>CM034466.1:30821850-31198911 GCA_019925255.1 Litchi chinensis
TTCCCCTAAAAATTCGTGAACACACAAGAAATGTTCCTTTAATTTACACTAACAAGTACAATAGTACAAATACTAACAAGTACAATAGCACACTATCGATGCACACAAGTAACAAAGCATTTCAAAATATTAATTGAAATTGAGGATGAAACCAAATCAACGAAAACAAAACTCAAAAATGTAAACAAATAGAGTTTACATACACTGTTATACATGCGCGTTGTACTTGGGGTAACGTGCGAAAGTTTAAGCCAATCAATTAGCCTATTGATCAGGAAATTGTCTTCTGCACTGTATATCTTTCATTCAATTCATATCATATGATATGTTTAATTGACCACATTTATTCACATGTCACATGACTTGAATTGAATGAAAAATGCACAGTAGATCAAATCTATTTTAAACTTTCTTCTTGTTTGATTTGTAATTCAATTGTTATGATCTGCTGTATCTAAGTACATGGGTCCTCCAATGTCGTTGATGTTGTTGCCTGTAGTAGTGACACCTTCCAAGACTGCAAATCTCATATCCTCAGATGGTTTCCAATGCCTCTTCCTCTGGTTGATAAACCAGTTGTTTATTTGCTTCTGGTCTAGTCCTGTTTCCTCCGAGAGTTTTGCTTTCTCATCTTCCTATACCATCAATGTCATACATATACTCTTCTCATCAGCAGACACATAAAAATAAATGTTGATTTCTAGTCTCTATATATGCATGTCATAATACTACAACTGTAGAAAAACATAATTAAATATCAACCATTTTGAAATTTTCATTCAATAAAAAATTTATCAACACAAGAAACTCACAAAAATACTATTTTAATTCTATCACTCACACCCCATATGCAAAACCAAGATCTTAATCTACAAACTTCCCTTTCGCAAGACCATGATCCTATATTGATTTGAGCTTTCATTAAGTTTTTAATAATTCTCGTGACATACTAGCAATTTTAATCATTCATAACTAGAGATTAGTTTCTTTGTCACGCTAATGTTTGATACACACCTTAAATGGTTTGTTAGCAAAAACCAATCGTTCAATGATCCAGGTTTGAGTCAAACCCATAGCAAATGGTATTTCTTTTTTTTTTTTTTATTTAAAAAAAAAAAAAGGTGTTTATAACAAACTACCACAAAGATTAAATGTGTTCAATTAAAAACTTAGGTAAGTAAAACCTCCAATTTTTTCTTCTATTGGGATTCAAATCCAAGGCCACTTAGTCAATTTATAAATATTAAGTTATAACTCAACCCACAAGCTTAAGTTGATTTTAGTGAAACAAAAGCATATCAAAACAACGACAGCAAAGTAAAAAAAATAAGTGGCAATTAGTGAGACTATATAGATATGGAGCACGAATTCTCTATCAATCTTTTGTTTATGCTAATATTTTTATGAGAGCAATTTAAGTTTGAATGATGTATAATAGAGAAAAAAGAAAACAATCTTGGTTATCCACTTTTTTTTTTTGATAATTTATCATTGGATTATAAAAAAATTAACAAAAAAATAGAATGGCAGAGAATCTTTACTCATAGATATGAGCCTTCTCTGGTGTGGAATTCTATACATAAATTCATAAGGGATCCTAATTAACTATTGCAAAAACAATTGCCACATTTGATATTCGGTTTTGTAACAACACATAATTAGAATCTCGCACCTAAAAATCTTCGTGTGTGTGCATATATATACATATAGTGTTAAGGTTGTTACCGTTGGATAAGGCCATCTATAATGAGAATTCCACCAGTCCAAAAGAGCCAGTCTTGCCTCTTTTGGTAGCTTGCCTTTCTTTTTTTTCTTCAAGAATTCCTTCCTCAAATTGCTTAGATGTCCACTATACTTGCGCATCAACATCCCTTTAACACCACCCTTATCTCCTGAACGGCTATTCGAATTCGAAGACTCTTGACATTCCCCATAGCTCATTTCCTCCTCCGAAGTCCAGGCTGCTTCATCTGAATAAACATTTTAAATATGTTGGAAACCGAAATTTCTATTCTTCATTAAAAAAAATCTGGATTAAATTCGAATTCTCGAAACCAAAATAAGTTGCAAGTAGGGCAAAAAATTCATAATTATCCTCCATTTACTATGACATCCCTCATGACAACTTTTAATTCTATCTCCCTTCACTAAAAGAGGTAACTCCAACTAAACTATCCCTCGCGTATGATAATCTAATTATTCTCTAAATAGCAAACCGCAGGTTGCACATTTATCTTACTACATATTTTGCACAATCTTTGCAGCCAACCAGATTGGAGTATTCACACACATGAATACTTTTATAAACAATAGTTAAGAATTTTAAGACTGTTCATAAACTAAATTAAACAAAGTTTCAAAACCAGCAATATTATCTAGTCTAAATACCACCGTCCAATGTAGTTTGGTGGTAGACCGCACTCATTTAACCTGATAATGACCAAGTTCAAGTTGTATATAGTTAAATTTTAGAATGAAAAATATGTATATATATAAAACAAACTAGTAATCAACTAGAAGGAAGAAAACTTCCACAAATTCTCAACCATGTGATGATGGAACTTGCAAGAGCTAGAGAGGGAAGTGATAGACAATGAAACAATAATCACTTAATAGTGCATCCATCTAAACAACGCTATTCATAACACATCAAGCACATAAGTTGATTCAAATTATATTTTGATATGATAAAGTCTAGGGCGCATTAGATACAATATCATTTCAGCATCCAATACAGCAAATTTGGTATTTTGACATACATATATAGAATATAATCATGATTTCAATTTGCATTAAAACTTCACAAACTATCTAAAAAGTAGTATCGATGATTGTTGATGTTGAAACATAAACTCCAGTCTGCATATGTAAGAACTAAGAATAATTAACAACAAACCCATCTAAAACTCAAATTTTCCATGGACACCAGAATGATAACAAGACCATTTAAGAGCAATCATTCACGGACACAAACCGTTAATCACTCATCATGCTATTTCCAGAAACCTTTTTTTTTGGGCAAATTGTCACTTTCATCAAACACATTTACAAGGTAAGACAACAATAGTTAACTTGTGGGGGGACAAAAGAGAACAAAAGAACTATTCATTTAACATATGCACAGTGCATGTCAGAAGTTTAAATATCAAGTAACCAATTAGATTCTCAACCAACCAATCGCGTCTCTGGACATAATAATCAATACGTAATCCAAAACTAAATAGTAAAAACGTTAATTAAAAAAGAAAATTACCAGATGGATAATCCAAGTATGTTCTAGTGAATGTTCCATTACAAAGATTGCTTAGTTGTGATTCTATGCTATTCAAGAAAGTTGTTGCTTCATCAAACGGCCTTGATAGCTCCTCTTTGTATCTATGAAGTATTTCACAATATTGTTCCTACAAATTTTTTTTTTGAAAAAAACAAAACGATTTTAATTCACAATCAATCAACAAATTAAACCCACCAAGAAATGAATGAAAAATCACTGTTTCCATTTGTTGTAGTACACATATATATTTAATACTAGTAGTACCATGAATTGGTCAAGCTCCGGGTCAGCTCCAATCTCACTACAATTTGTAGTAGAGTAGATTTCTCTATTAATTTCTTCAAAAATAGACACCATTTCTGGCGGAGCACCAACCTGTTATATATGATTACAAATACAAAAACAATACAAGTGTATTAAAAAATTAGAAAAAAAAAAAAACAAAAAATTGACTATGTAATACATATTTCTTTTATATATAGTAATAAGAGTGGATCACCTTTTGACATTCTATAAAAGCAGATACTAAATTTGGATAACGTGGATGATTGGCGATCTTTGACTTAATCAGATCAGAAATTTCTGTTTCTGATCCACCCTCGAAACCAGTACCGCTCTCAAATTGAAGCATCATGGAACCAAAAACCGGGGTGTGAAATTGACCAGTTGTTGTAGTAGTAGTAACACCAGCTGAAGAAGCATATATATTATGATGATGATTTTCATGAGAAAAAATATTGCTATTATTGGCAAGTCTAGCTATGTCACCATCTGATGCACATGATGTTGATGATATTGTAGGATGATGATCATCAAGTCTATAAAAATTTTCCATGAAAAAAAATAAAATTATAAACTTGGTTTGGAGATCTAATTAAGCTGGAAAAAAAAATAAATAAAAAAAACCCTTGTTGGACAAGATCTACTAAGTGACAAAGAGAGTGTTTATATATTTATTTTATTAGAATAATATATGATCACATGAATTATATCTGAAACAGTGCATGAACAGTAGTGTCTAGTGACTTGAACCCAGAAAACACTCCTAGACTTCAGGATTCAAAGTGATAAAAAGAGAGAGAGAGAGAGAGAGAGAGAGTGAGTGATATTTGCAACCACAAGCTTTTACTTATAAGAGTCTAGCTAATTCACAACTACCATTAGAGAAGAAATAATCAACCAATATTACGAAAACCTGGTGAAGATGAGAGGGAGAGAAAACCTAGTTTGTTAACTACAGCTAGAGAGGTTGTAGAAAAAGAGCACCTGAGTTGGGGACAAGTGGTTTTCACATTGCGGAAGAGAGAGATTGAGAGAGAGAGAGAGAGAGTTTTGCAGTCCAACTTGAAAAAGACCAGACGTTTCTTTCTTTTCCAAGAAGTCCTAACAGTTTAGTTTAATAATAGAGAGAGAATGTCAAGAGTTTCTTTTATTTTTCTTTTTCTTTTACTTCCTGGCTTTAAACACCATGGAGAAATGATTCCATGAAAACCTAGATACATTAGAGAATGACACATTCGTACACACGTTTTCGCGTGTGTTCAAACGTATCATTCGAATGTACAGTCTCAGAAATTTATCCTTCATATATTTCAACTTTAATTCACATGTTTATTTATATATGAATTGTAATGATTATTAAGTATTCACCTACACTTTTTTTTTTAATGAACCGGATCTATATAAAGTCATATAAGTAATGAGTTTGAGTGATTATGTACCATTATAGAATTAAATCTTATAAATAAAAATGTGTGAGATCTCACATTAAAGAAGGATTAATTGTCTCTTTTATTGTCAGTTGTTCAATCACACAAATTGCTTCAATAATATGAAACGTATTAATCATGTATTTAATTAATTTCAACAAGGTGATATCACTTATTATATCGATCCACTGATAATATTTTCATATAAGAAATTTAAAAAATATATATATAAATTTTCTATATATAATTTTAGAATGATCTATTAAGATCAATTAAGATTAAAAATAATGAGTATAATATGAACATATACTCTTTAAATTTTCTTTAAATACCAGAGTTATCTATTCTCGCAACGTGAGGAAAAAACTTCAACTTAGATTGGTAAATACATACTGTATATTTAAATATTAATCACCAATTGATATAATGAAAAAAAAAATATAGTATATTAATCCCTTAAATTATAAATATATATAAATTTATCATAAATATACATATAAATTTATCATCTCACTAGCGCGCATCACCGAAAATGTAACAATTAATTAAATACGTCAAAGTCATATATTCAGAACAGAATTTCGCTGAAAACCGAATACCAATAAATGCCAATAAATTTGTAGGTCACACCCCATTAATTATAGATTTTTCGAAGTCCGCTGCATACTAAGACAGGGTTCAGGATCACCGCACGTTTCTGGAACAGTGGGGGTGATGAAATGATGATCAAGAAATATCAGAATAGAGGGTGCTTTGTTGAGATATATATATATATAATTTTCTTTATTTATTTTTTTTTTTTGTTGTTGTTTTGTTGTGTAGCCCGTATTTATAGAGGTCAATTTCTATCATTTGATGATGTCTTCTCTGAACAGTTTTCAGTGTTACAGGTTTTTAAGTAACAGTAAACAGTGACATGACATTCTGCCAACTTTCGCTTTCTCATTGGTTAATACACTTCATCAATGGGGTCTCTGATCCAATGATACATATATACTTCTTTTGTAAGTGAACTGTTCCTCTATACGTACGTACTACTACTTTCTGCTCTTTTCCACTCACATCCCCTACGAACTTATTCATTTCTATTTTTATCCCATTCTTCCGAACAATCTCATCAGGAGACTTCTAATTGGACAAATACGAGTGATACAAGATAATATATAATTTGTTATAAGTATTACTTGTCTGCAGAGAAAATAACATGGTAAAACTATTCCACCAAAGAATTTGTCATATCTATTAAAACTTAGGTGCAACAATATGTGCCATATATGTGTTGTTATGATCGTATATTATCGAATGATAAGATTATAATATGGTGCGATTAGTTACTTGATAAATTCTCTCACTGATTTGATTAATGTTGTTTCATTCTTAGCTTTTAAGTTTTGAAAATTATGATTAAGTCGTATTGTACATTAAGGGGTATATGTAATCTAGAGTTTGTTCGAATTTTAAAGAATTTTGAAAGTTTTGATATATTCAATTCAAACTTTTTAAAAATTTGTATTTTATATATATTCAATCCAGACCTTCCATTAACATCTATATGTATTCAATCTAAATTTTAAAAATTCAAATAAATCTAAATGTATTCAATTCAAGTATTTAAAAATAGTTAAATAAATTTATATGTATTATAAAAGTGATTGGTAAAAATTATGGGGACAATCTAGTCTCATAATTTCGATTACAATAATACTTGTTAAAGGCATGCATTTATCTTGATAAATCCCACTCAAAAAGGTGTCTCCAAATGACACGACTCATTGAAGCAAATTATGGTAAAAGTTTTCTTCATTAAAGGCTAAAACGAGAATTGTTTAGACATAAACAGCCATGATGTTGATTCATAGCAAATTAACATTTTTCATCTAATTAGCAGCAGTTTAATTACTCAAAATTGTATTAACAATAATTAAAGTTGTACTAATCATGGCTTGCCCCGTCAAATCAAGAAAATTGAAGTAAACATTAGGATAATTAATGTTTATCCACAAGCATTGCTATTATATATATTTTAATGTGTTAGTGCATCTTAGATACTATTACGTGTTTTTGAGTTCTTATAAGTAACACATCAATAATTTTTTTTGAATATATCTACACTTTGACAAAAAAATAGATATGCAAATTTTAATTGCTAATGCAATTATCTATAGTAAAATATGCATCTACTTTTGACGAATAGTTAGATAATATGTGTTAGACTCTCTTATATTTTATATTTTACAATTAAAAACAGATGGGATGGGACAAATCTCTATATCATTTATTGTTCTTTTTTATTTTTTTAAAAAAAAAAAAAAAAAGAGAAATACTAGTTGACATTTTCAAGAGAGCTTCTTAATTGAGAAACTCTTCTCTATATTCTCTCTCTCTCTTTTTTTTTTTTTTTTTTTTTTTTTTTTGTTGGCCACATGTACTCCATGTTTAAATTAGATAATTGCATTGCGGAAAGTTTTTTTACCTTATCATATATATTCTATATGACAAGAAATTGAAAAATAATTTAGGAATATATTTTATCTTAAAAGTAAATGAAAATATATTTTATTTTTTCTAGTTAACATAATCTTAAATAGTTATTTGAGGAGTTAGATCATTTCCTATGCTAAACTTTATGGTAACAACAAAGATTTAGTGAGATTTGCAATTAATAGCTGGGATTTATTTATTTATTCACTTTTGTTATTTTTAAATGTAGTGTATTATCTTTGACTTTTAAAAAAACAAAAGCTGAATATTTTAATTCATTAAGTTTTAATATGAGATGATTGGTTATCATGGTTAATTAGTACTTGCGATATATCAATTTATCTCATGCGAATTCATTGTGAATGTGATAAATCATGATTTCACATGAAGAAAAAAATGTGTAGGTTCTCACATCTACAAACTATTATATGGTTAAAACAAAAGATTTTAGTCTAGTAATAAGACCACAAAAACCACCCACTTTAGTCTTTAACAAGTTGTGGTTTTACTTCTAAGTGCCACAAATTGTGGAAAATTTTCCTCTACTTGATGTGAGTTGTCTCTTCACATTTTCTATGAGTTAATTTTTGGATCGTACACTAAAATCTTATTTAAGCCAGTTTCGATAGAACCTTAGGGAAGTACCAATACTCAAAAATATATATATATGGGGTTAAAATCACGAAAGACAGACAAAATTATAGTCAATGACTTAACGGTATCTCAAAAGTGAGAAGGGTAATTAAAGAAAATCTTTGATTTTGAACGAGTGTTTTTGTCATTTGAATGGCAGGTGGGTTTTGAATTCATTCTCTACGTAATTATTAACTTTTGATTATTATATTATATCATAAAGTTTTTTGTTGCATAAAATGATAGCAATGGGAATAATTTGTTTATCTTTAAAGTGTAAAATAGATTTTCCTAAACTACTTTTTAAACTTTTTTTTATAAGAAAAAAGAGTTTCCCTACCTTTTAGGATATAATCATGTATCTTTTTTAAGATAGAATAATGTGATTGCTTTAGATTCAAGGCACCATACTGTGTTAATAATATACCTTATAAAAAGTTAGTTATAGGTAATTAGTAATTTTATGTTAGAAATGTTTTTGAGGCTGTTTAATTTTTTTTTTTCCACCTAATATTTTATGATACTTTCATTTATAAATTTTTAATTATTTGAAAGCAATTTAATCAGAAAAATATGAACTTTCATGACATTCCTGCAGGAAAAACACTAATTCTTATATAAACTTGTTATTTCACTAAAATATTTAACAATATTTTTTGAAATAAATATTGAATAAAATCTTCAAAACTCTCTTAATATACTTTTTACATCTGAAATATTTTGATCTATTTTAACATGCTACAACTCATCTATTCATAAAGCAAGTAATTGATATGATTTCCCTTTATATTCTTAATAAGAATTCGAATTCTAATTTATGATCAAATATGTGTAGTGAAATATTTAATCTTGATAAAAGTTTTGCCATCGCTAAACCCTTATTATTCTAACCACATCAAAAACCGAAAAACAACATAATACAAAAGGAAAGGTTATTTTAATTATCTAAAATATGATTATAAGAACATAATTTTAACTATATTAAGAACAATTTGAAACATAAAATATTAAATATTAGTATAGATTCTACTGGACTAATGAACGTATAAATTTTTTTTTTTTTGGGCAACGTCCTATTACCAAATGGTGATGGGTATTGACATGATTTGATGGTTTTCATGATTCGTTTTAGCCCAAAAATGATTTACCATTTTCAGAAAAGATTCTAATGTCTATGTAACTTGTAATCCAAAATTAGCCAACCCTTTAATTAATTTTATACAGGACTTCAGGGTAAATAATTTTCCTTGACCCACAGCATCAGTTCTTTCATACGGAAAATTATATTGCCATTCAAATTATTCCGATCAGGGTCCTGATTCCAATCAGTTAATATCCATTGGATATCGAATATCCCTCCTAATATATTTGGTCGTGATCTAGTCATCCACTTTAGCATTGAAAGTTCATTTTAGCAGCCGTATTTTACAAATTTTATATGACATTTTTCTTTTGCAAAAACTACTATGTCACTTTATACGAATTGATATATGATTCGTATAAATAATGATTAATTTCGACAGCTTTAAATAAACTTTTACTTATTTGATATCAACTTTTTAAATAATGATTAATTTCGACAACTTTAGATAAACTTTTATTTATTTGAGATCAACTTTCTAAAAAAACCATTTGAATTTCAATCTATTGTAATTAGAAATTGTATAGTGACAAAATTTAGAGTTTTGTTACTGATTTGTGTTACAATTTGGTAACCAACAATGGTTGCATTTCATTTTGTATTTTCAAATGTGAAATCAATAATTGTAAATGCATATGTAACAAGTATAAGAACTTGGTAATTGGGTCCTACGACAAGTTGAAAGAGAGAGGACATTATAATGTGGCCACATAACACACGATTCCATAAAAGATTAATTGGACATTTGGATTGAGACACCGTGTGTTTGGACTTTGGAACAAGAATGAAGACAATTTGTCACTAGAGACCAAATTTATTAACATTACTCTTTGGGACCCTCTTCATTAGGCCATTGCTTTGTGTGGAGGGTTTCTTGGCTCTATTTTTTGTGTTTTTTTTTTTTTGACATATTAAGTATAATTACACTATAATAATATTATCGAAACCTCTTGATCAGACTACCGAGACACTGCGAAAGCGGGTGCTCCCATAGATGGGATGAAGACTCCCTAAAAGAGGGAGGAGAGGTTCACAAAGGAGGGGAAAATCAACCACACTTTTGGTGGTAATATGAGTTGAAATTGCAGCAACACAAGGAACTCGCTGCTTAGCTCCATCTTTGAGAAAAAATTGATAAGTATTCTCAACTAATTATAAAATCATACCAATTTACTCATTTCAATAATACTGTTACGAGACAAATAGTAGTTATTTATGCTCTTAAGATATTAAGGTTTCAATTTATAAATCCCTTTTTTTTATTAAAAATAAATAACAATGAAAGCCTGTTTGCTGGTCATGGTTTTAAATAAAAACAAGCAAATTAATAGACTACACGTTTTTCACTTTTGTTGAATAAAAACTAAAAGCATCATTTTCACTTTTATTTTTCAGCTAGTAGTCTGGAGGATATATTAAATGATACTTTATTTATAAAAACACTATTATTAAAGCTTATAAAGATTTTAATTTTATATATTATAGATATGGGCTATGTTTTATTATTAATAAACATATAAAATACATATTTTGTCATAATTTAAAGCTTATAAAGATTTAAATTTTATATATTATAAAAAATTCCCTAAATACATATTATGATATTATTATTTATTATATTGTTTTAGAATAATATTTTTAATAATTATTATTAGATGTATTTTCAAATCTTGAAAATTAAAATAATAATAATAATGATTTCTTATTTTCAAATGAAAATTGATAAAACGAAAACAGAAAATATTAGTGAATTTGGATAAATAACTGAATTATGAAATATAGAGGCTTATCAAAAAGCACGCGTGGAACCACGAAGGCATTTAATACTTTTTCAAACGTGGGGTCGTGATTCTTTTGGTCACAAATTGAAAAATTGAGGCTGGCATGTGATGTGAACGGTCGTGCAAGTCGATTTAACAAAGTACCCTATTATTAATGTGTTGTTGGTATAGTGATATGTCCATAGTGCATTTCAATGTCTCTAAGTGACACGGGTCTCTTTGTCATTATGTCACGAACTACTTATCCTTTGACTGACTTTTCTTTCTTTCTTTTTTTTTCCTAATTCAAGGACTTCGTATTTAATTTATTTATTGTAGAGGATGGGATTGAACAGATGTTGATGTGTAGGTTTGGTTTTATGATCAGTTTTTTGGCACCTAACAATCTGTAAGAATGTTGAATGAAAAGAAAAGAGCAGGTTACCTTGGCATCAGATAAATATCAATCAAAAACACTCTAACGTTTAAGTTAAAAAAAGTAATGTATAAAATACATAAAAAAAAGAAAGATCATGTACGATTAGCAATTGTAATAATGTTATTCGACGAATTGAGGTTTTCTAAGATTATAAGATAAAGTTTAACTGTCGTGTGCCCGCTTGCTAGATACTGAGTATGAGGATAACTAACCACCGTGCAGTATCGAAGACAGAGGTACTAGTTGGGTGTCTGAGAGTATTTTAACAAAATAACGTTATGGTGAAAATTAGATGTCATGTCTCTTTGGTTGCTCCCTTTTTTATAAGTGGGAAGAAAATCATTGGAGGAGTTAAGGCAGCGGATATCAAAGGATTCATTCCCTTGATCTATGCATCTACGTTAATAAGGGAATCTTTTCTTTGAAACCGATTGAACTCCTCCTGAACGCATGCATTAAATGATTGAAATTTCGTCTTTAATAATGATCAACCCTTATTAAGGAGGTCTAAGTTGTCCAACTGTTGCCCCAGGTCATGGGCTCCTATCTTAAGTGCTTCACTTGGGCTAAATCGACTATGGGCTCAATAGTTAGAATGTTATACTAGACCTTTCAAGTTACTTGTCCATTGGGCCCATATTGGCCTATTTTTTTTATCATTACACTTACCTAATTCGAAGAATAATAGTACTTGATATACAAAATATTTTCAAAACATGCATCCCAAATTATGTAACAGCTGATTTTATAGGCTATAGTTTAGCTCACGCATGTTTTGAAACGCACTTTTGAGATATTATTTGGGTTATGTCATATCACTCTAGGATATTTGTACAATCAAGATTGCACAAAATACAACATGAGATATAATTGCCTTTTGATTGCTAGATTAAAATTCGATTTTTTTTAAAGATATTAATTATAGTAGGAGGGACTCGAATCTGGATTATTATCAGTCGAATAAACTCTCTTTACTAATAGGTTACATTGGGTTGTGGTAAGTGGTAAGTTGCATAATTTCCTTGGGTTAAAAAATATGCTCCATGATGAAAAACCTCTTAGATATGTATATTAGCTTATACTACAAAAGCCCAAAATTTTCAGAGTAGCTAACTTAAAATATTATTTGGCCTCAACTGAAAATGATGGATTCACATGTAGACTCATCAATCAAAATGATCAATGTTTTATTGTCACAAAAACAATAAACCCACAAAGAATCACAGTAAGACATTAACTAATATAGTGTGAGATTATGTCAAAATGCTATGAGCTCTGATATTTGCACTCCTCCAAAAGTGTGTGTGTATATATATATATATATATATGTATATATCCTATATTCAAATTGTTTTAAAATTATATCATTATTCAATGTATTTTGATGGCAAAACGTTCATTCGATCTGTTAAGGACTTAGGATTAGTCATTAAACTTAATATATCATACAATCCTAAAGCAAAGACTAAAAGTTCTCAATATAGTAGCTGAATCCCAAAAATCTTTGTTCTTATATTCGAACTCAAAACTCAGAATATGTGTCCTTGTTCTTCACTGTCAAATAGGTAAAGTTCCAAAAATGAAATGTGTAAGCAGCACTGCAACCCCGAGGAAAGAAGCACACAGAACGTATTACACAACATGAAAAATGCAAATATTCAATATTTTAACACTACATACAGTACATGAAGCAAATAGGATTAATGTTGTTCTATTAATTAATAGCACTTTGCTATTATATCCATAAATAAAAGAGAACATAAAATTTCAATAAATAAAGCTTCTTTATTGCCATCATTTGTCCACAAACCATCTTGTCCTTTGTTCATGAGTACACCTGGTGGTATCAAAACTCACTTTAGTAGTTTGGTGTTAATTTTTAAAACTCACGTCATTTTAGTAAGTACAACCCATTAAGTATGTTTGTAATTTATTTAAAAATAAAATTTGTGAGTCTTATTTACAAATTTATGATACAATAAAAATGAAAAAAGAATAATGTTTTTGTGTTAAATAATTAATTTATATATTATAATTGTCTTGAATAATTTTTCAAGAAACCAACTTCATAAACATCTGAGGATGTAGAGTTGTATATTAATATGCTACTATATAGCATATGCATAGATACAGTAGCTAAACAAACTACTCTATTTAACCACATGCATTATAGACAACCACTTAGATGTAAATAAAAGAAGCATACCACTAGACCAACCTCTGAAAGAAGCATACCACTAGACCAACCTCATCACAAAAATCCGATGATCATAAAATCATATGCTAACATGCTACTATACAGGATCTGCTTAGATACAGTAGCTAAACCAACTTTTCCATGTAAACACATGCATGATACAAGAATATCACTGAAGGAAGCTTACACTAAGCGAGGCAAATAGTCAATATAGGAATTTTGTTAAAATTGTATATATGGTAATTGTTCATTAAGCATCGTCAGTTTTATACTGAGAAAAGGATAATTCCAAGACATCATTTTCTATCTGTTTTACAACCTGAAAATCTTGGACAATACAACAGTTGATGTCTGTAGTTCCTCCTATTGAAGCATCTAATCAGTAATTCGTAAATGGAACTGCACATTATGATATCCTGATCGTCGTTTACCGTTCTAACGTGACCATCGGATAGAAAGACTATAGTTGAATGGTCATTCACAGGGTCAGGCTGACAGGCCTAAATAGGTTTCACTGATCAGCAGCAGCTACTAATGGCTGGAGAACCTTGTGAGGATTCATGATAACACCGTCTATAAGTCCATAGTCTTGAGCTTCTTTAGCACTCATGAAGAAATCACGGTCTGTGTCCTGGTTGATCCTCTCAAGACTTTGACCGGTATGGTAACAAAGATAACTGTTTAAATTTGCTTTGTGATAAAGCATCTCATTTGCCTGGAAGAATCATTATCATCAGAAAATTTGTTTATTACCATCTTTTACATCAAACACAGAAACAAAAATACACGGCAAGACGAGCGAATCAACTTCAGAACATATTGCTATAGCTGATTTATGTCAAGCATGCCTTGGTTTGGCTTAGATTTAAATCTTGATCTAAACCGACCATAACGAAAACCAAATGCATGTAACCAGATTTTTCAAGGTATGAAAATTGAATAGAGAAGATGGGATATACCTGGATGTCAATATCAGTTTGCGCTCCTTGTGCCCCACCAAGAGGCTGGTGGATCATTATCCTTGAGTTTGGCAGGCTGTATCTTTTTCCTTCATGATTTGGATCACAATACACAAATATGTAAGTAAGGAAAACAATCAGCGAAATCACTCGGCTTGGGAAAGTTTAAAGGTAAGACTTCCATG
This sequence comes from Litchi chinensis, assembly GCA_019925255.1. Lineage (NCBI taxonomy): Eukaryota > Viridiplantae > Streptophyta > Magnoliopsida > Sapindales > Sapindaceae > Litchi > Litchi chinensis. Next base: position 30,836,629 of record CM034466.1, read on the forward strand.
CAACAGTGTCATAGAATCCAACACAAAACACAGAAATCACTTACCTATGGTACCGGCACTAAGCAGAAAAGCTCCCATGCTGTCATGAGAAAGGAAAAATAATAGCAAGTTTTAGTTACTGTCATTGCATGTAGACTAGAATCACATATCATGGTTTGAGAAGGACCCTTTGGACTGAAATAATCATATATTTCATATTAAGTTTTTTTAATTTACCTGGCCGCCAATCCAACACATACAGTGGAAACATCAGGTCTTATGTGTCTCATGGTGTCAAAAATGGCCATGCCTGTTAAAGAAACATTAAGCACAACAAACTGATAAGACTAACATTGACCACATATCCATAGTTATTTGTTACTTGAATTGTAAACAAAGCTATGTTGATGCAATGAGAAGATAAATATTACCAGCTGTTACCGATCCTCCAGGAGAGTTCACATACATGATAATATCCTAATCAGAAGATAAAAAACTATGTTGGTTGGATACTTGAAGATAAAATATTGAAACTTGGTGGGGATGATGGAGAATTATAGTAATAAGATATAGCAGGAAATTAGATGTGAGCAATCACGTATATAATTGTTTACAAGAAGGTTTGACGGTAGTGATATATGATTAACAACTACCCATATACAAACAATTTATTTTTACAATAGATAAAAGTATTTGTTATTGCAGTGCATGTCAACTTTGCTTTGAGATGTTGTAAGCTATAATTTTCCATGTAATATTGAAAAGCAACTAAACCTTGTGCGGATCCACGGCATCAAGATAAAGCAGTTGAGACACAATAATGTTTGCCATATCATCGTCAACTGGTCCTCCACAACGAATAACCCTCTGAAATTCAACAGTGCACCAATTAACAAAGCTTGTATAGCACTTAGACAGGATTAAATTTCAATCAAAAGAAATTACGCAAAAACACAACATCTAATCCTTACATATTGAAACAGCTGGCTGACGACATTATAGAAGCGCTCCTGCACCATCGGGGAAGGCCCTTCTTCTCCTTGTGCACGAGTAGGAATATATGGCGAAGATGGAACTTCCAGATCATTTCTGAAATACCAAAACAAAATGAACATCAGCAAATGCTCACAAACCATAAAAAATGAACAATAAACAAAGCCTCCCGCTTCAAAAATAACAGAATTGAGACCTTACAAGAATATACGCAAACCACCAATTACTAATGAATCATAAATCCTAATTTTCTCTCAAGTAAACTTTTCCTAGCAACTAAACAGCGTCATCCGACTCACAAAGACTAACCTCTAGCATATCTCACATAAACTGTCTGCTCTCCAGTCTTGTACGTACTCACACACAAACTTACGCTTGTCAACCCAACTCTATAGCACTCACAATTCCAAACCCTTTTAACTTTTCCTTACTTTGCTCGCATTCTCATCCACTAAAGATACGACAAAGTCAACATTATGACACATCAATTTCCATAAAATACCTCACCTTATTGACCAAATCCCCCCTTGCCAGGTACTCTCATAGTCATCAACAGCCGAGCTCAAATTCTCCGCTTTCACTTTATAATTTCCACATTTCCTCTCTCTACCAGCCAACACCATCGACCTCCTGTGAACACAACACAAACACAATCACATCATCACAAGACTACTCCTTGAAAAAATTTCGCAACAAAGTTCTTCGAAATCAACAACTACAATGGGAAAACAAAACATACTCGAAACTTATCAAAGTTTTCATTTTTATCAAATCAAAACTCACCTACATCAAAAACAACTCTCAAAATCAAAACTTTTTATCGTTACAACCATTATTTTGTCTTCTTTTCACAGTTTCTAACACTTCCCGTCTCAAACTTTTTTAAAAATAAATTCTTTTTCACTTCAAAGTTTCCATTTTTATCAAATCAAACCCCACATACACCAAAAACCAACACTCAAAATCAAAACTTTTTTATCATTACAATCATCATTTAGTGTTTGTTTTCACAGGTTCTAACACTTCCCACCTCAAACTTTTTTATGATTAAATTCTTTTTCACTTCAAAGTTTCCATTTTTATCTAATCAAAACTCACATACACCAACAACAAACACTCAAAATCATAACTTTTTTATCATTACAATCATCATTTAGTGTTTGTTTTCACAGGTTCTAACACTTCCCACCTCAAACTTTTTTATGATTAAATTCTTTTTCACTTCAAAGTTTCCATTTTTATCTAATCAAAACTCACATACACCAACAACAAACACTCAAAATCATAACTTTTTTATCATTACAATCATTATTTTGTCTTCTTTTTCACATTTTTTTTAACACTTTCCCATCTCAAACATTTTAAATTTTAATTTTTCCTTTTTCCACCTTCAAAGGTTTCATTTTTATTAAATTTAAAAACCTCATATATGCACATGTAACACTCAAAATTGAAACAAACAACACGAAGCATAAAAATTCAAACTTTTCCATCAGTTTCTATTCGTCACTTTCTCGGCAACCAAACACAGCACAACCTTCAAAAAAAAAAAAAACTGACCTTCTTGTTGGAAGAGGATCGAAGCGGAGAGAGGAGAGAGAGGGAGACTGGTTGCGAGAGCGAGAGGAGAGAGCAGAGGAGAAGACGGCGATTGATGATGACGTGGCAGCGCATGATTGGGCCATCACTGTAACCCGTGCGAGTTTGAAGTTTTAGCTGAGGTTTTGCGAGAGAGGGACAAATGAAGACGAAGATATGATGCGCAATGCGCATCCGGTACATGTTAGTGTTTTGCGGGTTAACGTGCGCTGGATTTAGTCGTCCAGTACGTTCGGGCGCATAGTATATATATAAGACATATATATATATGCATATATTTATGGTACGTTTACTTTACTTTAAGGAATCGGAATAGGAATCGAAATGATATAAAATCGGAATGACTTGGAATCGAAATGATGTATCGGAATCAAAATAAGTTATTTACTTTAACTGCAGGAATTGGAATCGGAATCGGCAGTACTTCTATTAAACTATTTACTTTACTTTGAAATAGGAATGAATTAATTATAAGTTACAAAAATACCCTTAATTAAAATTACGGATTAATTATAATAGTGTGTATTTTTTTTATTATAATATGTAGATAAAAAAAAGTTGCATATTATAATAAAAAAAATTGTATATCATTTTAATAGTCTATTAACTTAGTGTGCAATTTTTTTTTTATAATATCCATTTTTTTTACTATCATATAAAAAACTACATATTATAATAGAAAAAAAAAATATTATTAATTGTTCACTATGATAATTAAGAAATTGATGATGAAAAACTAATGGTATGCAGTTTTTACTATTATATACAATTTTTTTTAATATCGAATTAAAAAATATATATATTTTTTAAAGAATAATATAAGAGACTTTTTATGTTGATAAAAGGAATGAGAATAGGATTTCCAAGTGGGTGGGGGGAATGAGATTCCCATTCCACAATCCCAAATTGATGTGGGGTCCATACTTTCATTTTCATTACGAAATGAATTTTAAACAAGTAAATACTATCAATCAATCTCATTGCTCATTCTTATTCCTCAATCTATGAAGTAAATACACTATTATTTATTTAGTTTGTGGGTCGTATTGAGAGTGAACCCACACAACATCAAATAGGTTGAACCATTGTAAATTGGAATGTAATAGTTTGATATAGCAATGAAAACGAAAATTGTGTCAAAAAGGTTTATAGATATGTATGTACAATGCAACTGTTTCAAAACACTTCAAGCAATCACTTTACATCAAGCATAATACTCATGATCAAGTAATATAATCTCACATTTGTTATAGACGGACATTAAACAAATATAAGAAGGTTTTAATGGACTGAATCTCAAATTTTACAAGACATTTTCGGTTAATTAGAGGTGCATTGCCAACTATGATGTCCTAAACTACATGAAACCTTCGAGCATCGGTAAGCTTGTGGAAAGGACACAAATTATATCAAAAAACTAAAAAATTCAGAAACTGAAGAAGATAAAACGCCTCCACAACCTACGAATTCTAAAGCACTACCGCCTAAGATTTTATACAAGATACGCAGCTAATGGTTCTTTTCATGTATGGAACTTCTCTGCTTTCATTATCTAGCTGCTTTGAGGAAGTTGTCGAAAGGGCTTGCAGAAGGCAGCTTCACCGCCAACCATGAGTCCTGCTCCTGCGACATCATCATAGCACCTTGAACACCTTTTATCATCCATTGTTATCTACAAAGGTCAAACGATGTAGAATTAGTGTTTCCTTAATGCCATGAATCGTTGAATTTAGTACAAATTTCCAATTTTCGATTAGGTAGACTCTGATTGATGACTAGACCATACAACCTTGATAATCAAGAAACTCTGACCAAGACATCTCTTGGTTGGAAACGATAATACTTACCGCTCAAATGGTTTAGGAACCGCTAATAATTAACATATGTTAACATTACATGTTTGCTAACAGTTACACTACTACCAAATAAAATTTTATGGAAACTGATGAATGCATAACCTTCTTGAGTGCTAAGTTTCCATTGGCAGGAATAATTAAGGGCGGACCTAACTTAAGTCCAGACGGGATACATGTCTTCTTTGAAATTTTATAAAAGTTTATTAAGTTTATGATGCAAGTCATTAGATATCTAAATATATGGATAAATGATACATATGTTTTGAAGTGAATTTGCTCACAAAAAATGTCAACCAATCGATAACAGGAGGCGTGTCTTTCTCTCAATTGCCATTGAGGTTCAATCCAAAAGTATTATCTCAAATACTTATTAACTCCACCGATCTTTAAACTTGTCATGATTTGACTTCATATAATTTTATATCCTATCATGAATTATGAACTATTATTTCTAATTATACTCATGATTTGACTTTGTATAATTTTATATCCTATCACGAATTATGAACTATTATTTCTAACTATACAGTTATAATAAATTATTTTTCTCATCGCAAACTATATCATGTTTATAAAAATTATGGACTAAATTTCCTTTAATTTTTTAATCTTTTGGGTTTCTCTCATATCTCATTCATAATTTGATGACCGTCGTAGATTTATTTTAGTTTTTTAGTGCTAGTACATAAACTTATCAGTTTTTTAATGTTAATTGACAGAATTTACTCATTAAATTAATAGAAGTTACATGATCAAATTTTAAAAATAAAAATATGTTCAACTAAATATGAATTGTAGCTCCATATATATTTCAAGTAATTAGTACGCTTTACTTTTACATTCGTGATAGGAGTTTGAGTTCTATGATATATATTCTTTATTGTGGGATCAAATATTTGTCAGTATTGAGAGTAAAACATATTTTTTTAATTTTAATAGGTCTTGATTTGTTCATAATTATTAATGTGAATTATATTTTTGTTTTACATAAATTGTTTTATATGATAAAATTCTCAAAAAATATATATAAACTATAATTATTTTATTTTAAATTTTTATTTTATTTTACTTTGTTATAAAATGTCTATTATACTATAAATGTCTAAGTTAGCCACCAGCAATTGTCTGGAGCTCTAGACTGATGGTTTTCATGGGCCAACAAATTCGATAGCTTCTTCCTTGTACCTGAGCCAAACTTCCCAGTGGCCATGTCGTCGTATGATAGGGGTGAAGTAGAGACTACTGTTCCTGCCATTTGTGCGGCTACTTCAAAAAAAATTACAATAAGGATACAAGTATGTTCTCAGACATAACATGCACAAGTACCCCACACCGAGAGAAAAAAGGGCTTCTAAAACAGAGACACCCTACAATTTTATTGTATACAAATTTTAGTTCATCCTCCAACATCTCAAGTTTTTAAATAATTTAAAATGATAATGGTAATAGATTCATAAGAAAACTGTATAAAAGGAAACTCAGTGTAAAACCTTTTACAGATTGTTAATAACTTAATATCTAGTCAAGTCATTACAAATTGTGAAGCAAGAGCTCATATTAATCAAAGCCATGCATATTTGCAGTCTAAAACATTTTCATGTGATATCTGTTTTTTAACAATATCATGTATAATTACATGCAAACAATGTGTAAATTCCTCTTAATTTAAATGTTTATTAACATCAATTTTATACATAAAATTTTGCTCACCAAAATGTTGACCGCCCTTATCATCAAATTTGTATCCTCTTGTAAAAATGTATTCAATTATATACAAAATTAAAAATCAACACTTTGGCCCATGTAGGTTTCGAACCTGCAACCTTTGCATTATCAGCAATATGATAACAAAGTTTATAAATTTGTGCCATCAATAAAAGGTGGCTATAAATGATTTCCTTATCTACTTGCTCTCTCTATAGCAATCAAGCAAAATAACTCTAAAAACTCCCACCTTTCTTCAAAGTAGTACCTCCCCCTTGTTCACAACAAACAATGGCTGAGGCTATCATGAGTTTCACGATTATAAAACCACTTGGTCACACCTCTCTCCAATCATCTTCTAAATTGGTAAAACGATATCTCACATTCCATTACTTCCCATTCATATTTTTAGACATTCATTGACTAGTTAATTTAAAGCAGCTAAGGCAGTGCTCAAGAACTGGACTGTTTAAAGGGAGGCAGCAGGTAAGTGTTTAATCATAGGACCTATTGATACATGTTTATGTATATGATGTGTACTAGTGAGTTTACAAGAAGATTTAATAATTTTATGGATATTGTGACAATTATTATTAGCTTGAAGGTAACAAAAAGCAGCAAAGGGCCTCCTTATGTAAAGTCAATGCTATTCCAGACTGGCCTCTAACTCTAATGGCAGTTCTAGTTGAGCATGTAGAAGGGCAAAGAGATCTTATAACTCATAAATCTATTTGGCATCTCAGTGACAAAGCCCTCAAGAATCTCTGTAAGTCTCTTGTAACTATCCCTTTTTTTTATTATTAAAAAAAAGAAAAAAAAAAAGAAAAGACCCCACCTGTGATATATAGCTATTCGAATTTGAAATATTGTCAGATTAAATGGAATATTATTTATACTAATGTTACTAGTTTTATGTTTTGTCTATGATGTTGGTAGATCTTTTCTATGCCATGTTCACTTGTTGGGGCTGTTTATTCTTTGGTGCTACTAAGGTAAGCATGATGTCTCCTTTAGGTTGGCTTGAATTTGATTTGGTTAGAGTTCAGTTGGTTAATTTAGAAGAGCAATTTTCAGGATCCATATTATGACTCAGAGGTTTATAGAGGAGATGGAGGAGATGGGACAGCACATTGTTTCTATGAGAAGGTAGATACACTTATGCCTAATTTTAACTACTTGAGGAAGTCAAAGATTTTGTCATTATACTTAGTTGTAAGGGTAATAAGATCACTTGATAGAGTTATGAGTTTAAAAGTTATCTGTGAAATCTGTCAAGCTTATTTCGCATGAATATAGTATTTTAGATTTAAATCACATCATCTGATATGTATTTAAATATGATTACATATTCTTGTAATATGGCATGGAGAACATACTGCTCAGTCAAAATGCACCCAGAAGAGCAAAAACATGGTTGTGAATTGTGATGAGCTTGAGCCTGCGGCAAAATTTATTATCTATTAGCATCACTTATACTAAAATGTAATATGCTGCCAACTGAATTTACTGCAATGCAGCAAGAGGACATTGAAGAAGGTGCAAGAGCAGAGTTGTGGCGCGAGGAGCTAATCGAGGAGATAGAGCAAAAGGTTGGAGGACTGCAAGAATTGGAGGAAGCTGGCAGGAAGTAGCAATTGTATATGCATTCAATTACATCTAGTAGCCCTGCATTTATATATAAATATATATATCTATTTATATATATATACACACATTATTGTATATAATATTCTGCATATTGATGCTTCTAATGTCATAGCCAAAAACAACTATCCATGCAATTGCTTATGCGCTAATGCATACTTTTGCTGTTTACATTACCTATGAGTTGGCTATTTCTACTTGGAGTCTAGAAATATGCATGTTATTGTGTCACCCAAAAACTGTCTTCGGTAGCACCTATTAATTTGTTTTGGAGGATTTGGGTTATTTCACTTATCCAATTTGACATCTGTTGTACCCAACTGCTTCATTTCAATTACTTGGCACATGGGTAAAATCTCATTAAGAACATGACAATCTTTCATTTTTGGATTTCCATCACCGAGAACACGGCAAGACTGCAAAGGGGTTAAAGAATTATTCTGCTTACAATCTTTGCCCAATAATTGTTGTATCTATACTAGAAAAGCCAATTATGAAACTTATAATGTCAAAACATTTGCCGACAAAATTGCGATCTATTCACGAAATTTGGAGGAAGACATAATTCAAACCCATCTCACTTTTGATGCCACTACAACCATGACCAAACATAATATGTTCGTAAGTTCGAATATATAATTATAATATCTCATGACTTGGTCCAAATTTTTAGCTTCTTAATTTTGAAATTCACAAAATCTACCCAGTACAATAATCACCTGCTTGTACTCTCTAGTTTTATAAAACAGGAGAACAGTTTCTCAAAACAATGATAGTGGTAATAAAAACAGTGGCTTTATCATTGTCCAAATGTCATTTGTAACAAAAAATGCTTATTCAATTTAATAATGACCTGAATGCAAATCGACCCCATCACAAATGGCATACCTGAGAGAACAAAAAAAAAGAAAACAATGACAGTCCCTGTTGGGTTGCATTATTAAAATAAGGTATGGTGATAATGGCTATGATGATGATGCATTTAAGACTAACTAAAGATAATGTATAAGATAATGCATTTAAGACCAACTAAAGATAATGAAAAAGATGATACAAGGATTTGTCACCCATATCATATGAAAACATTAAAAATGTTAGACCAAGTTCATGTCAAAGTGTGAAATTTCAATTTCAGCTACATCCTACAAATTCTAAAGCACTACCGCCTAAGATTTTATACAAGATACACAACTGATGGTTCTTTTCATGTATGGAACTTCTCTGCTTTCAATATCTCGCTGCTTTGAGGAAGTTGTCGAAAGGGCTTGCTGGAGGCAGCTTCACCCCCAACCATGAGTCCTGCGACATCATCATAGCACCTTCATCATCCATTGTTATCTACAAAGGTCAAACAATGTATGATTAGTGTTTCGTTAATGCCATAAATGTTGAATTTAGTACAAATTTCCAATTTTCGATTAGGTTGATCTAATTGATGACCAGACCATACAACCTTGATAATCAAGACACTCTGACCAAGTGACATCTATTGGTTGGAAACGAAAATATTTACTGCCTCAAATGGTTTACAAACCAGTAATAATTAACATATGTTAAGATTACACTACTACCAAATAAAATTTATCAAAACTGATGTATGCATAAGACACTGACCCTCTTGAGCGCTAAGTTTCCATTGGCAGGAAATGCTGGAGAAAAATTGTCATAAGTTCTAGACTGATGATTTTCATGGACCAACCAATTGGATAGCTTCTTCCTTGTCCCTGTGCCAAGTGCTTCACAATGGCCAGCCATGGTGTTGTATGGTAGGGGTGAAGTAGAGACCACTGTTCCCGCCACTTGTCCGGCTACTTCAAGTGCCTGAAAAAATTTACAATAAGGACACAAGCACGTTCTCAGACACAACATGGACAGGTACCCCACACACAAAGGATAAAGAAAAAAAAGGACTTCTATGACAGCGAGGGACAGCCAGCAGAAGTTACCGTTTCCATAAGCTGCCCAATACTGATGATATGGGAGACAGAAGGAGATGGCGGAATTTTGGGAATGAAGCGAGATAGGTCAGCAACAGATGCTTCACTTATAGCATCATCCTCAACTGCTAAAGTTGTCAGAAGGTCCTGCAACTAAAGGAACAAATACTAATTGTATCTTACTTTCTGCATGCATAATTTTTTCACTATCCTTGCTTGCATATACATGTGAACATGCAGCACTCACTTCCATCAACGGTGGCTGGTTGTGTTAAATGTTAATAGTTTCATCCTGAGCTTAAGTCAACTTCTGAGATATTTTAAAAAATTAGTTTCTTTTTTTCTATATATATAATTAAAAAAGAAAAAAGAGAGAGAGAGAATTGCAAGTTAAAATATCTCTGAGTTAGATTCGAAAGAATAATATAGGTGGTAAAAAAATATATTTTCAACTTCTTTATAATCACTTAGAAAAGTATCTCTTGACCTACTTATCGAAATCTGTTGTAGAGAAAACCCAAAAATATTAATGAGAAATTACCTCATCAAAGGATTGTGATTCCTTGGAATTGCAAGTCAGTGGATTGTGGTCCAGGGCATGCATGTATGCATCATCGGGTGTGAATGGTTCGGACAATTGTCTCGCCAGGTCATCTGCCTCAACCTTAACAAGTAGAGCACAAATATAAGTCTAATCAGTGGGAGAGAAAGGGGTAGGAAGCCAGTTTCATCAACAAAATTCCATACCTCCGTGATGGTTGATAAATTCTGAACTAGAATGTCCATTATGACCTTGTCAGCTTCATATATTTTGTTCCGCAACTCAGAAAGTACTGATGCAGCCTTTTGATTGTCAGTGAACGATCCATATTCTTTCACAACCGCCTGAGGCCTTACATATACTTGAAGGTCATCACCAATGCCTAGATAAGGATCAACCTGAATTTGAACAGAAATTGACTTATAAGATATCAATTGAAATTAAATCACCCATAGCAAGCTTTATACTATCAACCAGTCACTAGACGTTTTGCTGCACCGATTGAGAAATTACATCCGACAGCGATGAGCAAAAACACAATAAACACAGTAAATGGAGAAAACACTCACATCATCAGGAACCAAGGTCTTGAGAAAATCAATCAAGTCAGGGATGTTATATATTTTAGCTGCAAACATCAACATGCCAGATGATAATACAAGAGTAGATCTCTGGCACACCGAAGGTAATATCCCTGAAAGGAGGAAGTAATAATATTAATTACACATTTTGGATTTCTCAAGGCTTGCAAGGCCATTTATGGAAAAAAACTTACCACTGTTGGGGTCCAATGATACATTCCTCAGAGAGAGAAGAAGCTGAAAGAACCGCACCACAAGACTGTCATTTGGGTTCTGCATATCACAAGTTTAAAAAACTGTTAACAGTTATTATTAACAAATGAAGAAATACACTGTGAATGTGGATATATGTGCATGCATATATATTTAAAGTTTTACCTTCAGTCGTAGAGAAATAAGTGTCAAGATAAAAGAATGAGCAATAGCTTCGAGATTTGAAGGCAAATTATCAGGAAGAGTGGCTTGTATCCAGAAAGCAGACAGCAGCTGCAATATTTGATCCTCAGTGAACTTCAATACACATAGTTCCTGTGAAGTCAGAGGACCAGATCCATAGTATCAGTGACTTGGTACGAGATATTGAAACAAAATGTCTACATACACACACAATTTACTAATGAAAAAGAGAAAACTACGTACTGCATCAGCCAAGTTGGTTGGTCCAGCCTTCCTGTCAATAATAGAACTTAATTTGTAAACATTAGGAGAATTCTTGTGAGCACGGCCCTGCTTGCGGTCATCTTCCCCAAAATCCCTTCCTTCATTAACACTATATCCGTTCTTTTCCATTTTGACACCATCCTTATCTCTTCGAAGTTTTTCAAGCAGAGCAGTAATTGAAGTAAATGTTGAAGCTGTATTGGAACACCACCGTCGTGGTTCACAGAGGTAACCAGATCGCAGAGAAGCAACTTCATGGCGCTGATGATTTGAACTTGGAAAGAGAAGAACAGAAAATATCTGGTGCACTCCAACACGTGTCTCGACGTTTGGATGCAGCATCACTTTCAAGATTTGGGCAAGAAGCATTTCTGGAAATGCCTACATAAAAATGTAATTTAGTAAAGTGTAACAAAGACAAACTCGAATAAGAGAGACTTTTAGATCACATATTCAATACATCTATATAGTCCTGAAATACCTTCAAAAATGTTTGCATTCTCGAGATAAATTCTAGGAGGTAGACAACATGCAATAAACTACAGAACAGAACATAATCAATAACAAAATACAAAAGACTCAGCTGACCTGTGGCGAACGTGAAGATATTGATGCTAATGAAATGACATGAGCAAGTATCATCAAGGATCCAATGGTTGCTCGAGCAACAACTCCAGAAGATGGTATATTCTCCAGTGTCAATGCCATCATGTCATATAGTGATCGCACATCACCGATCTAGTAAAAGCCAATTAATATTCAGGTAAATTGTAGAGGCAGTAGGAAGCATCAAATACAGATACCATAAAAGTTTCGAAGTTACCCCTTTAGCTATTTCAAGTAAGCAATCTTCGATAGAATTCTGCAGGGCAATATTCAAGTTTGACTCTTGCTCCCCTACTGATTCGACTGTGGCTTGAAAACTTTTCCTCAAATGTCTACACAGGTCACTTACAAAACCAATTTCTGACAGCACTACCCCTGATCTAATTTGCCTAGCTAAAGCTGATGCAACTTGTATGACATTTGATTTGAGTTGGGGATCATGCACAACATTCTTGTGGTCCAGGTGGCGTATTACAGCAGCTAATATCGATTGCCCTGAAAACAACAGTAACATTAGAAAGCACATTTGGTTCATTAATTTTATACTAACATAATTAAGTCAACAAAAAGGCTACATATGCATACATGGAAACAATTAAAACAATGAACAAGATAGGAAGGTCAAAAGATAGGTTGTCACTAAGACACCTGATGCGTCCATCAAGTAGGCCATGTCAGACAAAACCATAAAGGCCAACCCTTGTTGGGGACCCCAAAGCCGTCTAAAATCGAAATAGATGAACACAGGATCCAATACTCTGCGCATAGTTGTACGCTCTTTGGCCAGTTCAACCATTCTCTGAATACAAATTTGTGCCCACACTTTAGGTGTCTCAATCTCTTCTCTGTAATGAAATAGTGAGCAATCAGACGGGGATTATAAATTCCTCACGGATCTGAAAACAAGCTACAAACTTAGTTTATTGTGTAAAGACAATCTTTTTCTGGCTCCCCAAACAACCACTACCTGGTCAAGAGAGAAGGATCTCTCTTCTCCGGACGAGGCCTGATGATCATCGAGTTGGGGCTAGTATCACTACCAGCAGTTGTGCCTCTGCCCTCACATCTAACTACTTCATCTACCCAATTATGATGTGGCTCTCCTCTCTCATCATCATCTTCACCTCGTGTATCCGGCTCATAGTTATCCAAAATAGCATTTACGATCTGCAGTTGAAGATATTACGAAACCAGCACTTAAACCTCAATTGCAACAAAAGGAACAGCAATGCATGAATGGAAAATGGACCATAAACGATGAACCCAAAAGGGTCTTGTTTAAAAGAAAATTTAAAACGTCAGGTTTATTCATTAATGTAAAAGTTGTGAATTTAGAAGTAACCATATCAAAGAGATATTTATCATTGCTCATGAGAAAAAAAAAAAAAAAATCTCATCGCTCATCATGGCAAAATCTTATTCTTTCTGTGATGACATTACATCCCAAATATGTGCGGGTGATTTAATACTTAATATCCTGATATTCATAGATTTCTAGTCGTAATGCTCAACAAACATTTAGGTGTCTTTAAAGGAACAAACTGAGACACACTAACCTCATCAAAATCAGCAAACTCGTATGAAAACTCTGCCATGTACCAGACCTAGCAGAACAAAAGTATAAAACAAGACATGTTAGAGATCCACGAAAGACAGCAAGGGCCACTAACAGTACCAAAATTTCACATTTTACAAAATGTAAATTTAAAAAGAAAATTGTGGGACAACAGTACTAATGTCTTTTCATTAAATTATAGTTGTCCGTCTATGCTAGAGACACTTAAAAAGAAATCAAGTTATCAAAATACCAGAGCTGAAAGGCACTGCAAACTAGAGGCCCTCAGACAGCGTGTTTGGTGTTCCACCCCTTTATCACGTGCCAACTTGCACACTTCATGGACAAAATTTTCAATGTTATGGGCATACGTGCCATCTACCTGTTCAAAAGTAGCACTAGTTAACATCAATGCAGATACTTGATATACAAATAGGCCTATAAATATATAATACAATTCAGCAGATGTTATTCCACAGACAGATTACATAGCTCTTCTAGAAGAAATGTCAATTTTTACCTGAGTATAAATGAACCTTGTCAAGGTTTGGCATCCAAGTATTTTCACTGAATGTTTCTTAGAGTTTTCCAGCAGTTCAGTAACCACCGTCAGCAAACTAACAGCAAAGTATGCGCTGCAGAGTTCAAAAGTAGGAGTTTATACTAAGAAATTAACACGAAAAATGAATTTCTGCCACGCATGTATATTGAATAAATACATAACAATCATTAAAAAGGAACTGCATACTCAAATACCACACACATTCTCCACTTTATTGGTGGATCACATGTTCTAGTTAAGAAAAGATGTATGTGTTATCAATGAATTCCTAAAATCAAAGAATTTAATGCATTTGATTCCTAAAATCAAGGAATTTAATGCATTTGATTCATAAAATCAAAAAATTTAATGCATTGAGATATGGATCCCTTTAGGAAATTTAATAATTCTCCGTTTTCGCAATAGAGAAATAAGGTCTCCCATCTTATTGTTTTATGTATCCTAGAACTGAAGAAAAAAGAGTAGTGTAGATCTTTACGTGAAAAGTAAGGTTCTCTTGAATGTTAGAGAATTGTTATCCTTTTGGGTGTAATCAGTATTTGGGTTGTCAGAATTTGAGTGTTTGTAAACACTTGTTGTTATTGTTCTCCCTATAGTGATGATCTGCAGTAGCTCGGTGGACGTAACCTATTTTGGATGAGCCGCATAAATTTTATGTGTTATTCTATCTGTTTGTTATATTGTTATTATTTCTACATTATTTTATTGCTCCATTAATCTGGTGTTTTGAAAGGTTTATTTCCAAATAGTATGCAAAACAAACTCTAGTGATTTTTAGGGTAGACAATTCACATAAATGAGATGAGAACACCATCTACAATTTCCTTGTATCGATTGGGGAATATTGCCTAAAACATCTACATTTCAACTAAACATTATGATGGACGATAATCTTAACCAATGTTTTAAAAGGTGAAAGGTGAGGCGAGGTGAGACGATCGAGTCTCGAGGAGACAAGGCGATCGCCTTAAGGCGATCAAGGCGACCGTCTCGATTTCAAATTTTTTTTAAAAAAAAAAAAAAAAAAAAAATTTATAGAAAGTAAAAAAGTATCCTAACTTATAGAATCCTCCATAACATTAAAAAAAATAGTGAAAACCAATGTTAGAAATATAAGTATCAAACAAAATAGAACAAATTCAACAAAAATATCCAAACATACAAAATCCTAAGTTAGGTTAACATGACGAAAAAATTTAAAACAATTAAAAAGTGTAATTATATAATATATAAGGGGCTATTTAGTAAAAGTGATAGTATAACATTCAACAAATATTAATAAAATAAAAAATTATATAAACACTTGAACACCACTCATTGACTCTCAGTCTCTCCACCCTCAACCTCTCCTTCAACTCTCAGTCTCTCCTTCGAGCCTCTCCCGATCAATTCCACCATCTCCTCCGACGACATGCTCTTCTTTATCTCAACCACCTCTGCTCTTATCTCTGCCATCTTCTTCACGCTTTTCCTCACCAGAACCTCGGAACACCTGTTACATCTTCACAACTGACTTCAACCAGATCTCCTTCCTCTTCGACCTGACGAATTGCACCGGATCTTCGTTGTCACACTCCGACGACGGGACGAGAAGTCAATGCATCGAAATCTTTCTAACTTTCTATCTCCCTCTCCCCTCTCCCCTCTCCTCTCTCTCTCTCTCTTTAGACTGCCTCTGGTTGCCTCGCCTCGAGGTGACCTAAGGCAATCGCCTCACCCTCCAGAGGCAGGTTTCTTCAGGTACTCCGCCTTAAGTGACAGCCTTGAGGCGTATAAGGCGCCAAGGCGACAAGGCGGCGCCTTATTTTAAAACCAAGATCTTATTTTTAAAAACATATAAGGATGCCAAATAAACAGTGAGCAATTTTTATTAAAAAAACCATGAAATAAGTACTTATCAAATATTCATATGTGACTCAGAAATATAATGAAAAGTGGAAACAGGAAAAGGAAGAGTGCATATCACTTACATCTGCTCCTTACACAAGCAAAGCAATTTATCGTAAGTCTCCGTAACAATATTGATGAATTTAGTGTGTTCACATCGTAACTCCTTGCATAACCGTTCTTCAAGATATTTTGCAATCTGTGAAAAAATTAAAAAAAAAAGATAGTGCCAGCAGTTCTTAGAATCGAATGCACTAGTTTTAAGGCTAAGCCCTGCAAATATCAAAAGGATGATAGAGTAAGTACCTTTGGAATGCGGAATGGATTTTTGGCAGCATATTCACATAGCTTAACGATTTTCCTTTCATTTGCAGGACTATCCTGCAATAATTTTGAGACTTCAGATTTGCAGCAATCCAGATGGTTTTGAAATTAGTACGCAGGATAGAAAGCAAAAATGTCAGACAACCAAGCAAATTCAACAGCTTATCAAGAAAACATGCCAAAAACACGCATAATTCTTTATTCTCCAAAACAACTGACTTTTTCTCCAAGAACAAAAGGGAAATGTAGGTGATAACACTAATAACAGAAGAAGACCACATGAAAATACATAATGTAGAAACAGAATCACCACATGAAAATACATAATGCAGAAACAGCCCACATTGTGAAGCTAAAGTTCCTATTGTCACCAACTACTTACATCCAAAACAAATAGAGCTTAACTACCTTAGATACACCTAGCAAAAACCAAAATGACTACAACGCTGAGGTTTCACTACTAAATGCAAAGTCATTTTTGAAAAATCAACTTTGGATGCTTACAGGTGATTTAGGAAAGATCTCAGCAAGCAATTTCTTGTACCGCTTCACGGGTTGTCGAGAACTCGACCTCATAGCAGGACAGCATACACACATGTTCCCACATGCTGGTAGAATCTTTCTGGAAATAAATCCCATTTCCTGCACAAAATATGGAAACAAATAAGTCATCAATGTGAAAAAAATACTCAAATTTCACATCAAGTTTGAATCTTTCAACCCTCAGAAATCTATCAAAAGCTCATGAATCTAAATCCACACATTTCAAAAATAAAAGTAAGCACAAAAACACACAACCCAAGAAACAACATATCTAGTGAAACCAAAATAATAATAATAATAACAAGGAAAAAAAAAACCACCACCATAAAACCAAACTTCGAAGGAAAACATGGAAAATTTAAACAATAATACACTTCTTCACATTTTGAAAACTAAAAGTAAAAATAACAACCACAAAAGCACACAACCTAAGAAACAACATATCTCGTGAAGCAAACAAAAAATAAAAATAAAAATAAAAAGAACTTTGAAGTAAAAGATGGAAAAGTTAAACAAAAAAAAATCAACTTCACTCAATGCTGTGACAAAAGAACATAAACATCACAAGCACATATATTGTACCACCTGAGAACTTATAAAAGAGTTCCAAAAATGAGCAAATAGAGAGAAGAACAAGCCACCCCAGAACCTGAAATCTATAAAGGGACAAGTTTAAAGCACATAAACAAACATGAACTGTGTACACACACACATACATACCAGCACACCCAAAAAATGGAGTTAGAGAAAAAAAAAATGACACCAACCCAGAAAACAATAGAGCTCAACAAGCCAACAAACCTAGAAACCAAAAGGCTAGAGAGAAGACAAAAAAGGAACATAACATACCTTGCCTTGCAGTGGCAGATCTGCAAGAGCAAAGAATCCAGAATGGCACTCGCAAAAGTGTATAAAACAAGAGAAACAAAACACAAAAACAAATTGATCAACAGAGAGAGAGAGAGAGAGAGAAATTGGCGCGTGGAGTGTAAGACTTAAGAAACAGCAGAGAGAGATACAGTGAAAGAGAGAAGAGGAGAGACAGATCACGTGAACGGTGTCAGGTGTGTGTTTTTTACTAGCTATGACTGGGAAAAAGTGAAAGTGGTTTCTGCTGCTGCTGCTGTTGTTGCTGTCAGACTCCAAAACTCAAAAACTTGAAACAAAGATTGAAACTCGGAAGTGCGTTTGTGTATAGGAACTGCGTAGGTGTTTGAAAACTTGATTACATGAAGTGGGTTGGCATCCAGTTTGAATTCCTTTGATGGCAAAACCAATAACTTAATGGATGATGATTGGTGTTTTTCAAAACAGAAGTGTGTGTTGTGTTGTTTTTTGTGGTCTTTGCTTTATGACACAAGTGCTTACCTGCAAGTTTTCCTTTTTTAAAAAAAAATTTATTTAAAATTTGAAACTTGAACGAGAGAATTATAGGATGAAATCACATCAAAGCAAAGGTTTTTATTAAGCTAGGAATCCACAACAATAAAATAGAAATTAATATTTATTATTGTAATGCATGCTTGTAAGTATTTATTACTATCAATTAATATTTTTCTTTTTTCTTTTTTTTTTCAAACGTGGACACTTTATAAATTAAAAAATCGTTAAGATCTATTGATACATCACTAATAATATGATCTGAATTATTACTTTCATAACAGAAAGAGATAAATACTCAACCACTTGAATATGTGTAACTTGAAAATCTATTTGATAAAGAATTAATATTTATTATCATAACTATATACTAAATAATTATTATTTATACAATTCAAAAAGCAGGCATCGAACAACATCTACTCTTGTGACTAATAGTGTGTTAGTCAATTAAAAAAACTAATATTAAATGATTATCTACCTTTGTGATTAATTTCACGGCTCATAAATCTTACAGGATGGATATATTTTAAATTTATTTCTATATATTGCTTGTATTTAAATATATATTCTAAAAAGTTAGAATAAAAATTATAATGAAAGTAAAAGATAAACACAACATTTTTCACAAGTGATTAGGCAAGTGTTGTTGACCCTTTAATTCCCACAAAATTTATTTTCAAAGTTGAGTATTATTTTTTCTTCTACTTTTAGAGTGGATATATAACATATATATATATATATATATAGAGAGAGAGAGAGAGAGAGAGAGAGGATTCTAGTTAAAATAAATTAATAACATTTATATGAAGTAAAATATTTATTATTTATTAATTATCCTAGTTCATAGCATCAGTTGATTTATTCTCAAGAAAAAAAAATAATAGCATCAGTTGATTTATTTGTTTGATGTATATCAATGACAATTGCAAGTCATATCAATAAGATTAATATTACAATTATTGTATTTAATTAACATGTGCGTTCCACAAATTACTTTCATACATGTTTAGTGTATTGTATTAGAATTTCTTCATTTAAAACTGGCCTAAGAATTTTTTTTCTTTTTCAATAACCCCAAAATTAAATTCAAATGAAATTAAAATTAAGACGTTTTTATTTAAGAATAATTGTTTCTGTAATTTTGATACATCTATAACAACATTATTAAAGTTTATATCTTTTAAATATAATTGTGGTTTAAGTGGATAATGTATTTCTCTTTTCTATTCATAATAAGAATTTGAATCCTATTATGTGTATTTACTTATACATGTAACGTTTATGGGAGTAGAATTATAGGCTACAGGTGCAATGCTAAATCTTGACATGACCTCTTTGACTACCGTATTAGTGCAATGAGTAAATTTGAAAGCTACATATGTATTGTTAAATATCAGTGGAATAGAGATTTGGTATTATATTATTATATAATTAATAAAATATATATAATTGTATAATATAGCTATCTATCTATGTCTTTAAAAGACCAAATATTTTTTACCTTAATAGTCATTTTTCTTTTCCATGCCCACCCTTCTAAATAAAAGACCATCCCTTCTCTCCTTGAATTCAACAAAGATTTTGAATCTAGAAATCTTATACAACTGTAAAAGAAAACCATGCCCATTAACCCTAATTTGAGTGTATGAATAATTGAACTACCCTAACATAACATTTTGAAGAATCTCACGTACCAATGTTTCTTGGGGTCGGACATGGTGGGCTATACCCTAATTAATATGAATAGTTCATGAATTTTATTACCAATGTCCCACAAGACAATGCAAAGAAATATTGCAAGCAAGAATTTTGTTGGCAAATGTCCCATACCTAAAAACTATAATAAAATGGACCCACAAATTGAGGAATCTCAACCCAAATCTTATAAGCTCCTATTAAGGGGTGGTTTGCCTACTTGTACTAGATCTTGCTACTTCAAAAATAAAAATAAAAATAAAAAATAAAAAATAAAAACACAAAATCACTTGCATGACTCTCTAGTGACATTATATTTTATACAATAGTAGACAAATGGATTACCTGTATTTTGAATTCTACTTCAATGATTAACAAATATTTTTGACTTATAAGCTTCAACATCAACTTGCATGTTAAGCTAGTCTAAAAAACACTTTTTTTATTCTTTTTTTTTTTTTTTTGGTCTTGGTTTTGGTGGGTAATTAAGGTTTTTTATTATTATAAAGAGCAAGAGTTGATATCTAAGCAGTTAAGGAATTATGTCAATTCCCATATCATTTTCTAATGTAGCTTGAATAGTTGAATTATTCTGTTTTCCATAATCATTGATTGGTAATTACGTAAATATTACGATACTAATTTTTCTAGGGTTGGTTTTATAAAAGTAACGGATAAAACATTAAACTTGTTATATTGTAAATAAATTTTATATATATATCAAATTTTAAAACAATATCTTTATATTTTACTATGAAATCGTAGCAAATTTTAAGATTTTAATAACTAAAACAATGTATTACATATTTCAAGTGATTGGTATCATTATTCATTCATTTAATTAATTTAATAAACAAATTATCCTGTTAAAAAAAATAATATTGTTCATTACTATTTTCGTGTTCAGAAATCCAACCTTAACACGATCCATTCATTTAACAGGTGATACAAATTTCATAATAATACAATTGAATCCAATCTGAATCCTGTTAATTTTATGCTGTAACATAAGTGCGATTCGTTCATTTAATGGGTGATGCGAGTTTTATAGGAATACAATTAAATCTAATATGGACTCTGTTAATTTTATACTATCTCCTAGTTGTTTTAACTTTCACCATCATATCAATAGTCTAATCAAACTACAGTAAAGATTAGCAAATTAATTGGTAATTAATTGACAGTTGTGCTCACAATTCTTGGTTGACAGCTGTGTTCATAATACATAGATGGTGGGGCATCACCAAGCAAGACACACACACAAATAGGCCATGGTATGGAAACAACCCTGGACCAGTTGATTATGACTGAACAATGAACTGGCCAGACCACATATTGTGTAGCAGAAAGTTGAGCAAAAGGCATGCAATAATGATTTGATTTGATTTGATTTAAGTAGCTTTTAACAAAAGGATCAGGAAACAGATGCACCCCTATTAGGGTTAATATCGTTTACTATGTCTTGTCTCCTTTTACTAGTCTTGAGTCGGGTAAATTTGTCAAATGATTCTAAAAATAATCCAATTGGCTGTAGGACTAGTATATTCTACCTGAAATATGAGACTTTGGAGTTCGTTCTGTTTATAAACTTGACATTTACTTGATCAATCCATATGAGACTTTGGAATATAATATCACTAAGGTCGTTAAGATTTGTTTTCTTGTAGTTGAAGCAAGAAGTCTATCATAGAAAATTAAATTATCTAGTTAGATAATAAACCTGTAGTTGAAACATCAGTGTCAAAACTACATGCTGATGAGTCCAAAATCATTAAGTCTTGTCATTGGCATTGTGTTCAAGTTCCCACTCACGAGTAGTGTACATAAAGTAGAGTGAATTTCAAGAATCTCTTTCACCATCATCAACTTTAGACACATCCATGTACTCTCAAAAGCACCAAGACCTCTGTTTAAGCTTTGTTCAACTTAAAATTTAGAATTTATCATGTCCCTTCTTTATAGAGGAGCTTTTTGATAGATGTCTAAACTATATAGAGTGATTTGTGTATATACAAGACAAAGAAAAACTTCAATACATCTTCGTGGACATTTTTACTATTTTAGATTATAATAATGGATGTAAATTATTAATTATATAATTATTTGAGACTTTTATGTTACGCATTGTAATCTTAAATGGTAAAAACTTTTCTCCTAAAAGACACTGGAAAAATGGTCCCAAAACTATAACAAACATCTCCTAACTATAATTCAGGTTTCAAGATTTGTTGAACTTGAAAACTAAAAAGAGCATTGTGGTCATCATCCAACCAACCATCCCATCCACAAGAAAATCATTTTGGCGTTCTTTGCACATCCAATTGTGGAATGAAAGGGACTAGACCTAAATAGATATAGACTAGCCATTCCATATATGGTTTGGCAGACAGCTGCCAAGTGTTTGTACGAACAAATTTTCCCAGCAGAATCCTACACTATTTAATGGTCAATAATTGTATTTTGATATCGTCTATCTACTGAGAATGAGACAGTAAGAATTAATATAATTGAAAAACTGTCGGAAGTACCATTCAATGAAAAAATGAGCAAGAAATCCATTCACATCACCAGCCACCTATGCCGGATAAAGAATGATTACTAATTAAAAGTAAAATCAACCAAAATCTAGAATCATGAATTTCATTGATTATAGTAGATAAGTTTCACAATCCAGATATGACCTGAATGCAGCTATAAAGGATTTTTACTTGCCTGTATATATTTGTCATCTTATCGGTTGGTTTACAGATGCCGCCAATTGTAATACAATCAAAAAGTGGTGGACCATTTGAGCATTCCATGAATGATTTACATTGTCGATAGTGTCGGAAAGAGAAACTGACAGTTCAATGTATCTTTAGACAAACCATCATGGTTTGAGGCAGTATTTTGACTGCAAATCATTAAGTATCTCTGCATACTCCATTGGAGTAGCCTCACTGTAAAACGTTTTGTTCCATATTTTCTGGAGATCTGCAAAGAAGCTAATGAAGTCAGTAAGAACTGCATGTAAGGTATTAGTAACATGAACAAGTCATACATATCATCCTGAGGTAAAACATTAGTTTAGCACTTATTAGTTGTTTTGGAGGGTTTGGGTATATCACTATAATGTCACATGACATGGTCCAAAATTTTAGCTTCTGAATTTTGAAACTAACAAAATCCACCCAATACAACAATCATCCTGCTTGTACTTTCTAGTTTTATAAAACAAGAGAACAGTTTCCCAAAACAATGATAGTGGTGATAAAAACAATGGTTAGACTTATCACCGTCCAATGTTATTTGTAAAAAAAATCACTCATTCAACTTAATAACGTCCGGAATTCAAATCGACCCCATCACAGAGGAAGTTGTCGAAAGGGCTTGCAGAAGGCAGCTTCACCGCCAACCATGAGTCCTGCGACATCATCTTAGCACCTTGAACACCCTCATCATCCATTGTCATCTACAAAAGTCAGACAATGCATAATCAGTGTTTCATTAATGCCATAAATCGTTGAATCTAGTACAAATTTCCAATCTTCTATTAGGTAGACTCTAATTGATGACTAGACCATACAACCATGATAATCAAAAAACGATGACCAAGTGACATCTCTCGGTTGGAAAGGAAAATATTTACTGCTCAAATGGTTTAGGAACCACTAATAATTAACGTATACTAAGATTAAATATTTGCTAACAGTTACACTACTACCAAATAAAATTTTAAGGAAACTGATGTATTATGCATAAGACACGGACCTTTTTGAGTGCAAAGTTTTCCATTGGCAGGAAATGCTGGTGAAAAATCGTCATAAGTTCTAGACTAATGATTTTCATGGGCCAACAAATCAGATAGCATCTTCATTGTCCTTGTGCCTAGTGCTTCACAATGGCCAGCCACAGTGTCGTATGGTAGGGGTGAAGTACAGACCACTGTTCCTGCCATTCGTTCGGCTACTTCACATGCCTGAAAAAATGTACAATAAGGACACAAGTATATTATCAGACAAAACATGCACAAGTACCCCGCACATAGACCCAAAAAAAAAAAGACTTCTAAGACAGTGAGGGACAGCCCCCAGAAGTTATTGTTTCCATAAGCTGCCCAATACTTAGGGCATCATCCTCAACTGCTAAAGTTGTCAGAAGGTCCTGCAACTAAAGGAATGATTACTAATTGTATCCTACTTTCCGCATGCATAATTTTTTCACTACCCTTGCTTGCATATACATGTGAACATGCAGTGCTCACTTCCATCAACTGTGGCTGGTTGTGTTACAATGTTAATAGTTTCATCCTGAGCTTAAGTCACTCTTTGAGATATTTTTAAAAAATTAGTTTTTTAAAGAGAATTGCAGGTTAAAATATCTGTAAGTTAGATTCAAAAGAATAATATAGGTGGTAAAAAATTATTATTTTAGATTTTTTTTATACACTTAGAAAAGTATCTCTTGACCTACTTATCAAAATCTGTTGTAGAGAAAATTACAAAAAATTAATATGAAATTACCTCATCAAAGCATTGTGATTCCTTGGAATGGCAAATCAGTGGATTGTGGCCCAAGCCATATATGTATGCATCATCGGGTGTGAATGGTTCGGACAATTGTTTCGCCAGGTCATTTTCCTCGACCTTAACAAGTAAAGCACAAAGCCACAAATATAAGTTTTGAGGGAGAGAAAGGGTGAAGGATCCTAGTTTCATCAACAAAATTCCATACCTCGGTGATGGTTGATAAATTCTGAACTATAATGTCCATTATGACCTCGTTAGCTTCATATATTTTGTTCCGCAACTCAAAAAGTACTGATGCAGCCTTTTGATTGTCAGTGAACGATCCATATTCTTTCACATCTGCCTGAGGCCTTACATATACTTGAAGGTCATCACTGATGCCTAGATAAGGATCAACCTGAATTTGAACAGAAATTGACTTATAAGATATCAATTGAAATTAAGACTCACATAGCAAGCTTTATACTATCAACCAGTGACTTGATGTTTTGCTGCACCAATTGAGAAATTTCATCCTACAGCGACAAGAGCAAAACACAATAAACACATTAAATGGAGAAAACACTCACATCATCAGGAACCACGGTCTTGAGAAAATCAATCAAATCAGGGATGTTATATATTTTCGCTGCAAACATCAACATGCCAGATGTTAATACAAGAATTGATCTCTGGCATACTGAAGGTAATATCCCTGAAAGGAGGAAGTAATCATATTAATTACACATTTCAGATTTCTCAAAGCTTGTAAGGCTATTTAAGGAAAAAAAAAATCTTACCACTGTTGGGGTCCAACGATACATTCCTCAGAGAGAGAAGAAGCTGAAAGAACAGCACCACAAGACTGTCATTTGGGTTCTGCATATCAAAAGTTTAAAAAACTGTTAACAGTTATATTATTTACAAATGAAGAAATACACTGTGAATGTGTGTAGATGTGCATGCATATATATGAAGTTTCACCTTCAGTCGTAGAGAAATAAGTGTTAAGATAAAAGAATGAGCTATAGATTCGATATTGGAAGGCAAATTATCAGCAAGAGTGGCTTGTATCCAGAAAGCAGACAGCAGCAGCACTATTTGATCCTCACTGAACTTCATAACACACGGTTCCTGTGAAGTCAAAGGACCAGATTCATAGTATCAGTGACTTGGTACTAGATATTGAAACAAAAAGTCTACATAGACACACAATTTACTTATGAAAAAGAGGAAACTCCGTACAGCATCAGCTAAGTTGGTTGGTCCAGCAGTCCTGTCAATAATAGAACTTAATTTGTAAATATTAGGAGAATTCTTGAGAGCACGGCCCTGCTTGCGGTCATCTTCCACAAAATCCCTTTCACTAACACTATGTCCGTTCTTTTCCATTTTGACACCATCCTTATCTCTTTGAAGTTTTTCAAGTATAGCAGTAATTGAAGTATATGTCGAAGCTGGATTGGAACGCCACCGTTGTGGTTCACAGAGGTAACCGGATCGCAGAGAAGCAACTTCATGGCGCTGATGATTTGAACTTGGAAAGAGAAGAACAGAAAATATATGGTGCACTCCAACACGTGTCTCAATGTTTGGATGCAGCATCACTTTCAAAATTTGGACAAGAAGCATTTCTGGAAATTCCTACATAAAAATGTAATACAAACTCGAATAAGAGAGACTTTTAGATCATATATTCAATACTTCTGTATAGCTCTTAACTACTTTCAAACATGTTTGCATTCCCGAGATAAATTACTAGGAGCTAGAAAACATGCAATAAACTACAGAACATAATCAATAACAAAGTACAAAAAAACTCAACTGACCTGTTGCGAACGTGAAGATATTGATGCTAATGAAATGGCATGAGCAAGTATCATCAAGGATCCAATGGTTGCTCGAGCAACAACCCCAGAAGATGGTATGTTCTCCAGTGTTAATGCCATCATGTCAAATAGTGATCGTGCATCACCAATCTAGTAAAAGCCAATTAATATTCAAGTAAATTGAAGAGGCAGCAGAAAGCATCAAATACAAGTACCATAAAAGTTTCAAAGTTACCCCTTTAGCTATTTCAAATAAGCAATCTTCAATAGAATTCTGCAGGGCAATATTCAAGTTTGACTCTTCCTCTCCCACTGATTCGACAGTGACTTGAAAACTTTTCCTCAAATGTCTACACAGGTCACTTACAAAACCAATTTCTGACAGCACTACTGATCCAATCTGCCTAGCTAAAGCTGATGCAACTTGTATGACATTTGATTTGAGTTGGGGATCATGCACAACGTTCTTGTGGTCCAGGTGACGCATTACAGCAGCTAATATCGATTGCCCTGAAAACAATAGTAACATTAGAAAGCACATTTGGTTCATTATTTTTATACTAACATAATTAAGTCAACAAAAAGGCTACATTTGCATACATGAAAACAATGAGAACAATGAACACCAAGTTAGGAAGGTCAAAAGATAGGTTCTCACTAAGATACCTGATGCATCCATCAAGTAGGCCATGTCAGACAAAACCACAAAGGCCAACCCTTGTTGGGGAACCCAAAGCCGTTTAAAATCAAAATAGATGAACATTGGATCCAATACTCTGCGCATAGTTGTACGCTCTTTGGCCAGTTCAACCATTCTCTCAATACAAATTTGTGCCCACACTTTTGGTGTCTCAATCTCTTCTCTGTAACGAAATAGCAAGCAATCAGACAGGGATTATAAATTCCTCGTGAATCCGAAAACAAGCTAAAAATATAGTGCATTGTGTAAAGACTATCTTTTTCAAGCTCCCCAAACAACCACTACCTGGTCAAGAGAGAAGGATCTCTCTTCTCCAGATGAGGCCTGATGGAGTTGGGGCTAGTATCACCACCAGCAGCTGCACCTCTGCCCTCACATCTAATCACTTCATCTGCCCAATTATGATGTGGCTCCCCTCTCTCATCATCATCTTTGCTATGTGCATCTGGCTCATAGTTATCCAAAATAGCATTTACGATCTGCAGTTGAAGATACTATGAAACCAGCACTTAAACCTCAATTGTAACAAAAGGAACAGCAATGCATGAACAGAAAATGGACCATAAACGATGAACCCAAAAGGGTCTTATTTTAAAGAAAATTTAAAATGTCGGGCCTATTCTTTAATGTAAAAGCTGTGAATTTAGAAGTAACCATATCAAAGAGATATTTCTCATTGCTCATCATCACAAAATCTTATTCTTTCTGTGATGACATTACAATATTACATCCAAAATGTGTGCAAGTGATTTGATACATACTATCCCGATATTCACAGATTTCTAGACAGAAAGCTCAACAAAATTTAGGTATCTGTCAAAAGGAAGAAACTGAGACAAACTAACCTCATCAAAATCAGTAAAATCGTATGAAAACTCTGAAATGAACCACACCTAGCAGAACAAAAGTATAAAACATGTTAGAGATCCACGAAAGACAGCAAGGGCCATTAAAAATACCAAAATTTCATATTTTACAGAATTTAATTTCATATTTTACAGAAAATTGTGCGAAAACAGTACTAATGTCTTTTCATTAAATTATAGTTGTCCGTCTATGCTAAAGACACTTAAAAAGAAATCAAGTTACAAAATACCATAGCTGAAAGGCACTGCAAACTAGAGGCCCTCAGACAGCGTGTTTGGTGTTCCACCCCTTTATCACGTGCCAACTTGCACACTTCATGGACAAAATTTTCAATGCTATGAGCATAGGTGCCATCTATCTGTTCAAAAGTAGCACTAATTAACATCGATGCAGATACTTGATATATGAATAGACCCATAAATATATAATATGATTCAGCAGATGTTATTGCACAGACAGATTACATAGCTCTTCTAGAAGAAAGGAAAAGGTCAAAATTTACCTGACTATAAATGAACCTTGTCAAGGTTTGGCACCCAAGCATTTTCACTGAATCTTGCTTAGAGTTTTTCAGCAGTTCAGTAACCACATTCAGCAAACTAACAGCAAAGTATGCGCTGCACAATTCAAAATTTGGAGTTTATACTAAGAAATTAACAAGATAAATGAATGTTTGCCATGTATATGTATTGAATAAATACGTAACAGTTATTAAAAAGGAACCGCATACTCAAATACCACACACATTCTCCTCTTTATTGGTGGATGACATGTTCTAGTTAAGAAAAGATGAATGTGTTATCAATGGATTCCTTTTCTTTTTTTTTTTTTTTGGTAGGAAACAAAACTTTATTTAAACTTTATCTCAATCAAGAAGAAAATAGAAACAAACATAAACCAGAAGTCCACCAAAACAACAAACTAAAACAAAAACAAGAACAAGCAGCAAAAACTGAAAGAACACTCAACGAACAACAGACTTCTTAAAATCAAGGAATTTAATGCATTGAGATATCACTCCCTAAAATAAGGAAATTTAATAATTCTCCGTTTTGATGATGAAGAAATAAGGTCTCCCCTCTCATTGTTTCAGGTATCCCAAAATTGAGAGAAAAAAAAAGTGTAATTGAAAAGTGAGATTCTCTTGAGTGTTAGAGAATTGTTATTCTCTTGTGCGTAATTGAGATATGGGTTGTGAGGATTTGAGTGATTGTAAACACTTGTTGTTATTGTTCTTTATGGACGCAGCCTACTTTGGCTGGACTACATAGATTTTGTGTGTTATTTTGTCAGTATCTTATTTCGTCATTATTTCCGTATTATTTTATCGTTTCATTAATATAGTGTTTTGAAAGGTTTATTTCCTAACAGTATGAAAAACAGGCCCTAGTGATTTTTGGAGTAGACCGTTCACAAAAACGAGATGAGAACAACATCTACAATTTCCTTGTATTGACTAGTGGATGTTGCCTAAAACATCTATATTTCCATCTAAACATTGTGATTGATGGTAATCTTAACTTTAAAACATAAAAGGATGCTGAATAAACAGTGAGCAATTTTTATTAAAAAAACCATGAACAAAGTACTGATGAAATATTCATATGTGATTCGGCAATATAACGAAAAGTGGAAACAGGAAAAGGAAGAGCGCATTTAACTTACATCTTCTCCTTACACAAGCAAAGCAACTTATCATAAGTCTTCATAACAATATTGATGAATTTGGTGTGTCCACATCTTAACTCCTTGCATAACCGTTCTTCAAGATATTTTGCGATCTGTGAAATAATATATAATAAAAAAAAAAAAAAAGATAGTGCCAGCAGTTCTTAGCATTGCACACACTAGTTTTAAGGCTAAGCCCTACAAGATAAACAGCAGATATATCAAAAGGATGATAGAGTAACTACCTTTGGAATGCGGACCGGATTTTTGGCAGCATATTCACACAGCTTAACGATTTTCCTTTCATTTGCAGGGCTATCCTGCAATAATTTTGAGACTTCAGATTTTCAGCAATCCAGATGGTTTCAAAATTAGTACGCAGGATAGAAAGCAATGATTTCACACAACCAAGCAAATTCAACAGCTTGTCAAGAAAACATGCCACAAAAACACGCATAATTCTCCAAAAGAACTGACTTTTTCTCCAAGAACAAAAAGGTGCTACATCGGTGATAACACTAATAACAGAAGATCACCACATGAAAATACATAATGAAGAAACCGAATAACAACATGAAAATACATAACGTAGAAACAGCCCACATAGTGAAGCTAAAGTTCCTATTGTCACCAACTACTTGCATCCAAAGCAAATAGAGCTTGATTACCTTAGATACACCTAGCAAAAACCAAAATGACTACAAAGCTGACGTTTCACTATGAAATGGAAAGTCAAATTTGAAAAATTGACTTTGGATGCTTACAGGTGATTTAGGGAAGATCTCAGCAAGCAATTTCTTGTACCGCTTCACGGGCTGTCGAGATCTCGGCCTCATAGCAGGACAGCATACACACATGCTCCCACATGCTGGTAAAACCTTTCTGGAAATAAATCCCATTTCCTGCACAAAATATGGAAGCAAATAAGTCATCAAGGTAAAAAAAGTACTCAAATTTCTCATCCAAGTTTGAATCTTTTTACCCCCAGAAATCTATCAAAAGCTCACAAAACTCACATTTGAAAACTAAAATTAAGGACAACCTAAGAAACAACATATCTAGTGAAGCAAACAAATAAAAATTTAAAAACCGAACTTTGAAGGAAAAGATGGAAAATTTAAACAAAAAAGAAAAAAAATCAACTTTACTTAATGCTGTGGCAAATGAACATAAATATCACAAGCACATATATTGTACCACCAGAGAACTTATAAAAGAGTTCCAAAAATGAGCAAATAGGGACAAGAACAAACCACCCCAGAAGCTGAAAACTATAGGCCCGTTCGGTGCTCGGGATAGGATTGGATTATTTAGGTGACGTTGGATTGGATTGGATTTATTTAAATGATATCCCATTTTTGGTGAAATGTAGGATAGGATTACAAATAGTGTGTCCAAACTTGGAATTTATTGAAAATTTTGCAGGGATTTTCAGAAAATTTCCCTCCTCCCTCTCTCATCACCAGAAAATCCGCAGATACCACCACCCTCCTACCCCTCTGCTTCCAACACCAACCTCCCTCCTTTAAAGAGCTTCAGCTCCGACGATGACAGTGGAGAAGCGAGAGTGGAGGCGCGAAGACAAAAAGGCAGAGGACGCCGGAGACGAGACGCCGTGTTGTTCGTGGTTCGATTGATTCTTCTCGAGGAAAGATCGACGGCAGCAGAGTGCCCCCAGTCTCGCTTCTCCATCGGAGCTTCTCCACCGCCTCTCCTCCACCAACCTCCCGAAGCCGACTTCGCCCGCAATCCTGATTCCATCTGCCGCCCCACGATCTTCAGCGTCGACGTCGCCCTGCTCCGACAGACAACGGAGCTGAGAAAGGAGATTAACTGGGTGAGAGAGGAGAGGCCTGGAGAGATTTAACCCATGTGTTGGGTGGGTTTCATTTATCCCACAGCAAGCGGGATATATTATTGATAGGATAATTTAGTGAAGGAACGTGCCCCACACATCGCTTAACCAAGTCCAGACCGCGAAACAAACGACGCCTACAGGAACCAGTTCGAAGCACATAACCAAACAAACATGAAGTGTACACATACACATACGTAGCTAGGCTATATATATATATATATATATATATATATTTTTTTTTTTCTAAGAAAACTTTGTCAAAGAATATATTCTTTAAACTTAATAACAAACCTGGTGAAATCTTCTTGATTTAAAAAAAAATACCTCGCAGAAGTTATTTATCAAGAGTAACAAATATCTTATAAAGTCTTTTTAATTTTCAAACTAAATTTTTTTCAAGAAAACCTGTAAGAGTTATTTATCAAGAGCAAATATATATATATATATATATTTTTCTCTTTTTCTTTTAGATTGTAGTGTTCTATTCTTATTGAATCACCATTTTTTTAATAAAATAAATTTAAAAAGTTTAATTTAATTAGAAAACTTTATCAAATACATATTTCACATAAAGACATAACTCCTGCAATTTAAATATTCTTAAATACTTAAAGAATAATTCGAGTGTTATACAAGATTTGCTGAATAGATTATTGATAATACGAATAGATGAGTATTCGTATAACCATGAGAGAGGTAAATTCTTAATCTCTTCTACTAAAGGATGGTGTGTATAGTCTGAAAATCTATTTGATGGAGAATATTCCATTCTCATAACTATATGCTAAAATCCATTATCACTTATATGGTTCAAAAAGCTTACATCAAACGGTTATCTACTCTTGTAACTAATAATGTGTTAGTCATTTGAGAAAACTGATATTAAACGTTTATCTACTTTTGTCATTAATTGCATGGCTCATAAACCTCACATAGATGCATATATTTTAATTATATTTCTACATTATATTGCTTGTATAATTGATTTTAAGAGACTTTTCTTGTAATGAAATTGATGCTTTAAATTTTTGGTAACATTATAGATATTGATAGCAATTATAAATTTAAATATATATTCTAAAAAATTAAGTCTTCAAAAGGTTTTTACTATTTATAAATAGAAAATAAAAATTATAATGTTAGTAAAAAATAAACACATTATTTTTTATTACAAGTGGTGGGATAACTCTTTATTCACTAAGTTGTTGTTGACTGTCCTTTTACTTTTTGAGTTGACATTATATTGATATAAATGATATTTAATTTCGACAGATCCTGATAGATGATAAATTCGGACTCATTCATGTCAATTTTTACATATACACATGTTAAAAGAAAATTCCAGTCTATAATAAATTAATAACATTTATAGGAAGTAAAATATTTATTATTTATTCATTATCCTAGTTTATAGCATCAGTTGATTTATTTGTATGATATATATTAATGACAATTGCAAGTCCTACCAATATGATTAATATTACAATTATTGTATTTAATTAACATGTGCGTTGCTTAAACTACTTTCATACGTGTTTATTTTATTAGAATTTCTTCATTTACAACCGACCTAACAATTATTTTTTCAGTAATCCCAAAATTAAATTAGAATGAAATTAAAATTAAGTCATTTTTATTTATGAATAATTGTTTGGTAATAAAGAAGATTTATATTGTTACTAAATATAATTGAGATTCAAGTAGATAGTGTGTTTCATTTTTCCATTCATAAAAGGGATTCGAATCTTGTCAGGTGCATCTATCTACACATATAGCGTCTATAAGACTAGATTCAAGGTTTGTAAATATGTGGTACAGTACAATATAGACACCCCACTGTGGTATGATACGGTACGATTGGTATGCATTATACGGGCACATATACGGCAAATGTTTAAAAAAAAAATAGAAAATATCATAAACTTCAAGAACAACAATGTATTTAAATGCGAAACCAAACCAAAAATAATATAAAAGTCATTAAAACAAAATATGAACAACAATGTATTGCAAGTGAGTAATAATAATACGTCAATACCAAACCAAACATAATACAAAAGTCACAAAAGCGAAAGATGAATAAAATGTATTGCTAATAAGTAGTAACAATATGTCAATACCAAACCAAACATAATACTAAAGTCACAAACACATAAATATAAACTTTAATCTTAAAAATACTTAAAACTTCTGCAAACAAACAAAGCTTCAAAACAAACAAAATAAACCAAACAAACAAACAAAAAAAGACCAAACAAATAAAAACACAAACAATATATTTTGAACAAACAATGTAAAAACAAAGCAAGCTACTGCCAGCTTTTGCCGAGTTTCATTTTTCAAAATAAAAACAACCCTTCAAGGCTTCAACAACAAACCGACTGGAAATGGAAGAGAAAGCACCGTTCAAGAGAAAGGAGAAAGAATGAGTTGAAGAGAAGAGAGAGAAAGCACTGTTCAAAGAGAAATACCCGTCGGAAATGGAAGCTCAACATCCTAGAACTATTACAAAGCTTTTGCATTGTCAGAAAGGGAAGCTTTTGGCGCCAATGAGGTGAGAGAATGGGAGAGAAACGACCAAGTGGAGAAGATTTGTGAGTTTTTAGGGTTGTCACGCTTTTATACCAGTTTTTTTTCCCTTTTTGCCCTCAACCTGACCTGACTACATTTTGCAATATATAACCGTATGCGCACGATACAACCATACCAATACACATTATACGCCCAAAAACCCATACGGCCGTATGGGTTCATTCTGCTGCCGATACGACCATATCGGCATGTATGTAGCCTAATACGGTCATATTTATGAACACTAACTAGATTTATAGGCTACATATGTAATGCTAAATCTCGACATTACCCCCTTGACTATTGTATTGGTGTGATGAGTAGATACCTTGGTGCAATGAGTAAATATCTCATAGTGTTCTCGGATTATATTTTTCCACTAACATATATCGTTAATCATCAGTAGGTAAGAGATTAAGTATTATATTATCATATAATTAATAAAAAATATATATACTTGTATAATATATCTATCTATATATGTCATTAAAAGACCAAATGTTATGGATTGGACAGTAATGCAGTGGTAAACTACTGTATCTATGTCTTTCTCAAGGTCATGAGTTTTACACCCGTCTCCCCCACAATTTGTGGGTTATCCCCCCACTCTATGTATATTACTCCTTCACTTAATGTGGGTTACTCTCT
Source organism: Litchi chinensis (assembly GCA_019925255.1). NCBI lineage: Eukaryota > Viridiplantae > Streptophyta > Magnoliopsida > Sapindales > Sapindaceae > Litchi > Litchi chinensis. Next base: position 30,871,306 of record CM034466.1, read on the forward strand.
CCCCGTATAGTAGCTGCTCCCCAGATCGTGCTACCAAAGTTTTATTCCGTTTGGTCCTAACAATTTCTTGAGCTAGTATTAGTAATGAAAAAAAAAAAAAAACACCAAATGTTTTATACTTTAATAGTTATTTTTCTTTTCCATGCCAAACCCTCTAAATAAAAGACCATCGCTTCTTTCCTTCAATTCAACAAGATTTTCAATCTAAGACTTCTTATACAACTGTAAAAGAAAACCATGCCCATTAACCCTAATTTGAGAGTATGAATGGTTGAACAACCCTAACATGACATTTTGAATAATCTCACATACCAATGTTTCTAGGGGTAGGCCATGGTGGGCTAAACCCTAATAAATATGAATAGTTGATTAATTTTATCACTAATGTCCTGAGAATGAGACAGTATGAATATAATTGAAATCCTGTTGGAAGCATCATTCAATGAAGAAAATGAGCACGAAATTCATTCTCAAATTGCCAGCCACTTATGCTGGATGGAGAATGATTACTAATTAAAAGTAACATCAACCAAAATCTAGAATCATGAAATTTCAAAAAAAAAAAATCTAGAATCATGAATTTCATTGATTATGGTAGATAAATTTCACAATCCAGATATGACCAGAATGCAACTATAAAGGATTTTTACTTGCCTGTATATGTTTGTCATCTTATCTGTTGGTTTACAGATGCCACCAATTGTAATATAATCAAAAAGTGGTGGACCATTTGAGCATTCCATGAATGATTTACACTGTCAATAGTATTGGAAAGAGAAACTGATGGTTCAATGTATCTTTAGACAAAGCATCATTGTTTGAGGCAGTATTTTGACTGCAAATCATTAAGTATCTCTGCATACTCCATTGGAGTAGCCTCATTGCAAAACGTTTTGTTCCATATTTTCTGGAGATCTGCAAAGAAGCTAATGAGGTCAGTAAGAATGGTATGGATGGAATTACTAACATGAATAAGTCATACATATCATCCTGAGGTAAAACATTAGTTTATCACATTGAAAGCATGTGCATATATTTTCGCTGACAGAAAAACTATCAGCTCGAAAAATGATGTCAGTACTAGATAACCACAACGAGTATAATGACATCTCATAAAGTAAATTTGTGAAAACATTACCAGCCTTGTCTGTTGATGAAAGACACATAATGAGCATGCCAAATCTCGGAACTTTGGTTAAATTTTCTAAATATTTGACAGCCAAATCCATTTCTTCACTGCTAACAAAATAAACCAAAAATAAATTAAACATTCAAATACGTTCAGGCAAAGATCCATAGATCTGTGATATAAACAAACTGGAGTTTCTCTACTTACGTGAAAAAGGTGGCAACACACTTAATGATGTCAACTAGTATTGGGGTAGACAAGGCATTTTTAAATATTTGTGGCAGCGCAGTTGGAGAAGTAGCCTAACAATTGAACAATAAAAAAGAGATAATGGAAAAGAAGAAAAGCAAAAATCAGTCATGATATGCAAGAACCGAAAAATTTTGATTTCTTTCTAAAGAGAAATTCAGAATGAACAATTGATAATTTATGGTACTCAAACTAGGAGTATAGAAGAAATAAAAAGAACTACAATCAGTCTCTGCAGACCTTCAATAGACAAGCCTGTAGGGCACAATCACCAGAAAAGCCTCTCCATGAAACCTCAAACTCATAAGCTGATTTTGGAGCTGCAATCTTTTTTGCAGCTTCAGCCACAGCTAGAGAAGCTGCTCGAGATGCAATCTCCTGCACTGATGACTTGAGCTCTTGCCGTCTAGTTCTGTGATTTCTCTGTTGAAAATAAAAAAAGCACATTGTCAGTCACAGCAATAAAAAGTTGGACCTAAAGGAAAGCCAGATCAACCTTGACCAAAGATCATAAGATATAAATTTATCAAGATTTTCTATAAATTGGACAATGGTATTTTGAAGCTCTAAGCAAAAGAATATTGATTTATTAACGATCAGAGGACTAAAAGCCCCAACCATCACCACGACTATAGTCAAATGATAACATGACAATTTGCTTTTTCCCTTTCCCGGAATCAGGTCAAAATCTCAAATACACCTATTTGCATATGATCAGATGTAATGGTCATTGATTTGAATCTGATATCAAACCTTCTCCAAAACGGAAGTTCGAGTATCATCTGCACCAGAACGATCTTGCTGGCTTTCACTGTTGCTTCTAGTCCTGATACTTTTGTTTTCTGTTTCCTCCACAGATGATGAAGTTCGCACAGGATGCTCTTTGTTGGTCTCCTGCTAATAAGAGTAGTAAGATAGTTAGGCAAAAGAGATCATTCAATAACTTTTATAACATCAACTAAAAGCCAACGAGTTCTCAAAAAATAACAATAGTCAGCTTCAATTGCTTCTGGTTTGGATTACAATACTCAAATTGGAATCATTGCATAATATAGCTCACACCATACTCCCTGAAAATTTAAATTTCTTATTTCTTGTTATCAGACTCAAGGAGTCATATATATATATATACCAAAATGAAGAAGAAAACTCTGTTAATGAAATGTTAGAGGAAAAAAAAAATGACTAGAGTTTAAATAATTGCATAATGGAATGGTTAATAAATATTTAAACAGATTTCACGAGAATTTATTATTCTATCTACATGTTCCAACCGTTTGTGGGTTTGTCAAGTCTACGAAGAAGTGAAATGCTGAAAAACAAATCTGTTAATGGGCAAAAATATTGGTGACATTATTGCAAAATGTAAATTTATCCACTAGCTTTGACATTGGCATCTCAGAGAACTTAATGACAGTCAGAAGGACAACATAAACAAGTGCCAATACCTTAGCATGGTTGTCTTCAACTGCTGCCACTCCTGTCTTCTGAGTTGTATTTGGGACAAGACAAATCCCGTGTTCATTTACTTTTGTTCCCGATTTTCCTACTTTCTGCATTCCTTCTACAGCACTTTTCAATGCTCCAGATAACTTCTGAATAAGCCCTTGGGAGAATCAATATCAATTACTTTCAAAGAAACATATTAAAAATAAAAGCATATAGTGAAATCCTTACTTTCTCATACAAAGATTTGACCTCAGCATGTTGTTTCTTGATTTCCTGATTCTGAGGCTCCAACCTCAAGGCAAACTCAGAATCTGCAATTAGCTATATTCACTACGTCAGACATCAAAATGACAATAGAGTCAATGCACCAGCCAAAATGGATAAACTGATGCAGGAAGGATTTAACACACCTTCAATTGACTCTTTTAGTTTCCCAAGTTCTTTTCTAGCTGTAGCTCGGCGTGAATATGCTTTAATGTAGCGATCATCCAGATTTAAGGCCTCTGTACAATCATCTTCAGCTTCCTGGAATCTAATGACGAAGAAAACAAAAAGGAGTAATGTTAATTTCATCTAGATGGACACCACCATGTCAAGCACAACAGAGCTAAATAACAAAGTCAAAATCTTCTTGCAGTCAAAAGTTCGGCATGAAATACCATGTAAGATCAAAATATTATTATTAGCATAATTTCCAACTTGCCTTTTGATTTTAAGATAGGCCATGGCCCTATTAGCATATGCTACTGCAGTTGGTGACAATGCAATGCTTCTTGAATAGCAGTCAATAGCCTCTTTAAACTTCTTTTGCTTGAAATACTCATTGCCCTGCCAATCAAACAATTGCAAACATCATGATTCAATGAGTTTCATAAAAGTAGACACATGGGTGGGCAGCTTTGTACCAGTTCTTTCTCTGAATTAGCATCTGGAAGACTCTCTTCTGTCATCAAACTACTTGATATACGACTGATTGGGTCATAGTTCCTTGAATAAGAATCAACTGAGAGTGTACCCCCAGCTGATCTCTGTTTCGCCCCAAGTTTCTGAGAAGATGCATGCTTTATTAGAAAAAATTGTCCATTTCATTTATGCAGATAATCTTGAACCTTACCCCAAACACATACATACACATGCCAAAATCTCATGTTGTGATGAGTCTAATCATATAATTTATTGCAACTTTTGACGCTTTTTATGTCGACCACATCTACAACTAGTCAAAAAACCATATAATGCTATAACCAATGTCATTTCACAATTTCAGTTCATTATCACACCAGTTCTTGAAACAAATAAACAAGACACTTTCTGCACCCAGTATCTCCTTTACTAACTTGCAGACAATAAGCAGAACTACTCACATCAATGTCTCCATACATGAAAAAGAATTAAACAAATGAAAACAAGTCACTACATTTTCAAAATAATTGCAAGCATTAACACTTATTCGTACCAAATTATCCTTTTGGGAAGTTTGAGACTTCATCTTCTTGTCTTTGTCCTTGAGGGAGACTTCCCAGTCCTGCAAGTCATTCAAAAACCCCTGGAAATCCTGGAACACAATAACCAATCAAGCTACAACTGGAACTGCACTTACTCACAACAGCCCCGTAACCAAAAACAATCCATAAAAATCGAATCTTTAATCATGTCAATGTAAAACACATCAATCCAACAACATATACAAAACACGAATGGATACTTTAACATCGAAAAAGAGAAAACAAAATCAGAGAATGAGAAAACATTGTTTAATAGGAAGTAAAGATACAACATTTCATTTTCTCATACTTTCCTCAGGTTTCTCAGCAACCAAATACAGCTTGAAGCTTTCTACTTCTATTCTCACAAAAAATGAAGATAATGACAACACCACGCATTAAAAAAAAAAAAAAAAACCATAAGAATGATAACTTTAATCATGTTAAAGCAAAAACACATTAATCCCAAAAAAACACGTATATACAAAGAATACTAGCTAGCAACCAAATGGAGCTTCAAGTTTTGATTTTTTCAGTGTAACATGAGAAAATGAAGGTCACTACAAAAGGGTTTCAAGGAATCAGATAATTACCAGAGCTTGATCGCGAGAGTGCTTGGACATGGCGGTTATCTCTGTGAACTGGTTTCGACTTTCGGGTTCGATGCTTCTGGACAGAAAGCAGACTTGGCAGTTCCTGCTTTTTATTTTAGTTTATAGAAAGTATTTGGGCCTTCAGCAGGCCCACAAATTAAAATTACAGACTTTTTTTGACACAACCGTTGGTAAAAAAGATGTAACTATTGTATTAATTAAATAAATTATTTATTAATAACAATCTTTAAATTATTAAAAAAATATCTTTATAATTAATCTAAATATTATTATTGATGAATAACTTTATTCAACTAGTAAGATAATCAAACCCAAATAATAAAAGTTTTAGGATTCATAATTTTACGTCGCTATAAAACTAGAAATTTAAGAACTTTTATAGATGTGGATATTAGAAAATTTGATTATATATATTATAATTAATTTGAAAATTCTGAAGTAAAATATAACTCATGAAGGTGTAATGATGATATATCATTGAACCAACTTCAATTTGTTTAGTTTTCCTTTTGTATTGGAACAATGAAATATAATTATGGATTTTTGTGAGAGAGATGAACCGTTAAGTTAGAATTTAATAATTAGAAACTATTTTTGTAATTATGTAAATTTTGTATAGTAGTAGGACATCGTTCAATAGTTGATTAGTATTTAAAAAGATAAATGAGAATTTTATCATTACTTTTGGTATTGATTACTAAACAATTTTGCAATTGTCGTACACTAGCATAATGTTGAAGTTTTTAAAAATTATTTTAATACAATTCTACTAAATATTTAAGTAATAATATTATATTATTTTCAATTGGCTTTTGATATAATATTATAAAAATTTAATTGGTTCATTTTTTTTTATAATATTCGGTTTAAATTTATTTTCTAAACATGATAACCAATACTACATCCCAATGTGTCCTAATAACGAAGAATTCATTCACCCTGATAATAAAGAACTCATTTAGTTGAATAATATCTCAATTCAAGTCACTATATCAAAGAAAAAAAAAACAATAATCAATACAAATACTTAATAAAATGAAAACGAAAGCATCCTATCTATCAAAATGAAGCAGAAAACACAAACAATGTCCATTATTAAACCCAAAATAATTAAAAAAAATTAATATAAAAAAGTCTACAAGATTTCCTCAAAATTTATACCAACTTATAAGTTGTTTTCTAGTTATGAGATGAATATACATACAATACAAACCTTCAACTGTACAAAGTAATGGCTCCAAGTAGCCTCTCTTAGGATGGCTTTTATGTATTACAACAATTTATTCGCTATGCTTAGACAATAAGCTAGTGTTCCAATTAACATGCAGAGACTGACGGCATTGATCCATGTATAGCCTTGTAGCATTGGAGGCTACAAAGGGGAAGTTTCGACTTGGAATCCCGATACTTGTATGGATTGGTGCACGATGGTGCAGCACATTTCTCACGGGGAGGAGGGTAACTGAAATCCACATTGAATGCCAAAATGGTCAGATGGATGCTGCGAAATGTAGTAGTAGAGAGTTGCAGAGAATAAAGGTGAAAAATGAGCTTGCAAACGAAAAACAATCCATGTTATGATATACATGCATGAGATAGAATAAGCCTAAATTGATACAACACGGTGCATGGAATGGACAACATTTTGTTTGTCCACAAGAAACAAGATAACAAGTCCCTTTTCTATTATCATCCAAAACAGCTGATACTCAAATATGTTCCAACCTTTCGTTGTTTGCCAGTTCAAACTAGAGAATATTGATAGATCCTAAAGTTTTGCAAGAAATTAATTAAACAAGTTTAGCAAGAAATCGGAAGTCAAAACAAAAAAGCTTCCAATGTAAAAGTTGAATAAGCAACAAATAAACTTGAATTTGAAAGAAGAATGCAGGATCCATACCTGCAAGGCTTGTGGTTGAAAATACTTGGCAAGCCAACCTCGTTGGGGAAAGTAACAACCGTTCCTGACGGTCCCATGATCCATCTGACGGTGTCTGATGCAAGTACCATTGCATTTGCAGCCTTCTCCTGCATATAATTATGGGGACACAAGATTAGATGAGAAATACATTATCACAAGATCTAGAGGGGGGGGAAAAAAAATCATTTTGCACAGTCAGTTGCCTGTGCCAATTCCTCTTGCCGTTTCTTCATCTTATCTTCCCGCTTTTTCCTACTGGAATCTTGGCCTAGTATTCTTCTTATTGCTTCGGCCTAAAATTTTTCATGTGAAATTAATGATTTACTTGTAAATAGTTCAATTCACAAGGCAAAGAGGGAATGGTAAAAAGAATGAAGTAGAAGGAAATACGACAAACCTGAGACTCCCTCGCTGCCTTCTCCACTTGCATTCTTCGTCTTTGAAGGGCTTCAGCTCTTTTTAGTTGCTGCTCCATTTCAGAGAGTTTCTCCTTTTGCTCTGTGACCAAGAACCAAAGATAGAAATATGCAAGATGATCAACACATATACAAGAGAAGAAGTTTAATAGAAACAAGAATACGAAGGCACACCAACGAGTACTCACTTCTTGGGGGAACAGGAGGCAAACCATTGGGGAACTCAATTAGACTTGCCCCGGAACTGGAAGAAACATCTTTCCCTGCCTGGAGTGCACGTCGACGAGTGGTGACTGTCATTTCTTTCTTTGAATCTCCCAAAACATCAACAAACTCTCTTTTTGCTTTCTTTTTGTTGTTTTCCGGTTCACCATCTGACACTGGTTCTTCCTCTTCCAAATAGTCGATATCTTCAGACACCCTCCCGGATCTGGACTTCTTACTCTCCTTACCTGATCTTGTTGAACGACAATCACTTGCATTAACATCATATAGGTCATCAACATTCCTCTTTAACACACTGGATATTTTAAGTTGTTTTCGGCTCCCTCCTTCTTCGTCATCTACATATTCCGCACCATAATCAGTGTTAACCTTAGATTTTCGTACTTTTTCAAGGTACCTAACCTCCTCATCATCATCATCACTTCCATCATCAAGAACTCCACCTACAGAACGCCTCTTAGGCACCCGTTTGCTCTTTCGAACTGGCTCATATGTTGCTGTTTGCTTATTAGGCAAATTTTCATACGGTGTCCTATTCCTAGAACCATCTGCTCTTAAACCACTTCCAGGAAGATCTTTCCATGTCAACCCTTGCAAGCTATCCCCATTATCTGAGCTAAAGGACCTGTTGTCATCAGAATTTTCCTGCACCAGACGTTAAAATTAATGAAAGAGGAGATCAGGTAGCTCGGGTCCTAAATACACGGCAGCAGTTTATTTAATTAGTTGAACAAATTACAATTTAGCTATCCAGTTGAAACGTGATTGCAGGCGGGGCAACTGTTTCAATGTTATTGCAATTTACCCCCCCATCGTTAATATTCCTCGATTAAAATTATCGGTGTGAGGGGTAAAATTGTCTTTTAACCTTATTTTTAATTTTTTAAGATAAATTTTAAAAATTTTAAAATAACTTAAATAAAAAAAGTTTAACCAGATCTCCACCGTCCATCTTAAGATGGACAGTAGAGATAAATTTAAGAAAATAAAAAAATTAAATAAAATCAAAATAAAATATTAAATATAAACCAACTTTAACCCATTATCCTCATCATCTCCTTCATGGGTTCACCATAAAAAAATCACCCACAATCACCAGTTAAAAAAAAATCATCAACCCAAACAATCACCAGTTCAACCCCATCAACAACAAAATGAAGATCACCAGTTCAACTCAAATAATCAGAAGAAAAATTAAAGAAAAATTGAAAAAAAAAAATCTGGGAATGAACCCAGAAAATGGGTTCATTCGTGAACCCAGATTCTGGGTTCACTCGATGATGAACCAAATCTAGGTTCATTCGGATGAACCCAGAGTTCATTCGATCTGGGTTCATCCGGATGAACCTAGATCAGGTTCGATGAAGAAGAATAACAGAAGAAGAAGAAGAAGAAGTGGAGGAAGAGAAGAAGAAGAAGAAGAATATGAACTCAGATTGGGTTCGAGGCAGAAGAATAGCAAAAGAAGAAGAAGCGGAAGAAGAGAAGAAAAAGAAGAAGCAAAAGGAGAAGAGAGAGGGCTTTATATTTGGTCAACTGGTCAACTTCAATCATCAAGGGTAATTTCATCTTTTCGCTGATTTGATATTGTTCACCGTTAAATGTAACGGAATCTTACTAATGGTAGGGGGGTAAATTGCAATAACATTGAAACAATTGCTCCGCCTGTAATTACATTTCAACTGGGTAGCTAAATTGTAATTTGCTCTAATTAGTTTGACTGCAAAAGCAGAAGCTGAATACCAATTTCAGCAAATCTTGTATAATAAATACCTGAAAGATAAACTTCTGCCGTGGCTGAGAGGCATCTGAATAATGATAAGACTTTGCAGAAGGAGATCCAGCACCGCCAGCAGCATCTGGTGTAGACTTGGTATTAATAGTACGTGTGATACCACCGACTTTAAGCTTAACCTTTTTCACTTTAGTTTCATTTCCTAATCCATCGGAAGCAATGCCAGAATGCCCCATATTGTTAGTGCTTCTCCAATTAACAGGGGCAAGAACACCTTCACTATGTCTTTTAGAATTATCTCCGCCATGCCTCTGCTCAATACTGCCAAGAAAAGAGCCATTGTCGGAAGCTTCATCAGATTCTCCAGATCCTCCATTGCCAAGCTTATTCATATTCTGTCCAAATTCAGCCCAAACTATGTCACTGAATGATACCCTTGAGCAGCATAGGATCAAACTAATGTCTTTCTATCATGAACTAGAATTACAATAAGTATTATCATCACTTGATACTTACATTCTCTGAAGGAGGTGTGGATGACAAAGATGATATATCACGAAAATCTGAGAGTGCCTGTGAGTCACTCCTAGGACGACGGGAAGTATTACTCCTCTTCTTCCTTGCAGCATCAGGTACATTACTGAATCCTACTCCTCCCAAACCTTCCATCGTGGTCAAGACAGTCAAAGCACAAGCCTAGATCTGCAGTACTACATAAAATGGAAGGCCGTGTAAGTCATTGAAAAATGCTTAAACAGCAAAGCCTTAATGCATAAAACAGTATAGCGATCACTATATGTAAGAAACCCCAGTAATAAATAATAACACGGAAATAGCAACACCACCAAGTCAAGACAAGGATAAAAACAATTGTAACAAGATAGAAAGTGAAAGTATATAAAAGTGAATAAAACTACCGCTGATGATACAGATAACTAGCATAATAAGAAAATCAACTTAATTCTATCCAAGTCATAATTTTTCTCAGCAAACAACAATCAACCACATCAAAATCAGAAACAATTCGAAGCAAGAGTCACATGCATAAGCCAAAAAACCAAATCATCACTTAAGTTACTTCCAAGAATTATGGAGACCATCCTGTTTTGATTCATTAGAAAAGAAAAAAATGAATCCACCACCATAACATCTAATCTAAATGTGGCAACTTGAAGCCAATTATATGCAAGCACCCAATAAACCAGCCAAAATCAGCATATTCACAAGATAAAACCTCAAAAAGTCACCAAAAAGGCAAAAACAAAATCAAGAGACCAACACAAAGCAACTTTACCTTCCACTACCATAACTAATAAGCTAAATGAATCGACTACCATAACATCTAAGTTAAACTTTATAACTTCAAGCCAATTCATATATAAACCAGCAAAAATCAGCATAACCACATGATAAAACCTCAAAAGATCACCAAAAACACAATCAAGAGACCTAAAAAAAACCAATTTACCTTCCACGACCATACCATCTAACCTATATTTGAAAACTTGAAGCAAATCCACATACAAGCACCCCAAAAACCAGTAAAAACCAACATACCCACAAGACAAACCTCATAAAGTCACCAAAAACACAATCAAGCAACCTAAAGAAACCAACTTAACTTCCCATTACCATACCACCTAATCTAAATTTGAAAACTTGAAGCAAATCCATAAACAATCACCACAAAAACCATCAAAAACCAATATACACACATTACAAAACCTCAAAAAGTCACCAAAAAACACAATCTAGAGACCTCAAAAAAGCAACTTTACCTTCCACCACCGCAACATCGAACCTAAATTTGAAAACTTGAAGCAAATCCACATACAAGCACCACATAAACAAGCAAAAACCAACATAACCACATAACAAAAACCTCAAAATGTCACCAAAAACAACATTCAAGATCTAAACTGAATTTGAAAACTTAAAGCAAGTCAACATACAAGCACCCAATAAACCAGTAAAAACCAACATACCCACATGAAAAAACCTCAAAAACTAACCAAAAAACACAAACTTTACCTTCAAAAACCCCTAGATCATCACAAAACAGAGAGATGGGTATTGGTTGGCAGCAAAAACCAGGTCTGGGTTGACTCCAATTGATACGGCTAGGAAGAGTATCTAGCCAGGTGGCGTGTTATGGTAGGACACATGAGAAGGTGGTGGCATCAACAGTAACATCATCATCAACAACAACATTATGTCATCTGTATGTGTGTGTCTGTCTAGTATCTACAAGTCCCTATACGGCGTCGGTGTTTACTTTTGTTGAGTCACCACCTCGTACTCTCTGTTCCTCTCTACTTGGCCAAGTGAAAGCCTTTGATTTTGCCCGCTTTGGGTTTGGTTTGGTTTGTTGTTGTCTGGTCAAAACAGTCGCTCCAAAAAAAACTCATCAACTCGGTATCCCGAGTCGGCACTTGACTCGTTTCGCGCCCGAATTAACTAGTTGTCACGCCCGAGTTGCCTCGTGACGTGTCTGATTTCTAATTTTAGATTTAAATAAAATTTCTGGCAATTGAAATTCTGCCCACAAAAATGTTTAGAGACCTATCGAAAATTGCCCAAGTTAAATCCTACGTGAGGTCTGAAAATTCTAGAGATATCTATATTTAATAAAAATGAGAAAAACCGTCAGAAACTGGTAATTAAAAAAATTATTTTTATATGAAAAAAAAAAAATTATTCTCATTATAAAATCAGAATACTCCCATACATACCCAAAAATATATATGGGGCAACTCTAACTTCTTCACGTTTATACTAGAGGAAGTGCAGGACAACATTTTATTGTATGTTAATTAAAATCACCTTATTCTTATAAAATTTAGTAGTAAAACTTTTAATGATGTAGGGGTTTTACTTTTAATCTTAATTTAAGATAAGTGAGTTATTTTATTTCAAAAAAAAAAAAAAAAGATAAGAGAGTTGTTTTAAAATTTGTCAAATCACACTGGGAATTTTGTAAACATCTCATTATTTCTGTCTAAATTCTAAAATGAGTTATTTCATATTATTATTATTATTGAATTTCAATTTATATACATATAATTTAATTTAATTTTAGAAAAACTTATTATTGAATTTTAAGTTATATTGATAGATCTTAATTTAATTTTCATTTCGTAGACATTCAATTAAATATAAATGAAAATACAATAAAGATTTCGATTCAACTCAGTAGCTTTCGACGTAAAGTACACACAATTCTTGAATTTCCCCCAACACTCATGACCTCCACATATGAAATAAATTTCAATCACATAGTACTTAATGAACATTAAGCAGATTTGAAAGGCTTTCAACAACATTTTCAGCTATCTAAATTGAAAGAAAGAAAAGAACAGAATGAACAAAGTTGAAGTATTACTAATATTGTCATCGCAATGGTGAGTTTTGAACGATATATCGATGACTTTTGATCGATAATTGGACACGAAAAAGAAAGAAAAATGTGTACGATGATCATAGTTCATATAGCTCTTGGGGGTTTCTCCAACAATGCAGAAAGATAGACCTCATCTTTTGATTTTGGAGAAATAGCCCACTTGTGTTTCTTGTACCTGAACTGTAGAAACATGTACATGTAGTCATCTAGATCCTTTCGGTTACAAAAGAACCTGTCAATCCATAGCAGGCCGCCTGGCCTCAAAGTCCGATCCCAATCAAACAGGATGAAGTCCATCAACATCAAATTGATCCAGCCATCCATGAACCCGGTTGTGTGAATCAAGTCCATTGTGTTGTCAAAGAATGGAAGGCGTTGGTTCAATGTCACGTAGAGAGGAACTAGGCCTCTGAGTGCAATTGTTTCGCTGAATGGAGCGCCAAGGTTTAAAGCAGTCGAGATGACTGTAACATTGTGTTCTCTCATCCTGGCTGCAAAAGTCCCTGTACTGATACCATAGTCCAGACCAATCCGGATCTCCCCAGGCTTGATTCTTAAAACATCACTGATCAGGAAATCCGCAGTAAGTGAGCTATTGACAACCCATTTGAGCTTTTCCTTTTCCATTTCGAAACAACCTGTACACTTGGAATAACCCCGTTTAGGATTCTTGCTCGACAAGCATTCAAAGTTCCTGCACTGATAATTGCTCCACCTCACATTTCTACCATCTGGCAATTTCCACAGAGATTCATTGATCGGATATGGCTTCTGGTATACCTTGGAAGCCCTTGTCAAGCACCGTCTCCTAGGCAAAGGATCACATCCGTTGAGCATAAGCTTCTGTGCAAGGTTCCAATCATCTTTACAATATGATCCAATGTCATAGTCCATGTACTCTTCCAACTCTTTCTTCATCATAACACAAGCATGCCCTATCGTGTTGTATATCCTCTCCGTTCGGTATATATTAACCTTACCAACTCTATTCTCTTTCGGGGTAATATATTTCCTAATCTCTTCTATCACGAATGTATTAATCAACGGCTCCTCTTTCATCGTAGAGTTTCCGATCCCTTCAGGCTTAGGCAACCGAATCTGTCTGAGCGCAATGTGAGCACTATAAAGGGGCCTAATCACCTCCACCTCCAAAAACCTCTTGTACTCTAATCTTGTAATGTTACTTCTAGCCACAACATCCTTCTCCTTCTCCAATTGTTGCACGGTTTTTTCAAGCTTGTCTTGCAGGCTCTCCATCCGATTCAATACTTCCCCAACTCGATCATTCAACGCTCTAATATCAAACCCCTCATATGCATCCTTGACGCCATAAAAATGGTGGCATATGTCTTCGTTGTGCATGAAAAATCCCGCTGAATAAAACCTGAATAGACTTGATATGCTCACAACAATAACAAGGCTTCCAAGCACAATCTGAAGCCAACCCATCACTCTTGCCAATCTACACTTTGGAAAACATGATCTTGCCATCTTTAATTAGTATGTGATATTCTACTAATTGCTGATTCTGCCGTCTCCTTTCCTCACAATTTCACCCTAATCAATGTCCAATTTTGAAGAAGAAAACAAATTTACAATATCAGATAAACAGTGCAATCAAAATCACAAAAAATAAAACAAACATGAACAAATTATAACTAATCAGGAATTATCCTATCAGCTCCACCCTGAACTTATAAAGTCCGTTCCATCTTAAACTTGTAAAAACAATCCAAGTTTTCTAACATTAAAGATTCACTGATTTATGTATCCTATGTCAAAATTTCAAACCTTAGACCAAGCCAAAAACCATCACAAACTTTGAATTTTCATAATTCAAATTGTAAGAATATAGTAGAAAACATCATCCAAATTTAAGTTTCCACAATTTTCCACCATATTCTCATTAACCAAACAGACATGGAACCGTTGGAGACTTGAACTTGAACACATAAAAATACAAACAAATAAACAAACAAAAGCTGAAACCAAACCAATCTACAAAAATCATAAAAACAGAAGCTTGACAACAAAAATCATAACATACCCAGATGAGAACCGCTGTTCCATAGCCAAAAAAACACACATGAAACCTCATCAACCACACTAATTTGGTCCTCCAAAAAGCTGCACCAGAAAACGTACATGTAACTCGATATTCCTGAACTTGAACACATGTACAGCTTGTTTTGTGCTGCATTGCTTGTAGATTAAGTGGGGCACGAATCTCGTGAAAAAAATAAACGAAAAAAATGGTATTGAGAAGATCAAATCATTATAATAATATTAATAATAGTTGTAGTTACTGCTAGTGATTTTTTTAATGTACATGTTGATGCGTTGACTATTGAAAGAGATGCTTCTGAGTTTGAGTTCAACTTTAAGATTGGTTTTAATTTGGTCTGCTCTGCTATGCTGCCATGGCCAACTTGCGCGGTTTCGACCGTTAAAAAACATGGGGTATTTGTAATTTTTCTTTTTTTAAAAATATAAATTATACTAAATTGGTTGGATATATACTGCCATCCCACTAATTACTTTAACTTAAATGTTTACTCTTACAATAAAAGAACTTTATTTTTACGGCCATCAAGATGGATAGAATACGTTTAATTTGTTTTAATATGTTTAATTTGTTTTAATATAATTACAATACAATTAAAAATTTACTAACATCAATTGTTAGAGTTTTGTTGTATTTATCGAAATTAAACACTATACGAACTATGAAAAAATGTGTTTATTTGTTTTACTTTATTTCTACTCTTTTTATAAATAATGTGTTGACTTTTACAATTTTATTTCGTGAAAATACTGGCAAATAACAAAAAAAAAATGTATGAATTTTCCAACTAAATTAGGAAAAAAAATGAATTTTATAATATTTATATATTTTTTTCAAACCGTTTTATCATTTGTTCACAAACTATCTAATATTAAAAGTTGAATTTTTTTTCTAATTTCAGAATGCATATATTTTTTTAATTGAATAAAAATTATTTTTTGTGAACAATTATTTAGCGGCATATTTGTTTTTAGTAAATAATTATTTTTTGAAATGTAGCTTGGAACATCTTTTATTTGTAGTGTTGTAACTTTTTATATAATTTAAAAGATGCATTAATGCTTCGTAACATGATTTTTTCTTTTACTTTTTAGTGGTTAAGACCAAATCAAGGCAATAGTTTTGCCCATGTCTATTTAGATAGAAGTACAACAAGAACGATTTGAATAATTACTTTTATGTTCGCAGGTGATCTTTAACATCAGTAGAAGATTTCAAATGTTTAGAGGCATTATAGTACCAAATTGGTTACCTTATTATAAATTCTTAACTAATAGAATGCTAATTCAACCAAGTGAATAATTAACATTAAAAAAAAAAAACAAGTTTTAATCATACAATTTAACGATAATTATGATCTTCTTTATCTTAAATTCATGTGAAACATACACATTTAAATGAAATCATTAAAGTAAACCATCTAGAAAAAATTTATAATTATACACAAATTATTCAGTTTTTATATATAAAAAAAATAGATGTAGAATGAAAATGATTGCCCATAGTACTTCATCAAATTGAAATGTGTACAGAACCCGACTGAAAACTGAATAGTTTAATTGAAAGATACGGATACAATTTTGCATGTCTTGCAATTTTCAGCTTTCAGGCCCCATCCTCCTCCTCTCTGTTGGATTACTTTTATCACTGTCTTTACAATTCAGCTCTCCGTTGGATTACTTTTATCACGGTCTTTACATTTTTTTCTATTTCTATTGGACATTTGGTCAGTTACACCTATCACACATGTACAATATGTGTGACTCCTCTCTCACATTTTATTTTTCCACGTTTGGACCTTTTGTTAAAACTTGTAATCTATTTTGAGAAGAGTTTTCATGAAAAGTAAATGCTAATTTTTAAATTATTAAGGTCGTAAATCTTAGTAATTTATTGTATTATCTTTTTTAAAAATATTTATTTTTATTATTTAATTCAAATACAATGAATAATTTAATTAATAATCCTAATAATTTAAAAATTAAAACGTACTAACTATAAAAGTTTTGCTGCATTGAGTATTTAAAGTTAAACGATAAAATTAATAACTCATGAAATTTGAGGAGTTTTAATGTGTGTTATGTTGCGATATGTAGAGTTAGGTAGTTTGTGAACCGCAAGAAAACTTTTAATTCACCACAATAGATAGATTTAATTATTAAAATTATATCATATATATAGATATATATATTCGTTTTAATGTGTTGCTTAGACTATCAAGAGGACACTACCATCACACTAGTAACATATTAGATTACCATTTAACTAATAAATTTAATCTATAATAAGAATACTATTACTTAGAGTAATACCAGACTTTCCAAAATTTTATCTAAATTTATGTCCAAATAATTTAGCGTGTAAGTTGTCAATATTTTATAAATCATAAAATGATATGATAATCAATAGGAACTTGATAACTTACATGTTACATCATTTGGATATGAATTTGAGTAAAATTTTTAGGAAGCATAATATTACTCTATTACTTATTAAAAAAAGTATACTATCTTGACAATTATATGTAATTTCTACTCCTTATTATTGATAAAATTTTAAATCATGAACTCTAAAATTACTTGAATAACACAATTTTTATTCTCATTTTCTTTTATATTTTTTAAAACTTTGTTGACTCTCTAAATAATTAAATCTTTTATAACACTCCATTCAATAAATAAATAAATAAATGACCGTTCAATATTAATACTAGTAGTACATCATTGATACTACACTCTACACAATAAATTAACTTTCCACGTTTGTTGTATTTCATACTTTTCCATGCATATTAGCCGCACAAACAAAATTAATTAGGAATATTTCAGCATACCTTTGATTTACCTAACATCAACTTAAAAAAAAAAAAAATCTCAACCAACCACCTAACAATCTACAAAATTAATAAAATTAATTAATATAAATCTTCAACATAAAAAAAAAAAAAAAAAAAGAGTTCATATTTGTGCTATCAAAAAAAGAAATTTATTGTTACAAATCTTGAATTATAATTACAACATACACAAAAATTCCTAGCAACATTACAATAGTAGTTGTCTCCTTTTTTAGTAAACCACCTATCACACATTAATAAAAACAAGGATTTGACTATTTTACTGATTTGGTAAAGTTATTTATAAATAATAATCCTTAAATTCGTTGTAAGGATGATTATTGATGAATATTAAGGGTTGATATTGATGGATTACTTTACTTAATTAGTAAGGTAGCCAAATCCAAAATAGATATCTAAATTGTGCATACGGTAATTATTCTCGATAACTTCAAATATATTTTTTAACAGTTTAATCTACCATCTATTAAAAGTTAATACAATTTATCAAACATAATGTGCATATGTATATATAAAATATATATATTTGATTGGTCAAACATAACTTTTTAAAGTTAGGTGGTACGAAGTTATATATATTAATTGCATTATCTCTCTTAAAACAAATTCTCTATCATATTTAATTCAAATACAATGAATGAATTTGATTGGTTTGCTCTAACTTTTTAAAGTTACGAGATACTAACCATATTTGATTGATTCACCATAATTTTAAAAAGTTAATAGATATTACCTATAGAAGTTATATGTGTGTTCAAAGAAATGAAAAGAAAAGGAAAAAAAAGTTTACTATTATGAATGTTGAAATTATCATCATATAAATTTTATTTTGTGTCCTGCAAATTGTCTCTCTCGTATATTTTTTGTCTTCTCACAAGCCAAGGCCAAAAATCTATAATGTAAAAGACACCCCACGAAAATTTCTGTGTCTAGTGTAAACTCAACCGCGAAAAACCAAACCTTTCTTATAATCCTGGTACCTGTCTCTCATTCTCTCTGTCTCTTTGTGTACTTGTTATTGGTGTCTTTGTTGTGTGTGTTGCAGTTGAAATGATGATAACAGATGCAAATCACAGCCTAACATGAAAACCCATTTGTGCTAGCTTTCAGTCTTTAACGTTGGCTTTTCAAGTTTTAAACTTTTTGGAAGCTGGTATGGAGGTTCGTGGTGGTGATGGGCAGGTGGGGTTGCGGTCTTGTCTTTATTCAATGTGCTAGCTTTGAGAAACTAAGTGGTGTTTGTTGGATCACTTGTGAATTCTACATGACAAGTTTGTGTTGTCTTTGGTGGTGGTTGTCATGGTACATGTTTTGATTCTTGTTGATGTTATGTGGTTTGTTTTGGTTGCTGAGCATTGTTGAGTTAGTTTGATGGTTGTGATTTTGTATTGGATTGAGTCTTTGGTTTGTAGTCTTGCTGCTTTGAAACACTCTCCACTTTGTATGAGACTGTTATTGTGTGTTGTGTTGGTGGTGTTTAGGTTATGCCTATGTAGATTTTGTTGGTGATCGGTTAGAGCTATGTTGATTAATAGTATCTATGTTCATAGATTGAACGTGTTGGGTTCGTGAGATGACTAGATTGGGATATGTAATGGGGTTTGTGTAGTGATTTGGTTTCTGGGTTTGATGGTTGTTGTTTTGGCTAAATATTTGCAGTTATTGTGCTTGAATTTTTGAGGGCTTCTTTTGTACGTGCTGGCAAATGTGACAATCTTACAGAACAAATCTGCATACTATCTGCATGTTTGCGGTTTTGTGTACTCCCATTTAGCATCTGTTGGTATTCTTGGATCATTGTTCCGTTTTCATGGTTTTCTGGGATAATGTTTATATCTGGGAAAAATGGGAAACTGAAGTTCTCACTTTATTACTTTCTTTCTCAGTTTTTAGCCATGTGAATACTTTGATCATTATTATATGTTTCATGTCGGTGTTTCTTTTAAATGCATTTTATATTGAATAGATTTGAAATTGTTTAATGTATTTGGGATTTTTCCATTTCATTGGTGCATGAACTCTCAAAGTTAAGCCATGTATTATAATCACAATTGTTCTTCTAATTCCTTTTTATGTACTCATTTTCATTTCTTTTGTGCTTTTAAACTTCAGTTGAATAATTTATGGTTCTAGTCCTCATTGTTTTGTACTGATTTTATTATGTTTGTGTTTCTTGTTTTATATCATTTTGACAGATGGGGTCGGATCTTGTGAATTATAATAAGAATACTACTGAAGAAACACCTTTGCAGCAGCTACTTGGTTCGGATTCTCCTGATATAAGTGACGTATTTGGAGAGCAACAAGTGAATCCCCGAATTGGTGAGGAATTCCAGGTGGAAATTCCTCCCATGATAACAGGTTCCAAGTATATTCAGCTTTTAATGAACCCTATTGATTCGAATGTCATAACTGATGTCTCTCATTCCTTTCTAATGGGTTTACCTATCCCAATTGTGCGGCTCAATGATGATAAGGATGATGTTGATGATACAGTTAACATCGACAAGTCTGTCAAATGTAGAAAGAGCAAAAAGAGTCAAATTAGTATAGGGAAGAAGGGTTCAAAAGTCAGTGCTTCAGAGATGGATGTTGAGTTGAATAACAAAAAAGAATCGAAACCATCCAATGTTGAACTGGAGACTGCAGGAAAAACGAATGTAGGTCAACTGTGTAAAAGCACAAGCTATTCTTTGGTTCCTGGTTCACTAGGAGAGCCATGGAGTGATGCTGAAAAGGACATTTTTCTTCTTGGTTTATATATATTTGGGAAAAACTTTGTCCAGATTAAAAGATTCTTAGAGAACAAAGAGATGG
This sequence comes from Litchi chinensis, assembly GCA_019925255.1. Classification (NCBI taxonomy): domain Eukaryota; kingdom Viridiplantae; phylum Streptophyta; class Magnoliopsida; order Sapindales; family Sapindaceae; genus Litchi; species Litchi chinensis. Next base: position 30,891,664 of record CM034466.1, read on the forward strand.
GGGATATATTGTCATTTTACTATGGAAAGTTTTATAGGTGTAAGGAATACCTTAGGTGGTTAGATTGCCGAAAACCAAGAAGTAGGAAATGTGTATATGGACGGAAGATTTTTACTGGGTGGAGGCAGCAAGAATTGTTGTCTCGTTTGCTTCCTCAAGCTCCCGAGAATTCTCATAGTACTTTGCTGGAGGTACTGCATTACTGTGCATGTAATACATTTATTTTGTTTCTAATGATCTCTTCTTATTAAGATGTACATGCTCAGTATTGTTGCACTGGAATTGAACTCACACTACCTCTTATAGACCTGTCCCTTGGCTTTTGTGACAATTTTGTTTATAACCGGCTTACCAAATGAATGTTTTGTATATGCATGTTTAAATAAGGTTTCGTCACTTTAACACTTCTCTTTTCAGTCTCTCATTTAAGTTCTGATCTGTTAGCAGGCTTCCAAGTTATTTTCAGAGGGAAGAACATCATTAGAATATTACGTCCTCTTGTTGAAGACTTCTGTTGGAATACATGCACTTGTAGAATCTGTGGGTATTGGTAAGGGGAAGGAGGATCTCACTAGCCTTGCAATGGAGCCAGTCAAAATCAATCAAGTATTTCCTTCTTGCCCCACGGTGCCAACCGGCAAAGCTTGCTCTGCACTAACATCCAGTGACATAATCAAGTTTCTGACTGGAGGTTTCCGGTTGAGCAAAGCTCGTTGTAATGATATCTTCTGGGAAGCTGTTTGGCCCCGTTTGCTAGCGAGGGGATGGCACTCTGAGCAACCCAAGAATCAGGGCTATATCAGTTCCAAAGATTATCTTGTTTTTCTTATACCTGGAGTGAAGAAGTTCTCAAGAAAGAAACTTGTGAAAGGAGACCACTACTTTGATTCAGTTAGTGATATTTTGAACAAGGTGGTGTCAGAACCAAAACTTCTTGAGCTAGAAGCTGAAGCTAGAGTCAATGGCTGTAATGATCAGTGGATCCAGGAAGAGTTATCTGATCAGGACGATCCATCGAATCATCGAACATTTTACCTTAAACCCCGTGTTTCAAATTGCAAGTCACAGCGCATGAAGTTCGTTGTTGTAGATTCCAGTTTGCTCCATGGAGGAAAATCATCACAGGTGAGAGAAATGAGATATTTACCTGAGGAGTTCAAAGGTTTTTCCAAACTGTCTCGTCTTTCAAGAAAAAATGAAGGGCATTTGTTTGAGAAATTTATGAAAAAGTACGAGCTAAATGCTGCTAATATGAACTTAAATGGAGAAAAGAATATTTGTAAGGCTGAACACAAGAAGGCTATATTTGATACTGGTGATCCGAAGAGCATGAAGTTCATGGTGGTGGATACCAGTTCCGTTCATGGAGGAAATTTATCCAAGGTGAGAACATTGAGATATTCTCCTGATGTGAAATTCTCTTCAAGAGAAGATAAAGCAAATTCCTCTGACGATTCAGCGGATGAGCATGAAGCAGATGCTGCTGAAACACTCTTGAATGCTGAGCCTGATGCTTCTGATTCACAATTAAATGGTGATAAGACTGTTGATATTTCCAGTCACAGTAGTGTTGCATTTGATGGTGCTAGTTCAAATGAGAAGGCACATAACTCAAACACTGCAAACAGAACCGAGGGCCACCAGGATCAGAAGACCTCTAAATCAGCAAAGAATCAGTCAGAAAGGATAGTAAAGCGTCATCTTAGTCAAAGAGCAAAATATGACGATAATTTAGCTCCTCTCACTAAACAGAGGAGGTTAACTGCATGTGCTAAAACAGAAACCAGCCACATGGAGAATATATTGGTTGGGTTAAGGTCGAAAGAAGTAGGGTCCTGTCATGAGTTGAACTCACCTGTTGCAGGCAAAAATGATGGTTCTTCCGTATGTCCTTTTGTAGATAAGGTGTCCTTGACGAGTCCTTCGGTTGAAGCCAGCCCAAAAGAGGAGAGCAACAAAGGCATACTCGGTGGGAGTTGTATTGGCATGGACATGGACATGTTTGATGGGAAAAATGAGAAATGTCGACTCCAACCATCAATTGACTTGAACTTGTCTCAGAATCCACTGGACCCTGAAGATGGTGAACATTTAATGATGGAGGTGGAAGACAGCCAGGGCATGAATTCAAATGATTCATGCCTTCATGCAAACAAGGTTAATCCTCAGGCATTGGAAACCTCTTCTGACATTGGTGCTGTGCAGCAGCAGCAGCCTAACGTGAACCTCAGGCGACAAAGCACTAGAAATCGACCTTTAACAACTAAGGCACTGGAAGCTCTTGAATGTGGGTTTTTAAGAAACAAAAGGGGGCAGAAGAGCAAGGAAGTTCACACACAACAAATCCCATTCTCAACCCCTTCACGCAGGGCACGTAGCAGACTCAAGTTATCGTCCAAAGGTGGGAGTGCTGAAACAGGCATTGTAGAACTGAAAAAAGAAAAAGATGGTGATTAAGTGAACGGGACTTCGATTGTTCAAAAAGATACGGCCTGCAAACTGCCTGACTAATTTGGAAAAAAAGTGTCTCAGTATCTACTAGGTATAAATCTAAAGCTGCTTGTTATCCTAGAGGATTGATGTTTGATCATTATTGATCTGGCTTGACGCTCTTTTTCCCTTTTGTGTCTCAAAATGGTATCCCAATCTGCCAAAGATAGCATCGTTAGAGCAGTCACCATCTTTACTGAAGGATTTGCTGTGTTTATTGCTAAGTTACTGAGACGTGCACCATCTCATGGATGCTTTCGCCAATGATGACACAAAAGTCTACCATTGAAATTATCATATCTGTATACTTGCTTGCTTAAATGCTTGCATGCCAAACTAGTCACTGATCACATTTTTTGCCAGTTCCCGACTGGGAAGAAGAAATTATGCAAGTTTTATTGACAGTTTTGTTCTTAGACACCTTTTACATTTTATTCAGGTCAGTGTAAACATTGAAATATTATATCATAGATCCTATTCTCGGGAATGAGGTGCTGATTCACCAATCTTAAATCTTAGATGTTGCATGTGAAGGCTATTTTCGGTGACCATGAAGTCGATTGAATCCCTTCAAATAATCGTGTCAACCGCTACAATATATGTAGTTCATGAGCATTTCTATAACCAGTCAAGTTTCACTCATAGAGGGTGTTTTCGCTTATTTCAAACGTCTGACAACATTCTGCTTAATAACTGGGCTTAAGAGTGATATATGGAACCGTAGCATAATTTTCTTATAAAAGTTTCAATTAACCATAAACTAACACCTCTGTGGAAACAGCTTGTGATACATTGAAACAGTTGTATTCTAAACTATACTTGCATACTATTCTAAACAGTTGTATTAACACTTCGTTTATTTTCATGGGTGTTAGTGTATCATGATTTCAAGTCTTAAATACTATAATTGAGTTATTTTTATCAGTTTAAGTTTTTGGTTTGAGGGTAACTAATATGGTATCAATGTTGGGCCTTTTATCTGTCATCTTGTTACACATGTAATATGATAAATGACGTTTAATATGTATCCGTTATTTGTTATATGTCCATGTACGGTGAAGGGCATCTGTTTTTTGTCTACATTACACATGAAGAGACGTGTTAACGTATCATAATCTTATGTCTTAAACATTATAGTTGAATAATTTCCTATCAACTTAAATTTTTTAGGTCTAATAATAACTAATAGCAGACATTTTTCTTTCATATCATACCTATGACCAAAGTGTCAGAGAATATAATTCTTACTTGCAAGCTTGAAACCTTAGAGTTTTGGGTAATGATATAGAATGGAAGTTCAAATCCTTCCAATTGACTCCGTATACAACCAAATTTGTTCCTCCGTTTCCATTTAGAGATTGGGTGGGGTGCTCAAAGAACAGACTTTTAATTTCTAATTAAAATAATAGTTTTAAAAGTAGCTCAAGGAAACACACAGTACAATCATTGTCCAAACGAAATTTCCTCAATCTTTGTCAATCATTGTCCAATCTTAAATCTTAGATGTTACATGTGAAGGCTATTTTCTGTGACCATGAAGTTGATTCAATCCCTTCAAATAATCTTGTGTTAACCGCGTCAATATATGTGGTTCATAAGCATTTCTGTAATCAGTCAGGTTTCAGTCAAGAGTGTTTTCGCTTATTCAAAAGCCTGACAACATTTTGCTTAATATCTGAGCTTAAGAGTAATATATGGAAACGTGGCATATTTTTCTGATAAGAGTTTCGATTAACCATGAACCAACACTTATGTGGAAACGGCCTGTGATACATTGAAACATTTGTATTTTAAACCATACTTGCATGCAATTCTACGATAATTATGTGTTCAAGTGCTTTAATACTATGTTTGATCAATTTCTAATCAGATTAAGCTTTCGAAGAATTTGATATCTGATAGTTATTAATATCGATATGGTATCAACATATCGGGATCTTATTTTTCTAGGAATATCTAAGTTTGAATCAAGCTTTAGCTTTTATATATGCTCATTGATAGTTTGCTTACCTTCACAGACTTCTTTTTTTGTTTAATATATATATATATATATATATATTGTACCTATGATCAAAGTGTTGGAGCTTTATATAATTCTTACTTGCAAGTTTATTTTTTGTTTTTCTTTTCAGTATCGATACTTATCTAAGATTCTATCGAGATAAATTAAGATAGAATGGAGAGAAAACAATCCACATAGAATAGGGGAAAATTATCCACAATTTGTGAGACTTAAAAATAGAACCTACAACCTATTAAAAACTAAAGTGGGTGACTTTTGTGGTCTCATCAGTAGAGCAAAGCTCTTTGTCTATTTCTTACTTGCAAGCTTGAAACCTAAGAGTTTGAGTAATAGTATAGAATTGAAACCATTTTTAAAAAGCTCTCAGGATCTGTTATCATTCATATCAATTTAGTCTTTCCATACATATCACATCATTATTATAACATCTCTAGTTTTCATATATGCAAGACATTATTCTAGTTGCCTTATATATTGTATATTCCTTGGCCTATAAATTGGCCTCACTTTTGTACATTTTAATAATATATAGTGAAATACATATTCTTTTCTCATTTAACATGGTATCAGAGTTTTGAGGTCCCTGTTTCAAACTCTCTTTCTCCCATTTATTTGAAAATCATCTCATTATATATGTTATACGGTAAGGGACGTATAACATGTGTCTGTTGTCTATCATCTATTCACGTTACACGTGTGGTTCAAATCCTTCCAGTCAACTATATTTAGCACATATACTAGTACTACTAAATTTGCTCTTTGGCTTCCATTTAGAGACTGGGTGCGGTGCCCAAAGAACAGACTTTCAATTTCTAATTAAAATAGTAATTTCATTGATGCCTTTTAAAAGTAGCTCAAGGAAACACATAAGACAATCGTTGTCCAAACGAAATTTCCTCAACCAAACAATAAAAGTGCATCCTATGTAGGTTGAGTGGGAATCTTCAGTGTACTTCGTATACTCTCTGTACGATTGTGTCTTGTGAGAAATTAATGAATTCCATCATATGGTACGATCATAATAAGATGCAAGATCATATACATTTTATAACAATTGTGTCAATTTTTTATTTTTTATTTTTTGAATGATTGGGATCAACCCATGATAAATCAAGACCAACACCAATAGATATTATAGTATAACCTGAGAGATAAGCTATTAGGAATAAAAGTGGCCAATCTACAAAACGTAAGAAACAGTCCACAAATAATAAAAAAAAAAAATATCCATAATAATATGAGATTCTTTTGTTGTAGAACCCTTCATTTTAAAAAATGTGACTGATGGTCTATCCACTTAGTCACAGTCGAAGCTACTACAGTTGTGTCAGTTGGAAAAGTAACAAAATTCAACATATGTTACGGCTGTAATAAGGTAGATTGAATCCATTCTTCCTTTTTCTAATGAATATCTAATTTATTTACTATTTTCTTTTTGACTTAGTGAAAATGACTAACAAAATTATATTACTTTTATAATTTTCCACGTAGCACAATCATAGTGGGATGTATATGCATCCTGCTGCATCAATTTTTTTTTTTTTTTTTAATACGATCATGCAACTTGGTTACTGTTCTCTTCTTGTCCCCATGAAAATGATTGACAAAGATGATCAAACTTTCTTCTCTATTTTATAATTATTTTATGCCAATAACAACACTACAATGAAAACTGCTGTAGCTTGACTTGGTGCCAACCATGCTTCCTTTAATTTGAACTAGAAAATCTATTTGTCATGATTTGATATTGTCTTTCCTTTAAGTTTGTTTGCTGGATACTTCCTGGATTCTCAGATTTTCTTTTCAATGTCAATTCCTCATTGAATTTTTTTATTTTTTTTGTTATTTCCAGGAAATTTCAAAAAGCTGAAAAGTGCTTAAGTACAATCATATGGAAAAAGTTTCTTTTTCACTTACAAAAGCTTTTTAACCAAGTTAATATGCTAAGTACTACTTTGTCATTGGATCCATCAACCTAACTTCAACTGAAAATGACTTTTTCTTCTTCTCTTTTTTCCTCTTAACACCAAATAAATTGAACCTTTTCAGTATTGGGAAATCATTCTACATGCGTGTCTCCTATTTTGAAAAACGTTTCAGGTGCACACGAATGTACATATACCTTGATGCATTCTAAATTTTGTCCTTAATATGAAACTAAATCAACTAGATTATCTATTAATAGAAAATGCTTTTATGTAGGATAATTTCATGATAATTTAAAAGAATAAAGAGGAATTATTATTTTTATTAAGATGGCGATTGATGCTATGAAACAATTTAGCTTTAAATAAAATAAATTATTTTTTTTCTTTTTCAATACTTTTCTTGTCTCTTATATGATGTTTATTGTCATAGGTCATGTCTAGAATCCCATTATGAGACAAAGAAATCTTAGGTTTTGCTAGAAAGTAGCTTTTTTCAATTTACTTGTAGCACTGTCCCAACATATTTATAAAAAAGAAAAATAGAAAAGAGGGAAAATAATGAGTTGGAATAGCAATTCTTGAGGCCAAAAAGTAGCTTTTGCCAAGGAAAGCTATTCACAAACTTCAAATATATTGTGATCAATCTTCATCAAAAGGTGCCCCTTTACATTGATGATTCGAAAAAAATTATATTGGTATATGTTTTTAATAGTATACGTTAAAGTTAATTATTGGTATTAATAATTAGCTTATAACTAAATTTTATAGTATATGTAAGTTTGAGAATTAACACATTTTTATTTTTATTTTTATTTTTTATATAGCATTATGAGTTAGTAAAATGGTTAGTCGTGTGGTTTATTATCGGAAAATTTGGTGTTCACATTTCCTCATGAGTATCTTATACAAAGTCGACAAGTCATGATTTCCTCTTTCCTAAAGATTATTAGGTTCGAGAGCTAACTCGGCTTTTCTAAGTGGATTTGAAATACTTATGGATTTTTAAAGAAAAAATATTTTTATTTTTTGTATAAAAATGAGGCAATAATTTATGGTGCTTGAAAGATAAGCATTTTTCTATGTAGATGATAAATCGGATATTGTCTACAACTTTTTATTCTTATCTTCTTGTATGACTAAATATATGATTATGAATAAATATTCTTGTCGTTTTAATTACAATATGACAGAAAATATGTCTATGTCAACAATTAAAAAAAATAACAATCAAAATAAATTAGCAGCATTTACTTTCTCAATGATCTTTGTGAGAAGACAACAATAATTTGCTTCTCAATTACTCAATGATTAATTAATGAAAATATTAATCATAAAATATGTTGAAAGACTAGGAAAATAGTATTATACAATAATGTAGCTATCATAGTTTTAGAAACCAGACAAGACATATAATTTCAACGAAATTATACAACCACAGTTTATAGTTAATTAAAACTAATTCTTCTTAACTTGATCATTACTGGCTCATTTAACTTAAATAAGGTTAAAGAGTGACGTAACACTATGTCTTATATTTTGAAAAAAATTGTAGAAAAGTTTTCGTTAGTTTCCTTTCACGATTGGTTAAATTATACATCGTCTCATCTAATTCTAAGATTCTTCAAAATCTTTTATTGAAATTCCAAAACTCTAAAATTATTATAAACATTTTCTCTTCACGGATGGAAGAACTTTTGTGAAGTCTTATATATTATTAGAAACTATTTTATATTCTTTATCTATATATTAAACTAATCTTTTGTTTTTATTTTTAATTTTTCAAGGTTGATACTATCTGAACTAATTTAAAAAAAAAAAAAATTCACAGGATTTATTTAAATCATACTCACTATGAGCATAGTTCAGATAGTTACTTTTATAACTAAGGAGATATATATCCACACTTTTTAATTTGCAAAATGGAACTCAAATTTTATCATTGATATAGAGGAAATATTTATAACTATTGTAACCAATAGTTGATATTTATAACTAGACTGAAATTTTATTAGTCATTTAATTTTTTTTTTCAAAGAAAAAAAAAATCGTATACCAAATGGGATAAGAATTTACCCAGACTTATCAAAATGAGAACAACCACTGTATGCAAGGTTCGAATACCATGATAGACAGACATTTACTCCTATATTATGTAGAGGTCCAATTACTGCGAAATGCATGACCAAATATCTTACTGTAAAATATTGTTTTAGTCACTAAAAAACTTGACCAGTATGTTGGAGCTTTGGAGATATTATTTGATTATACCAATTGTTGTCGCCTTAGAATATGCATACAATTTAGTACGTGCAGATGCAAAGACAATTTTGTCAGTTACAGCCTCAGAATATTAGCTTTTATAATTTGAATAAAAATTTGATCCAGTGTAGATCAATAGACTTTTTTCTTTTTCTTTTTTTAAATATTTTCTCTTTTTGTTTAGTTTTCGGGGGTCCATTTAATTAATTATTTGGTGGGTACCATGCAAATTTCTACTTCGATGGTTGAACTTGTCATTATTTACCAGAAAAAAACAATGCAAGGCCAAAGTTTGAAGATTGAAACTTGACCTTTTTAAAAAGGCTACAAAAAAACTGTTATGCTTTTCAACAAACTTTGGCAAGAAATGACTTTTTTTATATATTCTTTTCAACAGTAAATTTTGGCAAGAAAATTACTTTTTCTGTCAGCCTTTTTTTTACGCTTTAACATATGCATGAATATATAGTGAAAATTCCGGTTAATAAAACTAAAATTAGTATAAAATTTAAAATTAATATTGAACTATGAAATAAATTTTTTATGGTGTCATCCTTTTGCATGAATTAAGTGTTGGTTTGCGAGCGTATGATTTCTTTCTTTATTCATAAGCTGACTAATACTTACAAAATTAAATTTCAGAGTTTCAATACTAATTTTGATACAATATAAAATGATTATAACATTTCATATAATGTATATATAGTTATTTTCATTTTTCCTCTTGATGAGTTAAAAATATCAAAAATTCTCCTGAGTTAGTATTAATTGAGTGAAAAGAATAGATAAAATGATGTTTCTTGAATCAATAGGAGGGAAAATAATAATTTGTCAATCTTTAGAGGGAGATGAAAATAATATATATCATGACTACTGAATGACTTAATAAGACGGAAACTCTCTGTATAGAAAACACAAAGAAAAAAAAGGGAGCCCCGGGGGGGGGGGGGGGGGGGGGGGGGGGGGGGAGGGGGGGGGGTGTGTGTGTGTGGGGGGGGGGGGGGGGGGGGGGGGTGGGAACCTCACACCACCAGAGATGAGTGGAATCTTATATATATATATTTTAACAAGATTTATTTTATTTATCTTATATGGAAACTGATAAAGATGTTTATGGATATGGATACCTCAAGAGTACAGTTCATATTCAGATAGAACTTAGAAGAGTGAAAAAAAATGTAATAAACCTAATTACAATTTTTTAAAAACAGGATTGAGGGTTCCATATTCGTTAGGATGTATGTTTCCTTATATAAAGATTCTCGTGCGGGATCTTGCAAACATAATTTTAATGTGGAATTAATCTTGATATTGTATTAAACTAAGGGATATTATCATAATACCTCTAAAAATGAAATCAATGTGAAACTATAATTTTTTATGTTAAAAAATGAGGTTTATGATATTATCTTCCGCTATGCATATAGGGAAAAAAAATCTTTAAAACCCTTTAAAATGAAAAATAATATCACTAAACCCAATTTTTGAACATAAAAATGAATGATTTTATAGTAATTTCATTTTCAATGGATATTTTAATATATATATATATATATATATATATATAAAAGAGCTTCAATGGAAATTAATTCATTGCATTATCTTTCCTAAAAAAAGTTGTATTTGTTATTTATTTCAAATGTAAGTCATTTACATAATAAAAATAACGTCCATCAAAGATCTTATAAATAACTTAAAAGGTATATTCATGTAATCAGTCAAAAGATAGAATTATTTACAAATAAATTCAGTCAACATTGGGACTGTTCTTCAACTTCAAAAAAACAAAAACCTATTTTGATAGTTTTTAATTTTGAGAATTACTAATTAAATTAAGCAAAACAGAATCCGTGCATGCATTAATTTTGTCTCATACAACAATTGGTCTTCAATGAACTTCTAATATTACTTCAAAGACTACCTACTCTTCTATTAAAATAGAGTTTATGGATACGAAATTTGGACCACACTTAAACTAATTAATAAATTAAGATCTCCCTCATGCCTCAACAACCCATCAAATTTATCATTAATTATATAAAAATTAAATTAAATTAAAGGGCAATCCTTATCTTAAAGGTTGATGAAGATGATGTGATAGGTTAAATTAATAAGTACAATAAAATAGTGTTATATAAGTTTTAATTGGACTTTTTTATTTTTTATTTTTAATTACTGGGACTGGTTTAGGGGACTATCGAAATCAAGCGGGAGAAGATACTTGTGGTACGATCTGAATAGCAGCTCTCATCCAAGAAAAATCGACTTACACGAAGATGGGAGAACAATCTACACAAGGTTGAAGAAAGCAGCCATATGGAGACTACACAACTGGGTGTCGAACCCAAATTCACACAAAAGTTGGGGGTGCTGCCAACCATTTTGGAAAGCACCAATGACAGTTTTAACTGGACTTGGTATGCTTCATTTTGACAAAAAGGAAAATAATAATTAATTAGGAAACTTTATGTTTGTTTGTTATTGTTAAATAAAATATGAACAAGGCAGAAAATTGAAAGAAGATATTCTCTTTTTCTTAAAAAAAAAAAAAAAAAGAAAAGAAAGAAATTCTAACGAAATCCGAGCACATTTGGTTGTCTTTGGCTTGCTTCAAATTGGTTTTGCAGCCATATTGTTGGAACTTGGAACCAGATATCCAATCAAGTGAAGAAAACCAACAACAAATAAGAAATGTGAAGCAAGTCAAAATTCTAATAAATAACACAAAATTAAAAAATTAAATTGAGTTTTTATAGCACTATTAACTTACGAGCTAACTATTTCCCTATTTATAAATTAGCACTTAATTCGTAAATAGAAAAATAAAAAAGAAGAAGTCCGTGAGCAAACTAGTGGTGTTAAAAAAATTCAATTTTAATCTTAAATACTAGTTTTAAAGCTGATTTTTTTTTTTTTTTTTTTTAGTGTTAGGAAAAAAAAAAAAACCTCCATAACAAAATTCTGTTTCAAGTTTCAATAACATATGAAAAACATGATATAAAAATTATTTCATTTATTAAAACAATAGATTTCCTAAAATAAAAAAAAATAAAAAACGAAACATCCAAACCTCAACTTACACTATTTAATTATTATTTTTTTATATGGACATAATTATGCTTTTAAAGATGAAGCAGCATTGTTGTAATAAGCTCTATGTTTCAATTAATAGATATGATTGAAGAACAATTCCCATAGAGTTTTGGATGAATTAAGCTACAACAGTCTGTCTTCAAGTTTGAAACATTAAGATTCCAAAACCATGCAAGTAATTAAGTATATCAAATTTCATGAGATAAAAGCATACTAGCTCCACATATATAATGATCAAATTTTTAAATTATGCATAAAATGATGGTTTACTACTCCATATATTTTGTTTCACATTTTCTCTAAAGAAAACCCTTAGTAAAAACAAGTCCTAACAAAGATATCTAATATTATAATTTTTAATATTGATGATAATTGAACTAGATTTTTCGTGATTGAGTGAAAAATGTAACACAGGAAAATAATGTAAAAAATTAAGTGAAAATTCCAAAGTCGATTAAGTTAGTTGAATAGAGATTTAAACCTTTTCGCAAAAAAAAAAAAAAAAGTGTAACATTGAGACTTGAATGAAGAGCTAAACACTTTTGTGATTAATGTTGACGGTTTGAACTTATATTTGTGCGATTTGAGCCAAAAAAAACCAATGAAAACAAATAATAATAATAAGAAGGTAAATAGAAAGCTAGACATCCAAAGCTGGTTAGCTCAAGTTCCAAATATTTTAGCCAAAAAATGTATAATAGTTATACTTGAATGAAGATCTCTAATATTGGAAGATTTGATTTTCGGTTTACTACGATTTGAGGGAAAAATCTAAAGCAAAGAAAGGAAAAGAAGAGGAAATCCAATATCGGTTAAATCGGATAAATTGAGTTTTGAATATTTTAACAAAACATTGTATAATATCGATACTTGATTCAAGATATCTATGATATTTTAATACTCAATGTCGATTATTTTGAACTTAGATTTACTGTAATTTGAGCAGAAAATTCGAAGCAAAAAACTAGAACAATGGCAAATTGCACTAATTCCCTTCACTTTACCTTTAATTGCACTCAACTATAAATTAATTGACTTAATTGCATTCACATCCCATTTGATTGTTGACAAATAGTTGACTTCAGTTAATTAGCTAAATCAAAAATAAAATTACAAATTTACATATTCTTATTTTTTTCTTATCAAATATATTATTATTTTTTTTTAAAAAAAATCTCTTGTCCCTCTCTCTTATTGCTCACATATGTTTTTTCGTCTCACCCAGCTTTCTCTCTTCTTCCTTCATCTCTCTTGCCCTCCTTTTTTCTTTTTTCTCTTTTTTGCCTCACTATCCCTCTATTTCATTATGTGTTGCACAAATTTTAATTTGTAGAAAAACTTTGAAATAACTATTTTGTTTTAGATCGTAAAGAAGCTTTCTCATTCCATAAAATTTTTCAAATTAAAATACGGTTTTTCCATGTCGTGTAAGTGTAAATGTAAATCTTTTTGTAGTTGTTTAGTAATTACAATTTTAGGTAATTAACAATTATTTAAAAATATTTAAAAAACAATTAATATACATAATAAAAAGATCAATTTCCCCTTGACGTAATTGATTAATGATGGTCAATCATTGGTTAACAGTCAAAGAGAAAGCCAATACTTCAAGGATAAGTACGATCATTGTAAAGTTAAGGGAGGTCAATGCAAATTGCCATAAAATTGTACTTAGAGAATCCAAAGTTGGTTAGTCGGTTGGGTTGAATGTTAAATATTTGAGCCAAAAATATATATGACACTGATATTTGAAGGAAATTTTTTAATATTTTAATATTTAATGTTGATAATTTGAACTTATAATTTTCTTTTATTTGTGGTTTGAGCAACAATCAAAAGCAACAAAAGAAAATAATAAAAATAGTTTGAAAATCCAAAGCCGGTTAAGTTTGTAATTAGGGGTCGGCTTTGGAACATTAAAACCAAGAAATATATAACATTCATACTCGAATTTTTGTGATATTTTAATACCTAATGTTGATTATTTAAACCTAAATTTACTGTGATTTGAACGAAAAAATCAAAATAAAAAATAGATAAAAAAAAAAATTAAAACCGGTTAAATTCGTCGGATTGCAATTTGAATATCTTAGTAAAAAATATATGTAACACTCAAACCGCGTGATAATGAAATTAAAATGAAACAAGACAAATTTTTACTTTGGATTGTGTAAAGTCTTGAACAGTAAATTAAACAGTATATATATATTTTTTGGGAGCACGTGTTTAGTATTCAGCTTAATCCCTTTTTCTAATAAATTTTTTTTTCTCAAAATTGTTTGCTTTCAAGTTCTACAAAATCAACATGAAAACAATATTTGGCTTCTCAACCCAATAATTTTGTCATTTTTCAATTCCATTGAATTACTAGTGAGAGCAACAGCTAGCTAGCAATCTCATGTTTTCCACCAAAATTAGTAAAGCATATGTGGAATTTAATAAAAATAATATTGCAAGAGCTTTCAAATTTCAATATATAAAATTTGTTATTTCGAAAGTAAATTAGTCGATACAAAGAATAAATTTTAGAATGAGAATCTAAGAACAAAATCATATAGAATAAATTTAAAAATTATTACACTACATATATTTTTCTTTTAGATTCCTGATATAGTTCGAATCCACCTTTATTTATATCTACAAGGTTGTAGAGTATGGCAACAGTTGTGGGGCCACCACTTTCCCTGAAAAAAATAATTATAAAAGTACATAATTTCATATATATATATATATATATACATATATATATCCCATAATTTTATAAAAATTTTACTTTAATCCTTTTAATAGAATATATCAGTTCATTAATCTCCTCAAACAAATTTTTCAAACTCTGTCCTCATGTGGAAAGATCTTGTTGTGAAAGTTGTTTTATGAACAAAGTTTATAGTAATTGATCTTATCGAGTCTTGATAGACCCCTATCTCATGCAATATTTGGACTTCAAAAAGAAAGTTAGAAATGGATGCTATATAGCTTTATATGGGAGCGGGGTCAGGTTTCAATATTATGCCAGGGCAAAGAATTTGTGTTTGAAGCTTATTTAGGAACTTCAAAATTGAAAAAGAAACAACAAAAAACACAGTGCTGTTCGAGTTCTCGTTATTGTTTTTGTTTCTTTGTTCAAAAATTAGTAACACTTTTTTTGTGAAAAAAGATTCTAAAAGAATTAAGGTGGGCTCCATCAACCAGAGATCTTGTGTACTCTCTCAAAATATTGGTCCCAAAAGGGGAAAAAAGAAAAAATAACACATGCGGAGTACTAACTTTTGCTGATCTTTTGGATTCACATGCAACTTTATTCCAACATTGTTAGGTTCTCCGAATCTTCCCAATCCTAGAACATGAATTTATCATTTCGAATCATCAACAAAATTTCAAATATAATAGAATTCTTAGCCTTAACTAAATCCACCTCACGGTCTTATCATCTTATGATATATTAGTTCGTTGACCTTTAAGGCACAACACTGTTGGTGTGTGTGATGTGGATAGGATTTTATGAAATTATTGGTTCATATTCGAGTCATGTTAAATTTGTTATGAGATCTATTAATTACCATTAAATCCAAAAACTTAGCTTCAGCTTATGGAAAAAAGTTCAACTATAATATTTAAGATTTAAGGTTGACGCATGACATGTTTTCTTACGTTTTACGTGGTTATGTGTTTTCTCACGTGTAACATGTATAGATGACAGATGTCGAACGTATGCTAAACTTCTCTTATCGTTATAACATGTATAATAATAATATGAGATAAATCTCTAAGCTCTAATACCATTTAGTTACCATTAATTCAAAAACTTAAGTTTATAGGAAATGATCAAATTATAGTATTTAAGACTGAAGTTAACATGTGACAAGATCAAATTACAAGAAGATTATATAATAATGTCTAATGCATAAGCTTATATAAAAAATTGAATAATAGATTATAAATGAACATTGATAATTTAGTGAGTAAGATTTATTATCGTCATTTAAGAAATATTAGGTTGAAATGCTCATATTATGATATGAAGAGTAGATTTATATCTGTTAATTTATTAATTTATTTATTTTTATAAACAGGGTCTAATTTGGTCTGATCCTAAATATCAACATTGTTAAAAAATATAGAAATTGACAATAAAACCTTATAAGAAATTGGCTTGCCAAGATTAAGTATCACTAATGCATCCTGGATCTTCTATAACATAGAGAAGATACCTTCCCATACATTTTTTTTATGAGCAAGATAAGACCACAAATACAGACACCAAAATTAGACATGCAAAATGCTACATTCTTTCATTGCATGAAAGCAAACAAACATTTTGTATTTATTCAACTGTTTACACTAATCACAAACCCTAATTTTGTTTTTGTTAATAGATTTTCCTTGTACTGTCAAGATTCATAAAATAAAAACAAAACCTTCGGTTAATGAACTATATTTAAAATTAATATCACAACTAATTTAGAGGTCGCCAAAACCTACTAATTGCATAATCATTCAACCAAAATTAGATATGCAACAAACCCTAATTTCATTTTTGTTAATGGATTTTCCTCGTCTTGTCAAGATTTATAAAATAAAAACAAAACCTTTGTTTTGGTTAATAAATTTTGTTTAAAATTAGTATCACAATTCTGTTAGAGGTCGCTAAAACCTACGAATATGAATTCTACTAACATAATTTGAAGCTCACGCAATATAAAGCAGATGTTTCTTCACATTTACTTTTCTAGGAGCTAAGTGAGATTCGAAGGATCACAAATATAGAAAGAGAGTTGTAAAAGCGCTCAATTAATTATTAAAAATAGATGAGCAAAACACTCTCATCTTTCAAAACATGAAATAAGTAAAATTTCCATATATTATGCAATAATTTATGCCAAAAGTCGAAGAAGAAAACCCTTGAGTTTTTTAGTTAATAAATTTTCCTCATCCCATTGAGATTCACAAGAAAAGAAAAAAAAACTTTAAACCTTCATTTAATTAAACTTTTAGTTATTATCATATCCAAAAATTTAAACTGACAGAAAATTATATAAGTATAGTATTTAAAATTAAGATTAACACGTAACACGCTCCTTTATGTGTAACGTGGACAAATGATAAATGTGGAACGCACGTTAAATGTTTCCTACCGTAAGTAGAAAATAATCCAATTATAGTATTTAAAACTTGAGATTGATACATGATAAGAACAAATAAATTTTATAACCGGTTGGAAAGTACAATGAGGGGCATATGGACAGAAGAATTTTTGTGTGATTGGCGGGCCCGTTTCGAGAAGGATTCTGTAAGAGCCGACCCGTGAGCAGGCTCCATCCAGTGGCAATTTCGTGATTCTTGTTAATACAAGTGGCTTTCTTGGAATAAATTTTGTGCTTATTAACATATTTGCCACAAAGAATACATTTTTTAAAACCCCTCCTCCGCCTGCAATATGGGGCTCACATCCTCAGTTTAATATCTAGAAGACCCATCATATAACATGTAATTAACATCTCACTTCTAATTTTCTTTTTCTCTTTTTGTTTTCATCAAGTCGATTTCCAATTTGTTATAGAATTTATTTGTGAGTTCTTCAACATTTGAAATTTATATCAATTGAAAGCATTGTGAAGAGCAAAACCGAATGAGTTGTTTAATAAAACTAGATATTAATTGTAGAAGTAGTGAATTTACATGGTTTAAGTTTTATATAAAAAGAAAAATTAGTGATTTAGGACTAAATTATATTAATTTAAAGTTTTGAATATAAATTTGTGACCTCAATATGTGGTGGTGAAACTAGGGGTGAGCCCATAGGACCATAATTATTTTTAAAAAATAGGTAAAATTTTAATTTTAATTTTTAACTATAACTTTTTTATTTATATTTGACCTTTAATTTTAACTTATAGATTTTTTTTTTTAAATGGCCTTTCTAATTTGATAAGGTTAGGTTCGTTTTCATCATCTAACAATCCATTTACATTTGGTTTAAAGATTGTCATCTACTCTTAATTTGTTTGTTACTTCTTTTCTTGTGATCTAGTGTGAACGGATAATGAATGTTAAAGTCACAAAATGTAAATTAAAAACAAGTATGAATGGATAAAAACCAAAACATATAGAAGACGGCCAATGAGTAAAACAATATTTATGTGATTAATTGAATAATTGATGTAGATAGCTTAATTTTTTTGTAAAAAAATAAGAATAATTAATGTTAAATTAAACTATATCAACTTAAACTTTTAAACATAAGTTTGTGACACCAGTGTGATTGAGACTAGAGGTTCATGGGCCCATTAACCCTAAAATTTTAGGGTATTTTCTAAAATAACTCCCCAACTTTAGTCCCTAATAAGAATTGCCCCCTGTAGTTTCATATTAGCAATTTTCTACTTGTCGTTAGTTTGTCATTTAAAAATGTGACCTTGACACATGCAAAGTAGTAAATGGCCTATTTACCCCTGCTTTAAACTTAATTAAAATAAAATTGAAAAATTAAAATAAGCTTAATTAAAATGAAATTGAAAAATCAAAATTAAAAAATAATAATAAAAGAAGATCCCCACCGTCCATTTATGGAATGGATGGCGAGAGATCAAAATCAATTTAATAATTTATTAAATTATTAAGTAAAAATAAAAATAAAATAAAAAAAATTAGCTAGCTAAAGATCTCCCTCATCCATCTTCGAAATGGACAGTGGGAGATCGAAATCAATTTGAAAATTTATTAAATTATTAAACAAAAATTTTTTAAAAAATCAACCAAATCCACATTGGCCTCCGATTTGGTTTCTAGATCTAACAGTTGATTTGGTTGGAACCAAATCATTGACCAATCTGAACTCCAGATCATTTGATAATCTAGAAATCAAATCATCAATCCAGATCGTTTGACAATTTGGAAAATCATATCGTCAAATGATCTCCCTTAAATCCCAACGCAAACCCTAGATTTCTAGATTGTTAATTGTCGTCTCTCAAAGCTCTTTCGTCTCTTTCGATGTCCATCATTGTTTCTCTCTCAATGTCCATCACTATCTCTCTTCAAACTTGCATTGATGAGCATCGTCAAACCTTCACCAGAGATAGAGGTTGGAAAAGCGATGGACATTGTCCATTTCTAACGATGGAAGAGCAATGAAGATAGAGGTGCAATCTATTTCTATTGATGGAGGAGGGGATCCAATCAAGATCTCCACCTTTTTTTTTTTTTTCATTTACCATATATATATTTAATTAAAAAAAAAATCCACCTTTCATCTATTTTATGAATGGTGGACATTAGATTAATTTTAATTAAAAATTCATATTTTTTATTTTATTTTATTTTAATTTGATCTCCATTGTCAAAATAGATTGTGGAGATTAATCATTCTTTTTAATTATTTTTAAAAACAAAATTAATTTTAATTTTTTTTGTTGTTTATTATTTTTTTATTATTGATGTTTAATGATTAGCTTCATTTACTATTTTACCCTTCCACCATTAACAGCAATGGCCTTCCTCTAACGTGATTGACAATGGCGGGATGCTTATTTAATTAAACTATGAGTTGTAAAATTGTTAATTACGAAAATATGGGAGCATTTTCTTATTATGAGTAAAAGTTTGGGTTTGTAGAAAATGCCCAAAATTTTATTTTGAGTTTTGTATTGTATTTCTAGTTATTTACATTTGGCCCTTAACTTTTATTTTTTCATAAAATGGTCACCCTAATTTGCTGAGGTTGGTTTTGGTCCCATCGATATCCAACCGCATGTTTATGTTTTTTTTTTTTTTTTTTTTTTTTTTTTAGGGGGGGAGGGACGTGCAATTGTTGTCAATATCTACTCTTTCCCATCGTCGGATCAAATTATAGATGGACGATAGATATTTAAGCCACAAATTTAAGTCAACATAAGCATGAATATATTACAGCTGGAACTCACGCTGGAACAGATTGAAGATAACCAATGATGATGAAAGATAATCCAAGTATTTAATATATGTAGAATGTTTGTGTAACGTCTTTATTTCTATTAAGTGGTGTAACCAAATACAGATTATATACCCAAACTGACTTGGTTGTTGAGCTTTTACCAAAGATGATCGAGTCTTTGATTGGTCGAGGGTGCGTTCTTTTCAAGGTTTGCAAAAATGGCATACATACCTAATAAGCATTCTTGTTGTATATAATTTTTTTGAAAAAATAACCAATTATAATAGTAGTTGAGATAATAAAATAATAATAAATTAACACAGCTTCACACGTGCAAGAATTTCCATTGGCCAAACACACAAAAAATGACGTGGTACGTCTGACTCAACAGAGTATTTTTGGTTACTATTTATTTTATAACTTTTTGTGAGTGAGTGCCAATATTATAAAGAATTAAACACTCTCAATACAGGCATTATAAAGAATTAAACAGTCTTAATACAGGCAGACTTTGGATGAAGAATTCAATATGATACCAAAACAAAATCTAGGGGTGTAAAAATAGTTAAAATCAGTCAAGTACAGTGTCTAAAAAATACGTTTTATTAAAATATTTACAAACAGCCCAAGAAGAAGACTTGGCCTTTTTCCCCTATAAATTAATGTGCTCTCATTGTGCCTGCAACACCAACTCACTCTTTATCATGCTCTTCTTCCACCCGGTAGATATAAAGGAGAATTTCTTGGTTTTTGTCTTCCTCAAGTGAAAACAAATCCCAAATCTTCTGCGTCCATTGTTGTCCTTCTTTTGTTTTTGTTCTTGTTCTTTGAAAAACACCAACCATTCTATTATATTAGTGTTTGTTTTGGAGAGCATAGATACAACCAAAAAAAAAAGACAAAAGAGAATTCTATCAAAACTTTTTATTTTCTTTTGATTTTGTTTTCACCCTCCTCTCCAAATCATGTCAAATGTTTCAGGTGATGCTGCTAGCTTCTTTGCAGGCAATAATGATGCTGTTGGTGCTGGAGAAGAAGTGCTTCTGAATCAGAATCATTTCCCTGGCAATTCTGATCCCAACTCTCTTTCAACAGACACCACTCACCACAGTGGCTCCCCTACTGAGGATAATCCGCCTAAGAGAAAGAGAAATCAGCCTGGAAATCCTGGTAACATTTTTTGTTGCAAATTCTCTATAACCTCTTTTAATATACTGTTTTTCATGATAATTTTTCTTTTTTAATTTTCAAGGATATATATTGTTGTGTCTGTGTTCTAATTCGTTTTGATCAAAACAAAAGGTTCATTTGATTGTTTGCTTTTTCTTTTCTTTTCTGTTTTTTTTCACAGTTTTTTTTTTTTTTTTGGCATTTATTATTTTAAAATTGTTTTGAAAGTTCAAATGTGGTTTTTTTTTTTTTTTGCGTGTGTATGTGTTCTAATTCTTTTATATCAAAACAAAAGGTTCATTTGTCAAAAAGAAAAAGAAAAAAATAAAAACCAAAAGGTTAATTTGATTTTTTTTGTCTTTTTACATAGATTTTTTGCTTTTTGATCATGATTGTTTTAATATCTTTTAAAAGTTTAACAGTGTTTTTTTTAAGTCATGGATTTAGATCAAACCAAAGGCACATATGATGAAGAATTTTATGTACCTTTTGAGTATTCAATTTTTCTTTTAGTATATATGTTATATATATAAAATGATGAATTATTGAGGTTTGTGTAAGTTGTTGAAGGGGTTCAATTATTGGTTGGGGTTCACAATCATTGTAAGGGACTGTTTGCTTTGCCTTAGCTTACTTTTTTTCTTTTCTTTTTTTTCCTGAACACTTTCCAGTAACAAGAACCCATTTTTATATTTCTTCTTGCCCAAAATAGGTATGAAATTTTTTCCCAAATTTTATATAGATAGTTGTGTTGGTCTCATCTTAAATGTATTAGTTGACTACAGTCATGTTAGATATAGTCAGATAATTATATCAAATAGCAAAAACGTATGTGTGTGGTTGTTTTTTTTTTTTCTTTAAATTCAACAAAGTACAAACATAAATAATTTACTAACGATTTTATTCAACTTTTGGTTTTTTGGCGTACAAATAAAAAGTTTTATCAATCCAAAAGTGTTAGATACAGTCACATTTTACGGATATTAATAAAGAAAAAATCATTCAACTAAATAAATACGTGTCAACCACAGTTGACCTACAGTCACGGCTGTATTTAACTTTTATCCATCTCTCTTGTGCGTATATACAGACCCAAATGCTGAAGTCATCTCTCTGTCACCCAAGTCTCTGCTGGCCACTCACCGTTTCATATGCGAGGTCTGCAACAAGGGGTTCCAGAGGGACCAGAACCTGCAGCTTCACAGAAGAGGACACAACCTTCCCTGGAAGTTGAAGGCGAGGTCAAGCGATGAGCCACCCAGGAAGAGGGTCTATGTCTGCCCTGAACCTTCATGTGTCCACCACAAACCCGAGCGGGCACTCGGTGATCTTACTGGGATCAAGAAGCACTACTGCAGGAAGCATGGTGAGAAGAAGTATAGGTGTGACAAGTGCTCCAAGAAGTATGCTGTTCATTCTGATTGGAAAGCTCACACCAAGATTTGCGGCACCAAGGACTACAAATGTGAATGTGGAACCATCTTCAACAGGTTGGTACCCAAGTCTATTGTTATGTATATATTTTTATATATTTTTTCCTTATACCGCGTTTAGTTTTAGAGTGCTCCTGTGATTCTATGAAACTTTTTATAACACATCTAATTTTAGAGTTCTGATATGATTATGTGAAATTAATTTATATAATATAATTTAGTATGTTTTAAAAATAATTATGTGGTCAACTAGTTAGTACTATTTATTTATGTGTGTTCAGTTATTAGTGTGTTTGGAACTGTTTTAATTGAAAACATATTTTTATCTTGTGAAAAATATTTTTAAAATATGCTTTATGTGTGTAATTAAAAAATATTTTATCCGTAATTTTGATTTAAAGTGCTTTTGATAAAAGTAAAAATATCGTATAAGTTAACGAGAAAAATGATATTATGTCATAAAAGATTTTAAAATCGACTCTTATTTCATTTTATTTATTTATCATAATTTTTTTAAAAAAGTAAAAATATAAAAGATAAGACTTTTTTTTCATGCAAGAACAGGACAAGCTAAGATCCCGATATTATTGTAATCATTTGTTATCTTATCATTGCTTAACTAAAGTCTTAGTTTGACAAAACAATCTTATTATAATCTTATTATTTTATTTTAAAGTCTTAATCTTTCTACTAATTTAAATTATAGCATTTAAAATCTTTCTCAAAAAAAAAAAAAAAAAAAGCATTAAATATCTATGCCAAGTTAATTAACATGCATGCTAATATTTGTCATAACCAAAGACTTAGTAGTCATTAAAATAAACATTGAACAGTAGATGGTAATTAAAGTTATTAATTAATAAAAAAATGATGATTAATTAATTAAATTATATCTTTTCTTGTCTAGCAGAAAAGATAGTTATCTGACCCATAGAGCCTTCTGTGATGCCCTAATGGAAGAAAACCAGAGGGCTTCTTCAAACCTAGGATTAATGGCTAACTTGGTGTGTGATGATCATCATGAGAATCTCATGTCTTCCCTTCCCATCCACAGCAATGCTGATGGGAATGGACTCAACCATCAGCCGATGTGCTGTAATAGGGACCACTCATTTAAGCTGATCAACAACAGCACGCCCCTGAGCAACTTGGCAGCTGCTGCTGGAAACATGTTTTCGAATAGCTCGGCGGTGGGGGTTGGAGGCCCGTTTGGTGGAGGAGGGTCTGCTGCTGCTGCTGCTTCCATATCAGCTACAGCAATGTTGCAGAAGGCAGCTCAGATGAGTGCAAGTGAAAGTAATGAGTATGGTGGCATGAACTCTCCTTTGGCGATGAGCAACAAGACTGCTTCTATGGCTGCTCCACCATTTTTTATGCAGCCACTGCCTGAAAATCTTCATCATCCTGGTGGTGGGCTTGTGAACATGTTGCTGAGTAAGCAGAAGTCACCACAGCAGGAGATCCCATCCCAGTTCTTGCCAACGGGTAACACAAATGCAGGTCATCATGGTCATGACATTGGAGATTTAGAAAAGTTTCAACTGGAGCTGCAGGACCTTGCAAGCCATCCATTGATGAAGAAATATGGTCAGGATGAGAATGTCAACAGCAACTACAACATCATGAACAATACCAAGACTTTCCTGCCAGGTGAAACTGATCCTGATTCATCACCAGGTGCTGCAACATCAGGAGGATCAGGAGGAGGAGGACCAGGCAGCAGCTATTTTCTCCCAACTGGGTTGCCAACAAGGTTTGGTGCTGACAGGATGACTGTTGATTTCTTGGGGATTGGAGGGGCATCAAGGCCAAGAGGAATCAGTAGCCTCCATGATCACCATGACATGAACTTCAGTGGAGGGATTGGTCAGCCAAGGATGCAAGGTCTCAGTCAGTTTCAGCAGCAGCATGCAGCAATGGAGAAGCCAATGTGGAAGGTCTAAGCTGGGATGCATTTTGTTTTGTTTCAACAGAAGAAAAAAACTTACATAGGGTGCCTTTTTATTTCTTTTATGAATTATGATCATCCAAATTTGATTTAAAGTTTTGCTAGCTTTAAATTACAACTTTTCTTTTTTTAAGATTAGGACCCCTTTAATTAGGGAAGGAATTGCAATTCATGAGCATAGAACTGCCATTGCCTTGCTAATTGAGAGCAAGGCTGTTTTTTCGGATTTTGGCCAATTTAATAAATTGCAATTTAGACTATACTAGAGTTTTGCTAATGATCTTTGTTTTACATATCTGTCTTTGTTTTGTTTATAATAAATTCCTTTATGTGTTTGGATATATGTATGTGTGCATGTATGTGTGTTTACATGTGTAAATGTATGTGTGTGTGTTTACATATGCAAACGCATGTATGTGTGTGAATTTGTATGTATAGTGTGTTTTTTCTCGACTTGCATGGTATTTGATAAAATCAGTTCGTCCTGAAAATATGATAGTATGTATATTGATTGCTTTGTTAAAGTTTTGATAATGTGATCAACCTTTTAGCCTATCAACAATCTAACAAATGCAATCAAGATGAGACTGAATTATGGATATATATGGGTGTATGCATATCTGTGTATGTTTACATGTGTGAATGTATGTGTATTGTTTCTTTCTCTTCAGTTTGTTCTGATTTTTGCTTATCATTTCATCTTGGCAACATTTGTTATGATGTTGATTGCGTTTGTTAAAGTTTTGATAGTCTATATTAACCTTTTGGACCATAAAACTCTTAACAAATACAATCAAGATAAAACTGAATTTATAGATAAATGTATGTATGCAGATGCATATGTATATATGTTTTCATGTGCCAATATTTGCATATAGGCATGTGCCTATGTTAGTTTCTCCTAAGTTCGTTTTCGTTTTTATTAAAATTAATTTGTCTTAAAATCATTTGTTAAGTAATTAATCGTTTTAAAGGTTCTAATGATCTCGATGAACAATTAAAAATTTAAAATTGTGAATAAAACTTTGTGACCTCAATAAGTAGTGATGAAACCAGCTTGAGGCTGGGGTTGGGGCCACAGAATTTTAGAAGTAGACAAAATTATATTAAGTTTTGCCAATATTTTTGTTATTTACATTTAGCCTTTTAACTTTTAAAACTTTCTTAAAATACTCACCCTAATTAATGTGATAAGGTTGGCTTCATTTCCATCAATATCCGACCGTCTGTTTACTTTTTATTCAAGAGTCGACATGTACTCTTAATCCATCTTTTATTTCTCACCATGGGATCATATTACAAATGGATGGTCGATACCAAAGTCACAAATTTAAATCAAAATACATATGAATAGATTACAGCTAAAACAGATAAATGATGATCAATAATGATAAAACAAAATCCACTAATTAAATACATATATAACATTTTTGTGTAACATCTTGCTTGATTAAGTTGTGTAACCAAAAGTAGGTTATATACTTAAATTGGCTTGGTTATTTTTCTTTTACCAAAGAAAAATAGCCGAGTCTTGATTGATCAAGGGTTGCGTACATTTTAAGTTCTAAAAAAATGATATACATACCTAATATGTATTCTTACTACATATACATATCTTTTTAAAAAATTAAATAAATATAAATATAGTCGATAATAAAATAATAATAAATTAACACAACTTTGCACATGTAATAGTTTTTAGTTCATCTAATCCCTAAAAAATATAATCAAGATGAGACTAAATTTGCACATTTTTTTCGTTTTAGTTGTGAAAGAATTTATAGCAATATAAACATGGATCAAATATTAAAAAGGGAACCGAAAATATACCCATTTTGCGCAATGAAAATCATCTGATTGTTCAACTGATTGGAGTTAAGTCACCAATTACAGAACCAAACCCTCAAATCACAATGTTAAATGTCATGCCTCTTGTTTTCTCTCTATTCTATATGTTCTGTATTTGATTTTTTCTCTGTATTTGTATGTAATGTGCATTTGATGTTTGAATCAACATCCACTTAATCCACTGCTAAAACACACAAATTTATACTGTGAAAATAGACTTCTCATAAGCTGCTTAAGCAATTATTTATTTTTTCTCCATATTTCTTGTACGGATTTTAGGTTTGGGTTTGAGTCATCTAGCCTAAGCACATCAAGGGACTTCTTGAATCCAAATAGCTACGTCATCAATAGATTATTTTTTATTTATTTTTGAAGGGTTAAGAGAACATCGTCAATAGATTATAGAGAACAAATTTAGCTAATTAGGTTCCAATGTAGATTAAATTATTGTCTATTACGTTACTAATTCAATTCCAAATTTCTTACATAAATAATTTTATATGATATTCACTCTTTACAAATTGAATCATCTATTCATCTATTTGTACAAATTAACATTTCTTATAATTTCCACTCCCAAAGAAAAAATAAAATAAAATTAAACTAATCACAAAGTTATCCAATACATAGTCAAAAGTTTACCGGGCACTACTAAAATTCAATAATTCTAGTCCAAAAATCTACTTTCATAACATCGAGAAATATTAACTTTCATAATATAAAGAAAAAACTATTCACACATACTAGTAAATGTATATGATGAGACTCAAATCATCTGTATCATAAACATGAAGATTGACCCCTTTAAATGTATATGATAGGACTCCAATTTGTGTCACAGATATAAAGATTTACCACTTGAGCTATTAGTTGTTGTATACAAATCATCCTCATATTTCATGCAAATATGACACTATATCAATGTTTCAGAACTTGCTAGTCGCTAGTCAATTAGTGACCTAACCAAGTAGCAAGTACTCGACTACTCGGTGAGTATTTGATTTAATTGTTGGTTAATGATCAAACTTGGTCAAATATGTAAAAATGTATATATAAAAATTTCCATAAAATCAAAATATAATCATATAACTATAAAACATCATAAATTTTGTCTCATACAATCTCAAAAGCTACTTTAGTATAATTACATAATTATCATATACTAAATGTCTTAAAATTTTGACAGCATAATTGTTATTTTTTCAACAATTTCGCCCTATAATGCACAAAAAAAACAACACTTAATAATCAATCAATTTATATAAATTTATACTTATCAAAATCACTCTTACGGCAATTTACTAAGTAATGCCTTAAAATTAATATTTATCAAAATTACTCTTACAGCAATTTAATAATTAATGCATCAATAAGAAATTATTTCTACACTTAATTCAACCTAGTTTTATTTCAAATTAGGAATCCATATAAATTAGTATCACAAAATCAACTAAACTCATATAAATTACAATCAACTAAATCCATATAAATTAAAATAAACTAAATCCAATTAAATTAATATCACAAAATATAGTCAAGCAAGGACATAGACATATACGACATCAAGTCTGAGCGAGATTTAAAATTAAAACGTCTTATTCAACGATACTTGACCTTACTAGGGAAGTCAGCTAATCCCCACCAAAAATCCTTCACTTGAACATTTTATCAAGTCTTGAAATTTTTAACAAACATTCATGATCAAATATGCAAGTATTCAAAGAGAGGACATAGACAAACATAATTTCGAAAAGTTACACAATTTGGAATAATGAAAACGAAAGAGAACGAGCACCAAATTTGGCTCGGATTCAAGTTTTTCTATGCAAAATAAAACATCAATGATACTACTAATCATTCACTGTTTCTATAAATTTCTGATCTTCTGGTAAAGCTACTACTTCCTCCTATTTCTAGCATAAAGAAAACCTAATGTTGTTAACAATAATTGTCAACTGTCAAGCATGTTGAATTTGTGCAACTACTTAAACCTGAACAAGTTTTTGTGAACCTTTAAGACTAGTCGACATGTCAATGAAACTCTGGTGCTAGTTCGATGAATAATCTTAGGATCGCTGCTTCTCATTAATTCAATAGTTTTCTCCGAGCTTGACAATGACGAACCAATTTTATGATTCCCCAAAGCTTCAAGTTCGTTCACAACCTGAAAATGGATATACAAGAATAGGCCAGATCAAACTGGGCTGTGCCAATTCATTCAAAAACTTGAGCTAAGTCATTTAAATTTACAGGTCTTGCATCTCAGGTTCGTGCATACAATATATTGATCTTACCCCTTCATATTGTTGCACTTCGCTGTCTTTTATACCATGCAAGTAGTCTGCAAAACCACAAGCATAGTGTTGTTAGTTTTCATCAGATATTACAGTCCTCATTTACATTCAGCAAATGCAATTTAAGAACTATACTTTCCTGAGTAAGCGTCATCCTTGAAGATCAGTAAACTGCGAGGCATCAATAATACGGAAAAAGGATGATGATTATCCATCCATCCATCTGTCTCGGTCACAATGGCTTGTCCATCAGACCATCTACCATCAACATCGTTGCTCATTGTGTCCGTGCTTGATCTTAACTTTGCATGGGGAGTGAAATCCATAACGACTGGTGATCCAAGAGACAAGATTGCTACAACTGGAAAATATGCAGGTCCATCTTGATGTGGCTGTACAGACAATTATGTTGATGAGAACTGGTGTCTAACATTCTGCCGCAAAACAATTGTAGCAAGATTTCGATCATAGGTATCGATATTTAGATACTATATTGAGTCATAGTTCCAATATCAAAGCAAAAACTAACAGTGAGCAGTATCAAGGACCAACAGAAGCTTAGCAAACACAAAGAAAACATATAACGAAAGCACAAGCACAAGTGAACTAAGATATAAGAGATCAGTACAAACCATTATCCCTTGGTTAGGTAGATATTCATTGATGAGAACATGATTAATTGCTGAGGGAAACAGCCCTGATTTTTCACATATTCTTTGTGTTATCTTTGTTAGCCAAGACGGCACTGCAACAGAGAGCAAGATAGATAAATCAGTACTATATGGCCACACAAATAATATCAGAAATCGACATATTCAACATATAGTAGCAGGCACATATGTATATGTGCATCATGCCTAAGTTGCCTACTTCATACTATCAATCAACAACACCTGCCTAGACATCATCAATTGACTACTCAGCCAGCAGCAGTAATCAACCTTAGCACATCACTTTGCTTCCATCCCGTCATTAATTTTCAGCAAACAACTCTACTAGTAAAAGACTAGAACTTGTTGGATTATGAAGCCTAAATCAGTATTGTGGTGTTAAGAATATTACACCACAAGAGTTTTACTATTTAATCTATTGTATTATGGTTTTCTGAGTGTGAGACAAAAAATAGAGAGCCAAATTGAGCAATTGAGTGCTGGTGCACTCCGTGGACTTAGGCTGGAGTGTGCGCAAGCTTGATTCTGTATTTGCAATCGTTTGATTCTCAATAAATATAAACTAACAGTCTCAAATAGATAAATAAGTAACAAGTAAAAGGTCTACTCATCAAGCTCAATAATCATATACATAAGCCTACCTGTACAGCCCCAAAATTGCAGTTTTGACTCTCACACAACATAAACACCTTAGACATACAACACCATCTAGAAAAACGTGAACACACAACTTACAATCCTGTGGCAGCAGACCCTTTTCATGGACAACACCACCTGTTCAAAATCCACAAACAGTGAAAAGTATCAACAGACTATAAATTCAATAAACATCAACAACAGAAACCATAAGAGAATGAGTCAACTTGAAAAACCAAACACACCCCAGTTCTGCAATCTCCTATTCTTCAAAGATTTCCACTTTGACACAGGCCCTCCATAAATCTATCAAGCAAACATGAACCAGTACGCTATTATGTTATATAACCAAGAACAACTAGTAAAACAAGAAGTTTCAGAGGAGAAAGATACATTGTCTAGGAGGTGGGTTTCTTCAGAGTCTGCGATGAAATCAGGAACGTACATCAAGGTTGGCAAAACCCCAACTTTGAACTGGTCGAAACTGCCACTTGCTTCCATTACTTGTCCAAATCAAACCTGAAAAATCAATCTCTTTGTTTTTTGTTTGAGAAAATTGAGAAAATGGCGTTTTTTGGGAAGTCATCGTCAAAAGTAACCTGTTTTATTTTTTATTATTAATAAAAGCACTAAAATGACAAAAATGCCCTTAATGAGTAATTTTTGAAATCAATCCCAACCTATAGGTTGGGAACTCAACCTCGAGGTTGAGAATTTCAAATAGGGTTAAATATCAAAAATTGGGATTCTCAACTTTTAGGTTGGGATCCCAACCTAAAGGTTGAGAATCCTAAATTTAGATGTTTATTCAAGTTTGGGATTCTCAACCTCAAGGTTGGGATTCTCATCCTTGAAGTTGAGATTTCAAATATGAATATTGAATCAAGGTTGGAACTTCCAACCTGGAGGTTGAGAATGTCAACCTAAATGTTCAATTATATATATTTCGTAATTAACCAAATTTTTAGGGTTTTTTTGTAATTATTAAATTTAGAATAGAGGGTGCTTCTTGGGTAAGAAGTAGGGGTGGCAATTCGGAACCCGACACGATGGGTCGACACGAACCCGACACGAAAATTACGAGTTAGGGTTGAAGCTTAACGGGTTGGGTAAATTAACGGGTCAACCCGTTTAACCCGTTAGCTTATCGTGTCGGGTTCGTGTTACATGAATCGTGTTACGGGTTGACCCGTTAACAAGGGTAAAAATGTAATTTTACATTTACAGGGGTATTGATGTAATTTCAAAGGTACTATATATAGTTTTTTTTCTTCACAAATCAGCCCTAGCCGCACAGCACCCTTCCAGATCCAGCATTCCAGCCACTCCCACCGTCTGCTCGCTCATCTGCGTCTACTTGCTCACTGCATCTGCTCGCTCTCTGCTCGCTCATCTGCTCGCTCACTCGTCTGCTCGCTCATCTGCTCGCTCGTCTGCTCGCTGATCTGCTCGCTCGCTCGTCTGCTCGCTGATCTGCTCGCTCATCTGCTCTGCTCGCTCGTCTGCTCGCTCATCTGCTCGCTCGCTCGTCTGCTCGTTGATCTGCTCGCTCGTCTGCTCGCTGATCTGCTCGCTCGTCTGCTCGCTCATCTGCTCGCTCGCTCGTCTGCTCGCTCATCTGATCTGCTCGCTCGTCTGCTCGCTGATCTGCTCGCTCACTCGTCTGCTCGCTCATCTGCTCTGCTCATCGTCTGCTCGCTCATCTGCATCTGCTCACTCGTCTGCTCGCTCATCTGCGACTGCCACCGTCTGCTCGCTCATCTGCTCGCTCGTCTGCTCGCTCATCTGCTCATCTGCTCGGTCAACCAGCTCAGATCTCGTCTTCTTCATCTTCAACAACCAGCTCAGATCTCGTCTCCTTCATCTCTGACTCCGAGCTCCCACAGTAGGTAAATATTTCATTTGTTTTTGTTTTTGTTTTATATCTTTAATTAACATGATTACTGGAAAAGTTTGGGGAATAACTGAAAAGTTTCAACCTTTTCCTCCTCTTGGAATCTTCGACACCCAGTCTGTTTGATAGGGTCATTCAGTTTTGGACACTCACCATTGTCCAATTGATCAGCATATTCTTTTCCTCCCGCAGGACTTGTATCAGAACCACTACTTACAACCATCTGAACATCTCTATCAATCTCTCTCACACCGCCAGACACACCAGATTTATCTTTATTTTCCCCAGTATCCTGCCTCATTACATCATCCCCTTGATCCATAGGAGTGCTTCTGACATCAAACCGTTCCTCTTCTTGGAAGGAAGAATTCTCTGACATTTCCTCTCTCGCATTACCATTTGTGTTATTAAGATTAGGAGGTTCTTTTCTTTCTAAAGATGACAGACATCCCCTTGTACTTTGAGCCTCCTACAAAGAATCATACATTACCGTTCAGGCTGCTATATGGGTTAGAAAATGTCAATCCAACTAAAGATTAAAATTGAGAATTTTCTATTTCAGGTCATGTTGAAATTTTATGGCATTCTGTACATACCCTTGAATTCTGTATGTGAGAATATGCATATTAACAGATTAAAGACAATTGTACGCTTGGTCTCTCCATGAGTCTCAATCTAAGTTTTATGCCCACTTCTAAAACACCCATTTCTTAAATTTCCTTAACCAGCTTAAATACCAAATAAACTTATCAGATCACATTCCTATTTGACTGCAACATCAGCCAACTAAGTGATCATCAATTGTTGTGAGAAATAAATTGCCAAGCTTTATTCACCTGATGATGCTCGTTGATATTGAGTTTAGAGAACTTATCACAAGAAATTGATTCCTCATTTTTGCTTTCCTGAATTTGATTTTAATCCAGAAGCATAAGTTCAATACATTCCAATATCACTACGAAAGAGGTAAAGGTGATAGCCACAGAATGCAGAAAGATTTATGTAATAACCATCAAAAGATAAAAGCTTTACCTGAACTCGATATTCTTCAAATTCAGCAAGATTAATTGCTGCTTCCAACAGATTAAAGAATACCCTGCCAAAAAAAAAATAATAAATTTCACTCTATTTGCTGTAATTTGTTGGTGTTTATTTATATATTTATTTATTTTATATATTATTTCATATACTATGAATTGTTCGATTATTCAATTAGATGAAATAGAATGGTCAAATGTGTCTTGTGATGTTAGTGAAACTACTGAATCTGTTAGGATGTTATTTTGAGTGTTGTAAAAGTGACAGCTTTATTTAATCTACTTTTTGATGTGAATTCTTGTGTGTGCGTGTGTGTGTGTGTGTATATATATATATATATATATATATACATACATACTGTCATATGTATAAGACATCATTTTTAGAACGATAGTTCCATTTTGTTGTTTGATATTAAAGTGACTGTTATATCCTTACTTTGTTTGAATCAGCGTTCAGTGTTGGTGGTCGAGTCCTTGACCAATATCGAAGTTCACTGAAACCACACGTGGTGGAGGCTATAGTTTGTACTCGAGATTGGATATATGGAGACAAAGGTAATATTTTACATAAAATTGTTAATTGCAATTTGTATATATTATATGATTATGAGTTTTATTTTTCTTTTCTAATAGAATAATCTTAATTTTTTTTATTTGTTATTATTGTAGAGAATCCAAATCTTGGATTGGATGAACTTACCGAAGATGTGATGAACATGAATGATGATAGTGAAACTGTTAGTGCTAGTAATCGCACTATCGAATCCATCTCATCACAAATTGCCATATAGTGGTAAAATTTTATTGGTTTTTATAAAATATATATTTTTTATGTATAAATGTATAATTTCCTAATTAGTTAACTTTTAATTATTATCTTTTGACAGGTTTGATTTGGCGGATGCAATCAACTCTTAATGTTGTTTTATTATAAAGGACTACATTTGCGGATATATTTTTTATGTTGTTGTTTTGTTTTTTAATATGTAAGACTATATTTGTAAGAATATTTTTATAATTATCTTTGTAAACATTTGTATTTGTATGGTTTGGATTGTATTTGTGGATGATTGTAATTTTTTAGGTCTTATGTATCTTTATTTTAATTTTATGTTTTATTAAATCTATAATTAAAATTGAAATGTATTGACCATCATTAAAATTTAAATGGGTCATAAACGGGTCAACTAACGGGTTATTATTCGTGTCAGTTAAACGGGTCATTAACGGGTCACTAACGTGTTGATTAATCGGGTTACTAACGGGTTGTTCAACGATTCGTTAAGAAACGGGTTAAACGGGTCGTGTTCGTGTCGACCCATTAGTAATCGTGTCGTGTTCGGGTTGAGGGGTTCAACCCGTTTCCTTATCGTGTCGTGTTCGGGTCGTGTAAAAAATTATCGTGTCGTGTTCGGGTCGTGTCCAACCCAACCCGTCAACCCGAATTGCCACCCCTAGTAAGAAGCGCCCTTAAAGATATTTTCTAAAATTACAAAATTACACTTTTATTTTTTTGAATTATCAAACCTGACCTTATTATTATTTTTTGAACAAAATTACCCCTCCCATTTCTTTAATATCAAAATCCATAATCCCAACCTCAAGGTTAGGATTCCCTATCAATCCTAACTTTCAGATTGGGAATCTCAACCTCGAGGTTGAGATTCCCAACCTTAATTGAAAATTCAGGGTGAAATTCATAATTAAATAAATTTTTGGGGTTATTTCATAATTATCAAATTTAAAATAGAGGGCGCTTCTTATCTAAGAAGCGCCCTTAAAAGTATTTTTAAAAATTACAGAATAGACTTCTAGTTTTCTGAATTATCAAAACGGACCTTATTATTATTTTTTGAACAAAATTACCCCTCCCATTCCTTCAATATCAAAATTCATAATCTCCCACAATTCATCAGCATCATTAACCACAATTCATCAACATCATCAATCCAATTCATCAACATCATCATCTCCCACAACAACAACAACATTATCAAATCAATAATTAACAAACAAACAAAAAAAAAAAAAAAGAAATCTGGTTCTGGGTTCGCGACCCAGAACCAGACCCCTCTCTTCTTCTTCTTCTTCTTCTTCTTTTTTTTTTTCCTGCCTTGGTTCTGGGTCGCGAACCCAGAACCATCTCTGGTTCTGGGTCGCGAACCCAGAACCATCTCTGGTTCTGGGTCGCGAACCCAGAACCAGACGGTTCTAGTCGGCGACGAACCCAGGTTCGTCGCCGACCAGAACCGAGGCAGGAAAAAAAAAAAAAGAAAAAAGAAGAAGAAGAAGAAGAGAGAAGAAGAAGATGAGAGGGAGGAGAGGCCCGTCGCCCAAGTTTTGGTAGAGAATGAGAGAAAAATTTTGAAAATTCAGCTTGAGAGAATGAAAGGGAAAATTTGGCAGAGAGAGTGATGAATCTGAAAAGGGGTGGGTAAGTGGTAATTAGCATTGTAATCAAGGATATTTTTGTCCAAAAAATGTCCATCAAGAAAGATCTGAAAAAGAAAGGATAATTTCTCAAAGGGTCATCAAATAAAGGTCATTTTTTATGAAAACCCTTTTTGTTTCATTGGTTGGGCTAGGGGTTGGCATCTCTAACCCAACCCGACAAACCCAACCCAACCCGACCATTTTTTATTGTATTGAGTTGGGTTACATCTTAAAAAAAATTAGATGGGTTGGGTTGGGTTGAGTTGAAAATTAAATTGGGTTGGGTTGGGTTAAAAAATTTTCAACCCAACCCAACCCGAACCCGACAAATGTATATCCCTAATTCTAAATCCAAGATTTTCTCCCCTCTCTAGAATAACATTTGTTCAGGATAAAGATTAAGGACAATCTTTATGGCGAATTTACTCTTTTATTTATAATAATTTGATCTTTATTTGTATTTATTTTATCTGTAATCAAACTACCAAGACTAAGAAAGGTATCAACTAAACCATTTGTACCTTTGTGGTAAATTAAATCTAACTCAATCCAACCCAACCTAACCCAACCCGACTATTATTAGGTTGGGTTAGGTTGAAAAATTTTCAACCCAACCCACGTTGGGTTGGGAGATTTTCAACCCAATCCAACCGAACCTAAAAATGTTCACCCCTACTTTTAAAGACTTTAATGATAGCTAACAAGTTGCATTGACGAATTTTATTAGGATTATTGTCCTAGATTTTATTTATTTATTTTTGTCTTTTTGTGGTGAATTGAACCTTTTTTTTTTTTTTTTAAATTATGTAGTGGCTTAAACTTTATTTGTATTAAATCTATTATGTAATCAATGAGAATGTTTTGCATTTAAACAAGTTGATTAATAGGAATGTTTTGTATTTGAGCGAGGTGCTAACCCGATCGACTTAACCCAATCCAACCCGACAATTATTGGGTTGAAGAATTGATTGGGTTGAAAATTTTTCAACCCAACCCATGTTGGGTTGAGGGATTTTTAACCCAACCCAACCCAAACCTGAAAACGTCCACCCCTAGGTTGGGCAGCCAAGTCTTATAACTAGCAAAGATATAGAGATGACACAAATCGTTTTGGTTCGGGTGGTTGGGTTGGAAACCGAGTTAGCCGAACCCGTTAAAGGCTAAAATCGTAAATAGACTTCACCGACGTAACCGACACGAAGATTTACTAATTAGGTTTTACTGTCTTACTAGTTGAATAAAATTATCCATCAAAAATAACTTTTAAATTTGTTATAAGGGCAGTTATAGAATAATATTTAAAAATTATTATTAATAAATAACTTTATTCAATCAGTAAGTTAGTCAAATTCTCTTTAAAATATAAAAAAGTTTCAATTATATTTATATATATATCATTTTTTTTTCTTTAACGAGCATGATATAATAAATTTAACGTCTCAATTATTATCGGTTAGATTTATTTACTTTCATTTGTTTTGAATTAGTCAACAATCATTTATGAATGACTCACATTTGATGTACTAATTTAATTAATTTTTTTGGATGACAAATGAGCTAAAGAAACCAAGCTTAAATCTTACAGAATCTAGAAAAGCTAACACCTATAACATCTTCAAACAAAATTTGATGGACACCGCTAGGAGGAGAATGAAATACGTGACAGCCAGTAGGAAGAGACATTGCATAATTGGCCAAAACGTCAGCACATCGGTTCCCTTCACGATAAACATGTCTGATTTGGATATCCCAGTCATGATCAAATATACGACGAATATCACGCACCTTACTAAGATTAGCATTTCTACAAATATCATGACCTGTGCTGAAATTAACCACACATAAACTATCAATTTCCAAGACGGTCTTTTAAATATTTAGCTCCCAAGCTAAATTAAGTACATGCCAGATGCCCCATAATTCAGCAGCCACTGGAGTACAAATCCCAATATTCATCGAAAACCCTGTCACCCAAGCTCCTTTATCATCCCGAATTACTCCACCAACGTAGGCCATAGACGAAGGTTGTTTGACAGCTCCATCAGAATTAAGCTTATAAAAGCCTTGTAAAGGAAAGGCCCAACCAATTAATCTTTCTTGCTTTTGCATAACATTTCTCTGCAAATCATGATCACGTTGCCTACTCTTCAAAATATCTTTAACTCTAGCAATAATAACTACTACTGGATTATGCACTTGCTTTAAACCAGGCTCAAAGATTTCTTGATTCCACCACTGCCATAAAAACCAGCAGCTCACCCCAAAAACAAAAGGCCAATCAAGCTGATGATAAACACCAAAATCAATTTGATTCCTTAAATTTGCTTGGAACCAATCCTTGAAAGAAACTGAAAAAAAATTCCGCCATTTTGACACTGGAACCAATCGCATCGAGACTCTCTTAGCATCCCACAAACACGTAAAACATGATCGATATCCTCAGGACCATCAAAACACCAATGACAGACATCTTCTTCCGTCATGCCCCTACGTTTTCTTTCAACATTAGTTAAAAGTCTTTCATGACAAACTAACCACAAAAACATTTTCATTCTTTCAGGTCCCTACCGTTTCCAAATTTGTTTCCACTTTGTATTCATCTCTGGCTCTCCCGACTCTGAAATATAGTTGTAAGCTGATGCAATCGTAAATTGACCAGACTTAGATTTCCCCCAATACATCTCATCCACTCCCGTATACCCCATCCGAGGCTTGATAGACGCTAAAACCAGAAGGATACTACTAGGAATCCAACCTTGAAACTCATTCCAACGCCATTCACCATTATCATTGACATAATCCTTGACATACTTTGCCAATTCACCTTGTGGTAAATGACCACTACTTAATTTTGACAGTGTCTTTCCCAACCCCAACCAGTCATTCAACCAAAACTTTATTTTGTTGCTATCTCCAGCTGCCCAACAAAACCCTTTTAAAACTAATTTAATTAATTTAAGTGCCCATTGAGATGAAAATAGAGTAATGCTATATTACGCAAGATTTTATCCAAAATCATTCCCCAAATGATGTAATAAACATATATATTACTACCTTACATTAACATATCATTCTATAATTAGTGGTCATTATAAATTACCTTATCATATCATTTAAAAAATAATTGAAAAGGTTTTTAGAAAATATAGCACTATATATATATATATGAATAATATTAAGTTTCTCAAATATTTTTTTTTTAAATTCACACTTAAATGATGTAGCATATGAGTACTCTACAATACATTAGTTATTCTATTATCTCATGATTTACGTAGTATTTACAACTTAAATGTCACATCATTTAAATATAAATTTTAAAAAATCTAACATTATTTGTATATATATATATATATAGCTATGAATATTAATTATCAATCATTTCTAATTTTCTCTTTTTAAAAAGGTACTGATATTTACTTGTATATATATAGAGAGAGTAATTTTTTAAAATTATTCTATATCCACCAAAACCGATAGTTACTTTCTTGTTCAAATAAACGACTTCACCGAAATAATCGAAATCGATACTTACTTCCTCCTTCACATAAACGATTTACCGAAGTAATTGACCCGTACGATGGTTATTGGGCCAATGGACCTAAGTCCAACTTTGAAATGGGCCTCAGAGGTCCACACAAAACGAATCCTCTGTTTTCTTCTATAAAACGCTACGGTCTTGTCTAGGAACAACATCCAGCACTTTCTGCTAGCTTCGTGACCTAAACACAAACACAAGGTCAGTGGTGCTTTCAACTTCATTTAGATGGGTTTTTGTATTTTTCATCTGGGTATTGAATTACATGTCTGTTGATGCAGCTTGTTCAATTATTTCTCTCGCCATGTCGTGGTGCACTATTGAGTCTGATCCTGGTACCGGTTTTTTTGGGAAATTTTGTATCTTTATGTCTTTATATTCAATCTGGATGATAAAGCTTCAAACTTTCATTCTGTCTGATATTGTATTTTTGCTACATTTGTTTGGTTATTTGTTACTTTCTTTGTTTTTCTTTTTATGTTTTTCAATTTTTATATTAACATGAATTGACGCATTTATGTTTTGTTTTATTTTTGCATTAAGATTCGATAAGTTTGGTCGGGAGTCTCAAGTGAACTAGTGTGTGCAAATAGGGTACATGGTTGTTGTAATTTAAAGGTGTGGAGAGTGTGAGATTGTGAACCTTCCTTTTTTTTTTTTTTTTTAAATTGGTCGGTTTGTTTTGAGGAAACTAGTGGTCTTCTTAAATGGGAAGAGATATAACATTAAGCATGAGAAAGATGAGAAGTTCAGTTGAATGTGTGATTTGTAGTATGTCGTGATGAGAACTAGCTATGTGGTTTTGTCGATTGAAACTTGAGCTTTATTGATAACGCTTGGTTTTAGATGTGAGAGTGAAGTGGAGGCGTTGACTAGCTTTGTCAACTATGTGAGGAGAATGTATCAGAGTGTGATGGAGTAGGTTGAAATAAGAAAGAAAGAGAATGCACGTAATAGATTATCATGCACGTATGCATCTTATTCCTACTAGTTATGTATTATACTGTTTCATTGTTAGCTTGTACATTTATTTTCAGAGAAATTTGTAAGTATGTAGAATCCTTATTCATGAGCACATGCAAGACATTAGCAGTTTCCAATTGCATAATATAGTCGTGACTTATTTTTAGTTGGGCATGTGCGCATGCAAATATGGATATTGTCTTAAGATTTGTGTTTGCTTTCCAGGTGTGTTTACTGAACTTATACAGCAAATTCAAGTAAAAGGTGTGCAGGTATTTCTTCCTGTTTATACAATATTACTTTTTACTGGAGTTTATCTGTATTCTCATCAAAGCATTTTGACATGAGGCGATAGATTAAACCAACAAATGTAATGTCATTGCATATAAGACAAAAAAATCTTACTTCCATTTCTGCACTTCTATTTCACTTTGGAATGCATATTTTACCATCTAATTAATCTGTTATTACTATTTTGTTCTGCAAACTAAACCTTGTATTTGTTTGTGATGCCTTGTTATGTCATGGCAGGTTGAAGAGTTGTATTCACTGGATCTTGATTCTCTTAACAGTCTTAGGTTAGTTCTCAAATCAATGTACATTAAAATTTGAATTTTGTCATATAATTTGTGATATATGTGTTTGTCTTTTTTAGCTTAGCTTCTATAATTTTCTTTAATTTTCAGGCCTGTATACGGGTTGATTTTCCTTTTCAAATGGCGTCCAGGGGAAAAGGATGACCGTGTTGTGATTAAGGATCCGAACCCAAACTTGTTTTTTGCCAGCCAGGTCAGCTTTTAATGAAACTGGTATCTGCTGCAGCGTTATATTCTTGTAAAATTCGTTCATTTCTATTGTTTTGATATTGTCATAGGTTATTAATAACGCTTGTGCAACACAAGCGATCTTGTCTATCCTCTTGAACTGCCCCGACATTGACATTGGCCCTGAATTGTCAAAGTTAAAAGAGTTTACAAAGAATTTCCCACCTGAGCTCAAAGGTTTGGCTATCAACAACAGTGAAGCTATACGTGCAGCCCATAATAGTTTCGCAAGGCCTGAGCCTTTTGTGCCTGAGGAGCAGAAGGCTGCAGGAAAAGATGATGATGTGTATCATTTTATAAGCTATATACCTGTGGAGGGGGTACTGTATGAGCTTGATGGATTGAAGGAGGGACCGATTAGCCTTGGTCAGTGTGCAGGCGGACAAGGTGACATGGATTGGTTGCAGATGGTGCAACCGGTGATCCAAGAACGCATTGAAAGATATTCAAAGAGTGAGATAAGATTCAATCTCTTGGCAGTTATCAAGAACAGGAAAGAAATGTATACGGCTGAACTCAAGGAGCTCCAGAAGAAGAGAGAACGTATCTTGCAGCAGCTCGCTTTGTTACAATCAGAAAGAATGGCAGACAGAAACAATTTTGAGGCACTAAACAAATCACTTTCAGAAGTAAATGCTGGAATTGAAGGTGCGACCGAGAAGATTCTGATGGAGGAAGAAAAATTCAAGAAGTGGAGAACCGAAAACATCCGAAGGAAGCACAATTACATACCCTTTTTGTTTAACTTCCTTAAGATTCTTGCTGAAAAGAAGCAACTGAAACCCCTCATTGAGAAGGCCAAGCAGAAAACCGGCAGCTCAAGCTGAGAGATATGTTTTTGGTTAAATTACAATGCTGGCTTATAGATCCTTTCTGATCTAATCATGTGTTTGTATTTCCAAACAACTTTATTGCTAGGATTTCATTCTCTCATTTCCCCATGTTTATTTTAAAAAGTGAGGATTCAAGACCTGTATCTTTAGTAGGTAATGGATTATGCACTTTCGGTACATTATAAATGTTTCATTTGTCATTTATGCCGAAGATTCTATGCAATATAGGAACCTTATCGATATAGAGGTAATTACAAGAAATTATTTTCTTTCAGCTTTTTATTTATTTAAGTTCTCAAATTATGAATATTGGTAGCTCATTGAATTTCAATCTAATGATCATTAAACACTCCATTTAACAATACAAAGTAGCAGAAGCCATTTAACAAAACAAATCATGCGTGGTAGCAGAAGCCGCCATGCAAATGGGAGATGAACTTCTCATCCTTGTGACTCATCTTAGTCCTCATTTAGAGGCCTAACCAAAAATAGAGAATTGACAAAGTTCGTTGGATTAATCATGAAACAAAAGACATTGTTTTAAAATTGCAAATCAGGGATCAAAATCACACCACAAAAATCCTACAAAACTTCCAAGAATGAAGAAAACAAACAGAAGAACAATTGTTCCATACATTAAATCTAAGCAAATATGAAATGGGTACAATAATTCAGCAAAACCTTGAAATTCAAACTGTCATCAACTATTCCTGAACCAAAAACTCAGCTAAGCTAAACCTGAAAAACCTAGAAATTTGCACTGAGCTTGATCCTTTGTATCAAGTTTCAAAAATTATACATATCCCTAATTTGTGAGTCAAAAATCACTTCCACAGAATGTGAACTTGGAGCAGAAAGCTGAATAAAGACAATAGCACACCCTTTTCAAGGGTAACCTTCCTGGAAAAAAGGGTGAAAGAGATTACAAAGACAACAGACCGACATCAAAGTGATTTCCATACGTGCAATGTTAATCTAAGCTTCAATGCATGCTCCTTCATTATCTACTCCTTCCTTTTCCAGATCCTTGACTGCTCTTATAAGAGCCCTTGTGATCCCATTGAGATGCAAACCTTTCTCCTTCATTTCTTCTAATAGCTTCTCAGCTTTTTCCCAATCTAGGGCCTTCAAACAAAGAGACTGTATCATCTTATTGTACTCATCAACAGTGGGTTCAACCCCGAAATCCTTCATCTCAGAAAGCAAGTCCAGAGCCTTGTCGAATTCTTCAAGTTTGCAATACCCCCGAATGAGGGTGTGGTAAGTTGCGGGGCTGAGCTTAGAATGCTTCTTTTTGGCTTTTGAAAGGATTTCACAAGCCTCTTTCATCTGACCACCATTTGCATATCCACTCATAACAACTGTGTAAGTGTATACATCTGGTTTCAGTCCCCTACTTTCCATCAGCTTCATTATCTCAACCGCCTCTTTCATATCACCATTCTTGGAACAGGCATTTATCACTGAATTGAACACAGCATTTCCTGGAGGTGGGCCTTCGGAAATCATCTTATGAAGCAGGGTTTTTGCTGCATCAACATCTTTCATCCTACACAGGCAGCGAATAACAGCAGAAAATGGCTTGATTCCAAACTTCCGTGTTTCTCCCTTAAAATCATCCAATATCTCCAAAGCTAATCTCACAGTTTCGTCCTTCTGACAAAGCGAACTAATCAAGAAATCAACAGAAGACTGTGGCGGATACTTGTCCTTCTCCTTCGCCAATACATAAACCGAATGAGCCATTTTCGCCTTCTTTCCTTTACAAAGCCAACAAATAACCTGACCAGCTTGAGCACTTTTATTATCAAATGAACTAGTAGTACCATACAAGCTTCCTTTAGCAATCATTTCCTCACAAACAGAGCAAGCCAAATCATAACAACGGGAACTGCAAAGCGCCCCAATCACGTTATAATATGTAACTTCATCCGCCACAAAACCCCACTCCCCAAACTTATTAAACACCTCCAAAGCCCCCTTCCCATTCCCCGACTGCCAAAAATAATTAATTAAACTATTCAGATTTTCCACGCTCAAAACACCACTATCCTTCTCACCAATTTCCTTAACCAAATCCCACAAAGCACAAGCAACGTCCTTTTTCTTATTTCCATGCATATCGAAGACAAGAGCATCAACCACATCCTTATTAACCTTAACCTTCGGTTTCTTCAAAACCCACTTATAGAATCCAATTTGATTCTTAGGCCAGACATTTGGAGTACAAAGTACTTTAGCCACAAGAGCCTCATCAAAATCCATTTCTAACGCATCAAGACACGACTCAAGCGAATCATCATAAACATTGTCTAAAACTGACACCACTCTCTCTACCTTCTCTGCTAAAACCTCCTCTGGTTCCTTCTCCACAATGTTTTCATCAAAACACACCAAATTCTCTATCTGGGTATCATCATATTCAATCCTAGAGTCCAAATCATCCATTTGGGTGTCCTCACTTTGGCTAAAACAATGTGGGGAAAGCTCCGTTTCACACGCATCAGTTGGGTCAGTTGTTGCAGACAACTGTGAGTAAAACCTAGGGTTTCTACAAAGTGAAGGTGTTGAAAATGAATGATCTAATCGAAAAGATAGTACCTTTTTAGGGTTTTGAGTGGTTGCCCCAATATTGAGTGACACCTGCCTGGTTCTTGCAGCAATTGATCTCCACATTTCTGTGTCTCTGATTCTCTCTCCGCGAAAGTGTAATCTGTAAACGCCCAAATCAGGGTTTGGGTAGGGTTTTTGTTTCACTGGATCGGTTCGGCGGAATTAACAATTTGGGTTTGGGTGGGATGGGACCAAGAT
The DNA here is from genome assembly GCA_019925255.1 of Litchi chinensis. NCBI lineage: Eukaryota > Viridiplantae > Streptophyta > Magnoliopsida > Sapindales > Sapindaceae > Litchi > Litchi chinensis. The sequence continues at coordinate 30,935,705 of CM034466.1, forward strand.
TTTTTTTTTTTTAAAAAAAAAAAAAAAATTAAAAGAAGAAATTTTTTATTTATTTTTGGTAAGATAGATTTGAATAGGAATGTAGAATGACAAGATCTAACATTTGGGTATTTGGTTAATATAGAAATTCTTAATTTAATTTATGTTTATATAATTATAAGATAATTGAAAATATATTGACGTTGATAGTTAGGAATCTGTCAAGATTTATTGAGATTAAACATTATATGTGACTCGAAAATCTACTTTCATACATAAAAGAGAAAAGTCTTTAATTTTGATAAATACGTATGATAGAAGTTAAATCCTTATGACTATAAAATACTCAAAAGGCTATTAACATCAATGGTTAAAAGCCTATCAAGAGTTGTTGGGATTAAACACTTTATACGGTTCGAAAATCCACTCATATTGCATGCCCAAAAGCCTCCTCACATATTGTGATATATATGCGTAATGAGATTTGTTATTTTTAGATTTGGAGGAAAGGAATGAAAGTGGAATTTATTTCTATTTACAATGATAAAGAACTTGTAATTGAATCAGCAGAAGAGAAAAGTTGTTATGGTCAGAAAGGATTGTTCTACAATGTCGTTTTGTAAGTATAAATATTTGTATTGAAGTTGTTCTATTGTAGAAAAATTCGAAAAGAAAAAATAGAAAAAGGAATAAAAGTAACGTCTGAAAATTCGTAAATATATCCACTTTGTTATATGATCATATTTTTTTAACTTGAAAATATAAATTGTTATCACTTATCATTATAAATTATTTTATAAAAAATTCAATACGTAATGAATTATTGGATAGAGCAAACTTAAATTCACATAATATCAAATAATTTAATACGAATATAATTTAATGATAAAAGACATTCATTCAACCGACAACATTCAACTCCTCAGGTAAGTACTTACAAGAAGCAGGCAGGCCGCAGCTAGCTCATAATTGTTACACAATCACATCTATCCACAGGCATCACAAGTGCCATCTTAAATAAACATGAGAAAAATGAGTACAATTAATATGCAGAGTTGATGCAACTTAATTTTCATGAACCGGTGGTTCAGAATTTACAAGGGAAATTGCTGTCAGAAACTCTTTCTAGTTTCTACCCTTCTAAATATAGAATCTTAAAATTCATTTCTCAAGGCCTCACTGCAAAATTGAAATCAAAGTCGTATGTATTCAGCATTATATCCTATACATATCTAAACTTAGTCAACTTCGAGTTCAGCGCCAAACTCCTCCAATCGCTTAGCATCTGCGTCCAGGTCCCGGACTGTTGTATGGTTAATTAATCCATCATCCTCGCTGGCATGTATCTGTCTACCACCAAACCTGAAATGGGAACAAAATGTATTTCAAAACCATACAAATGTGGACATGACGGCTTATAACAGCATATCAGACAGTTAAAGTGAGCCTGGCGTTAGTTTTCATCTCAAGTTTGATCATAGCGTAGCCTAACGACACAGGCCAAGCAAATGTCCACGTGAGCATTTGAAAACAGTAATTTGAGGAAAAGTAGAATGAGAGATAGCATTTGAAAGTTGATCAGTGAGAGAGAACTCTCCTGAACACTATTTGACTTAGTTTACCATATCCATATATATTATCCTTCCTATGTTCTATTGATAACATGCAAGTGGGGATTTAAGAAAAACAAAAACTGCCCTCAGTATGGATATATGGCATACTTCATATTTACAAAGGTATGTAGATAATTTGAGGAAAAGTAGAATGAGAGATAGCATTTGAAAGTTGGTCAGTGAGAGAGAACTCTCTTGAACACTATTTGACTTAGTTTACCATATACATATATATTATCCTTCCTATGTTCTATTGATAACATGCAAGTTGGGATTTAAGAAAAACAAAAACTGCCCTCAGTATGGATATATGGCATACTTCATATTTACAAAGGTATGTAGATAATTATTCACATTAAATGCATGCTAAGGCCTGAAACCTGATACTAGTATTGCACGCAAGCAAAGGATTAACACAGCAAAGAAACCCAATAATTATAAGAATTGAGGAATTACCATCGTCCATTCATCAATTCTATGCACTTCTGAGCATCCTTCCTGTCCTTGTATCTTACCAAAATAACACCCTGCGGATGATTCTCGCAAACCTGGAAGCAAACCAAAACAAAACAAGAGAAGACTAAATCATTCTGCGTTATCTCTTATATCTAATGCTTTGACATCTTGTCTTAAGACTCATAAATTTGAAAAGCATTTAGATAAGTGTGCACCAGCCAACACTCAAGTTCGTGAAATTCTAATTATGTACTTAATTACAATATGGCTTTGAAAATGAGAATTGAAAGGAAAACAACAATACCTTAATCCAGTCAATTGGACCAAGCTTCCCACACTCCTCTTCAACATCTGCCTCTAATTCTGAACGTAAATTTTCATCAGCCTGTGAACACAAGAAAAATGTCAAATCAAATTACATGCAAAACCAGCTCAGAGTCGCACTGTTTGTAGCAATGCAAACACCATCATCTTTGGCAAGGAGCTTAAACATTATCTCTTGGATTGATAATCTAAGCTGGAAAACTAGATACATTAGAGGTTTCCATCTTTGGGAAATTTAGATGAAAAACCTATTAATTCTTAGATGTTACAGTAACACATTTATTGGCCAATGGAATTCCCATATATGGGGTTCAACAAAAATAATGCACCATCTTTAAAAATAAGAGGTTGGAAACCATATCAGGAAGACAGGAACTACATAAGAAACTACTGATTAAGCTTTAAATTGATAGTACTTTACAGTCAGAGAAAACATATAGTTTAGCAATTCACTAGTAGAATGGAAGTTGGACTCAGCAACTCAACAGATACTTTCGTCACCCTAAATCATCCACATAGAAAAAAAGAAGATTGTCCCAGGATTAGGTGGTACTTACATGAAATTAGAAAACACGAATACTAACATTCAGAAAATCCAATCACAAAAAGACATAATTGAATTTAGCACATAATGTGTGTGCAACAGTTGGAAGTGGCACCATTAAATATGTCTAAGAAAGTACTAAACACAGATGGTCAAAAATATTATCATGCCTTGTGTAAATCAAACCAATAACGGAGAAATGTCCTACATATCAGAGAGAGCTCTGGTCTTACCCTCATTTCAGCAGTGGTGAACATAAAACGAAGAACTACAGTAGCCGGAATTGCCAACTTGGCATCATCGCGGCCACCTGCGCCATTTAGAGGAAATGATGTCAGGTTTGAAAGATATATTTTGTGAGAAAGCACGGAAACACATTTAAAGTGGATAATGTATAACAGCAATCAGAATCAAAATGGGACTAAAACCTTATCGAAAGCTAAATGTCTGGAAACACATATTGAAGAAAGAACTTTGAATAATGTGGTACCGTGGCATGACATTTACAAAGCTTTATCCTCATTCAATTCACTCAGACACAAATCACAACACCAGCAATCTCTATTTGCGAAGCAGATATAGTCTAGTGAACATATTTTCATCAATTTGAATGATGTCTTTTAAGGGCTGTAAAACAGACCATGAACCTATATTTGCAAGCAAAAGAACAGTAATACACATCGCTGGCTAATATTGCAAAGATCTCTCATTTTTCTAATATATATGATATCATATTTGCCACGACATCATATCTGCTGCTGCAGTTTTAAGATGCTCTAAGATGTCACAGTAAAAAAATAATTAGAAGATGCAAGAATGAGAAACCAACCCCAGCCAAGCATCTTGTCTTCAACCTTCTTCAGTTTCTTTTTCTTCTTGCTATCTACTTGTTTGGATATGAATCTTTCCCCTGCATTCAGTAATATTAAAAGTTATCATTAAAACTATATAAACTTAAAATTATTGTATACTCAACCAACAGAGAGAGAAGTTTATATCAACCAAACAACAATGCTGAACTTAGCACAATCCACTAAATCCGAAATTACAAAGCACGGTGGATGATAATAATACCTTTCTGCTTATTTCAAAAAGACAATAATAATACCTTTCTGCTCAAATTTAGCTGGGGTGACTGACATAGGGGTCTTCCCACCAGGACGAAAAGGAGCCCCGTCCAAAATTTGAAGAGCCAGAGCAACCGACGGTTCCTAATATTCAAATATAAGAACATAAAGATAATAACATTGAACTAAGATGTAATAACTTAACAATATTACATGCTACAAGGACAGCAACACAGTATAAAAAATACCTTTAGATACGTAACAAGTGCATCACCTTTCTTTCTTCCTGTCTCTTTATCCACATATATCTTGACACGAGGTTTTTTTGTTTCAGGGTCCTAAAAGATTTATTACATGCAATTATTATATGCACAATTATTATATGCACAATACAAACGCTACATTGACTAAAATGAGGACAACATCACCAACTCCTCCCCTGTTTCTATAAAGCAGGTAGGGGGTTCAGCCCATGACCAAGGTGGTTGGGTGATGGAAAAGAACTAAGGGATTATTTAAAAGACATTGCCACAGTTGAAACAACAAAGAGAAAACATTAACACAACATAATAATATGGATACTAATCAACAAAAACCAACTGATCTATTTGATGCCATACATGCAGGAGAGTACAACCAAGCCCGGAACCATATTGGCAGACCAGAAATGGTACATATATCATAAGAGGACATCAAACTCTATCCTCCAGATATTAAATGTCATTCAAATGATAGCATAAACACTCATTTCCTTTCATAGTGAACTGTCTTACGAGTACAGGCTGAACTAAGCATAGATTTCATGAAAAAGTTTCAGACTATTTTAAACAAATTTGACAGGCATTCTACCTCCTTGATTATTCCACACTTGGAAAACACCTCCACCACCTGCAGTATATTTACCACATTAGAGTTACACTGAAGGAAAAACATAATTTTCCGATTAAAAACAACCAACCAATATATACATATATATATATATATATATCATATACAACAAAAAATAACCACAACTTACTTCCTCAACAGTGACATCATCAGGCAACCCAGTCACATAAACATGAGTATTGACTTTTAACTCAAACCAGGTATCTGGAGGTTTATTAGCTTCCTGAGAAAAGACAGCAGACTCAGCTCATGTATGTAAATATAATTTTGCAATCTTTATTTAGCCAATAAGAACAAATGTTAGTGGCAGGGAAACCAATTACATAATCAGTGCTTTCGAAGTGTTATTTGTAAGTATCACTATCATACTTTAATTACTTAAATATAAAAGCAACCTAGTAGTACCACTACACCCCAGAACAATGCCAGCAAGTACCATCTTACAACAGGAAGGTTAAGAAACAAAATCAGAGGGATGTATTCCCGCTTCTTCTCTCACCCCAGACCCTAGTTATCACATAAATAACGCTGTTGTCGAGACTGACTAAAATTAGGACAAGCAGGTATCCATAAAAGGAAATGCATACTTTCAATGCTATGACATAAGCATTAAGGAAAGAACAAAATGAACAAATGGGAAACCTTTTTCTCCACTGGGTTGTCCGGCTGTTTTCTCTTGCCATTATGTTTTGTTTCTGCTAACTTATCAGTGCCATTAGTTTCTTCCTTCACAACTTCTTCCTTTATAGAGGCATCATCATTTACAGTGGGAAAAACTTCCACTCCTTCCAAGAAAGTCATCTCCTCTACCCCATATTGATCATTTTTGCTTGATGTGTTTTCCTAGCATTCACACACAAAACCAGTCAATTATACAACTTAAATAAGAAAAGTTGAAAAAATTATGTCAGATAAAAACAGCACATTCAACTTTTAACATTCAAATAAAAGTATATTCCTTCCCGCTCTTCCCCAGTTTACTTTAGCCTGCATTACTGGTGTACCGCTTTTAACTTATATTAACTCTATAAATATAACACATTCAACCTTTTAACATTCAGATATACCGAAGAACACTTTCATATGTAAACATGCATAATTAGCAGGAAAACCAACAGATGAAAGTGAAACTATCAAGTAAACGAATATGGAAAACTCAAAAAATGCATAAACAAACCACTAAATGGACAGTTAGGTAGGGCAATCCAGGTTCAATCAATGCTATATGTAAAAATAGATACTACTGCAGCCCAATGTAGGACTAGATTCAAAATCATACAGATCCTGGGGAAAACATTTGACAAAGTGTCCGAGCACCAACCTGAGGAACCCATGCTCTTAGACCTCTATCCCACTTGTATGTTGTACCATCATCATCAGTGAATTCTTCCTCCCCTTCAGGTGAGCTTGGAATCTCATCACGATCATCAGCTCCCGAGTAACTACCAACAGCACCAGAAGCAGATTCATTTTTCAACCGTTCAGCTTCTATCTCTGCCTCTCTAACCTCTCTCTGCCATTTCTCAAACTCATCCTCAACATTGGGCGGAACTGCATAGTACATCACAAGGTAAGAAGTCATTTCCCCGAAAACAATATAACAGAATATAACAAAATACAAAAAAAGGAACAAGATTACAGAAATCTTGTTACCTTCCTGCTCATAGCTGGACAGAGATTCATTTTTGGAACCTTGGGGTCCCCCCTCCTCATCTATCACCTCCTGCTTACCAGCCTTGCTGAGAGCTGCATATAACATCACAAAGTGAGAGACTGTTTCTAGCAGGCACACACTGTTCACCAACCTAAAACCATCAAAAACAAACGAAACCAAATCCCCATATCACCTGCAGTAGAAACACCACCCCCCAGATGAGAAATCCCATCCAACAAATGTGGGATTGAAGACAACGGTAGCCACTCACTCCTCCCTTGAGACCACACCAGTGTACTCTCTAACAGGTACCCGTTTACAAAATGCTCTGTCCACGCCAAGTGTTAAACAATCAAAGCAGATTGGTTTCAAATAGCTCTTTATAGGAATCGAACATGTTTTTTTACAACAATAGAGAGTCCTGAAAGCGAAAGCCAAAGCTATAACTACAAAATCATTCTCATCCCTTCTCTCTTCTTCCAGTATACACAAAAACTAATACGAACACATAATGAAAACGAAAATGGAAACTCACCACGCAGCTCTGAAACCGCATAGGGTCCAACATGTTGTTGATTCTCATCAAGTATATACCAACCTTCTTCCAAATTTGGAGCGCAACTACTCTCTGTAACTTCAAGATCAGAATTTTATTATTCAATTTTTCAAGCAGTTGGCAAAATCAACGTAGTAAAAACCTAGATTTCAGTTTCTCTAATCAAAATCAATCAGGGAAAAAAAAATCAAGGCATAGAGACCAACATGTTGTTGACACCCATCATGTAGATACCAACCTTCTTCCAAATTTGGAGCATAACTATTCTCTACAACTTCAAGATTTGAATTTCATCATTCAATTTTTCAAGCAATCGACAAAATCAACCTAGTAAAAACCTAGACTTCACTTTCTCTAATCAAAGACAAATAGAAGGGAAAAAAAAAAAAAAGAGGCATAGAGAGCAACATGTTTTAGATGCTGATCATGTACATACCAACCTTCTGCCAAATTTTCAGCATAACTATTCTCCCCAACTTCAAGATCTGATTTTAATTGCTCAATTTTACAAACAATCAACAATCAAGCTATTAAAAACATAAACTTTAATTTCTCTAATCAAAATAAGCCAAAAAACAAGAAATTTCAAGTGAAGACCAACACGTCATTGATTCTCATCAACTATATACCATCCTTCTTTAAAATTAGCAGCACAACTAGTCTCAGCAACTTCAAGACTCCATCTTTATCATTCAAAAAGTTAGCCAAACCAATGATCGTAAATTCCTAGACTTCGGTTTCTCTAATCAAAATCAATCAAAAATCAAGATTCCAGGCATAGAGAGCAAATTGTTGTCAATTCTAATCAAGTACATACCAACCATCTTCCAAATTCGCATCACAACTAGTCTCTGCAACTATCAAAATTCGATTTTTATCATTCAATTTTTCAGGAAATTGAAAAAATCGATAATCGACCAAGTAAAACCCTAGACTTCGGTTTCTCTCATCACAATCAATCAAAAAATGAAAAATTTTCAAAAGCGCAATACAGAGTTTGTGTTGGTGACTAACCGTAGCTTTGCTGTTGTTGTTGTTGGAGAGTGTCGACGTTGTTCAAAGACGACATCGTTTTCGCTGCTCTATTGTTTGTTTCTTCTTGTTCTCTGCAACAAAACGTGAAAATGAGAATGTAAAAATGGAAGAAAGTAGAAATTTTGGGGGCTGTTTGGGTGGTGATTTTAGTTTGTCTTGGTTGGAATAAGGATGTCCTAGTTGGAGGTCTCTAATGGGCCCGATGGCCCAACTCAGAGCTGGGCCATATTAAAAATATTTGAGGCCCATTACTGTCCTGTGGGCCCGCTAACTAGCCGTTACATTCACATGCACTGATGCCTTTTAACGGTCATATTCTCATTTTTTGGAGTCAAATATGACCGTTAGCTTTTTCTCTTTAGAAACCTTAGCCTTAGCTCTCACTATATAAAATCTGAATCTCATCACAATAATCACCAGATAAAAATCAGAAAACCCATCTAAAAGTCTCAAATCTTCGAAATCTCCATTGAATTCGATCCCCATTTCGTTGTTCCTCCAAAAATTCCTCAAATGGGTTTGTCTCTACAACAACAACAACCCACATCACACCGTCACACACACAAGATATTCCTGATCAGCAACTACATTCTACTAGGTGCAGCCTCTAGTTGCATTTTCTTGACACTATCACTAAGGCTATTCCCTTCACTATGTGGGTTCTTCTTCATACTCCTCCAAGTCCTCACCATAGCTGGGGCGGTATCAGGGTGCGCAGCGGCCTCGAAGGACTCCGGGAAGTGGTACGGGGCCCACCTGGTGGCAACGGTGCTGACCGCGATATTCCAAGGGTCGGTGTCGGTGTTGATCTTCTCTAGGACTAGTGACTTCCTGGGGAAGTTGAAGTCATATGTGCGGGAGGAGGATGCTGGGGTGATACTCAAGTTGGCTGGTGGGTTGTGTGTGGTGATTTTTTGCTTGGAGTGGGTGGTGTTGACACTTGCATTCTTCTTGAAGTACTATGCATATGTGGAAGGTGACAATAGCAATGGAGGTGGTGTTGTGGCTGTAAGGAGGAGTGCCAAGGTGGGGCAAGATGAGGACTTGAAGGACTGGCCATGGCCTTTCCAGGTCTGAATTTGATTATGATGGAGTAGTGGTGGTGTTGTGGTCACTTTTGTGATCAATTTTGGTCTGCTGCTCATTCTTTTATTGGTGGAATCTGTTGGGGATTCTGGGGTCTTCATTGTTTGATTTGTTTGTCTATGAATACTTATACGAGTGGTCCTGTGGTTCTTGATATATATCTTGTAATGGCAAATTTTAGATCCAATCAAACATGTGTATACGCATGATATTGAATAGCTTGTTGTGTCATATATTTTATCGTTATTTCAGCAATTTTTATTATAAATCTTGACAGAACCATCAATTATTTGGACTGACTAACATTATTTAATAATTCCAACAGTTCCAGTAAATTATTTTAACCATCAGTTAAGTGTTCTAATTGAGGTTGCAGGCATGGCCTAAGCTCTGCAGAGATATCTTAAGTTCAGACTTCCTAAAAGAATTCCTTCCCCCCCCCCCCCCCCCCGGAAAAAAAAAAAAAAAAACATATATTTATATTACTTTTCCATGTGTTCTAAGCTATCCAGGGGTACCAACCAAATCTTTCAGAGTTAGGACTTTCGGACCAGCTACCTCAAAGCAGAAGAAACTAAGATTAACCAATTATGTTGCCATGATTGTTTGTGTACTTTGAAACTCTCCAGTAATAATTTAGGCTCAAATAGTGAGAGCGAGGTCAACACATTTTACCTACTATATATAATATATATATGATAAGAATTAAGCCAATCTAACAAACTAACGAAGCAAGAAACAGAACTCAATTATGATAAAGATAATGTAATTCTACACTCAACATTCTGTTGATAAAACAGGTACTCATACAAAACACATTCTTCAGGGAAACACAAACTATATATATATATGATAAGAATTAAGCCAATCTAACAAACTAACGAAGCAAGAAACAGAACTCAATTATGATAAAGATAATGTAATTCTACACTCAACATTCTGTTGATAAAACAGGTACTCATACAAAACACATTCTTCAGGGAAACACAAACTAGTTTTCTAGGTACTAGGTAGAAGGGACAAAAGACAGAAACACACCCAACTGTGATGGGTGTGTCTTTTGGTTGATCCAATGTCACCAACCAGCAAAAAAATATCTACAAAAAAACCATAACAGAAACATTTTATGAAGGTAGTCATACAAAACACATTCTTGAGGGAAACACAAACTAGTTTACTAGGTAGAAGGGACAAAAGACAGAAACACACCCAACTGCGATGGGTGTGTCTTTTGGTTGATCCAATGTCACCAACCAGAAAAAGTATCTACAAAAAAACCATAACAAAAACATTTTATGAAGAAGGTACATCAAAATGGAAAATAAACTTCTAAGCAAGCTTGCTATTGGTACTATAGTATTATTCAGGGATACAATTTATGTGGTAGTTCACCTTCCTTCCAATGGCTTCCATGCAGCACTTCAACACTTTATTTCTCTACCAAAAATCCAGCTGAAAGGGACAGCGGACATTGGCTTGGCCCTTGCTAGAGCTCTCTCCTCCAATTTTCTGATTCTCAGAGGCAATCCACAGACAAAATCTTGAGCTCTACGGCCCTCACCAGAAAGACCAGTCAATTTTTCTATGTTCCATCTTCCCACCAGAAATTCTAAAATGTCAGCATAGTCCTTTGCAGTGTAGACTCCAAGCTGCTGGGCGACTGAAGAGAAGTGTTCGAAAAGGTTATGATCGCGGCCATCATACATTAAGTGGGCTGGCATTGATATTTTTTTCTTCATCATGTCAGCTAATCCCATGACAGTGCCATCTGGGTCAACCTCAAAGAGCTTCTCAACAATCTTGGTGTAGGCAGTTTCGTGGCGTTTCTCATCAGAAGCAATGATACCACAGATTTGCGCAAGTTTCAAGTCCCCATGCTCCTTGGCCAGCCTGGCTGTGTTCCCATGGGAAATGAAAGTCGCCCTCTCTTGGAAGGAAGTGTAGATGAAACCAAGATAAGGGTTGTTTTCCGTTTTAGGATCCTAAAATACGAAAATTTGTCAATTAAGTATACAAGTACATTAAACAGCTAAAATTAGATCAACCAGAATGTCCCTAATGATAACTATATTATATTTACTCATGGTACCAAAACACTTGCATAGCTGGCACTGAACAAAGCTTGTCCAGTGGTTATCATAACACAAAATGACATAAAGAATACCAAACAGCTGTTTGATAACAATCTAAATTCTATGTCTAAAACAAGTCCATAGCAAAAATGACAAAACACATCTGTTTCAGTTTACTATTCAAGTTAAGCAGCGATAAAGCATACTTATCAGCTATTTGAACTTGGGAACTGGAAAATGACCAGGTGCAAGAAATTCAATACAAAAACGCCTTTAAATATTTTATAACTTCATCAATGTTCTCATAACTTCTATAGACCAGGTTCAGTATTTTAGGCTTGACATCTAAGCTCCAGGTATTAACAAATGAAAACTGTAAGTCTAAACCATCAAGACTTAATTAATGAATTTCTTCAGATTACCATAATGCCCATCTCTTTGGTGAGAAGTTGGGAAGAGGAAAGAGTGGAAATAAACAGGAAATAAATTCCAAAGATGTCTTTGATTATAAACGGTAGAAGAGACTTGACTTTGTAAAACAAAACAAGAATCTCACCATTCCTGACCCTATCAGATACTGAATTGTCTTCTCGATTTGCCTCATGTCTACACGTCCAGTGAGGTAAAGATACTTGTTGAGAAGGTCACCATGCCTATTTTCTTCAGCGGTCCAGGCCCTTGTCCAAATTGCCCAAGAAGAAAGGCTTGCGCCAGTCTCATCTCGAACCCCATCAAGGGTGTTCAACATTGTCTGGTAGGTTGGAAGGGCTTCTTCAGTGATCATGTCTCCAACCAACACGACAAAATAGTCATTGGGGAGTTCCTTGCATCTTTCTCGTAGCTCCTTGACTTGCTCATAGAATCCTTCCGATTCAGGCTCTGGAAGATAATCCGATGCTTGCCAACATTTCTCAACAGGCTTTAGGTGCGTCAAGATGTTATCCTCAGCCCAACCCTCCAAAGATTTGAATATCTCCATCTTCTGTGGTGGCATGGAATGAGTCACTTGAACATGCACCTCTCGTGGAGGGCAATATGGCTTCTTCAGATTCTCAATCTCTCTGCAACATCAAAGAAACAAAACATGAAAATGAGCAATGAAACACACATAAAAAGATTAAAATGAAATCATAACTTTGTTATAAGCTACAGAAATCACAAGGATAAGGCATTCTCTTCTGTGCATTCATTTTTTCCCCCATTATTTTTAAGCACATGAAGCAAACTAAACAGCCATAGAAGGCAATACTTAAACAGAAAATCGTCTCTTAGGTAGTTTTTGTACATAAATTTCTACTTCAAACTCCAAAAATAAGCACATTTGGATCCCAGAAATCTCTCATTAGCTACCAAATAATGTTTTATTGATCTTTCCATAGCACAATTGACAGATTTCATTTAATGGTAGCATGACATTTTAGCGAATTCTGAGCAATACAAGCCATTAGCCAAAAAACTAAACAACCAAGTCAAGTATTCTCATGAATTACCCTTCAATCAAGAATGTGAATGAAAATGCACACAAAAACAAAATGACAAAACTCAAACCCTCATGTAATGGATCAATTACCAAAAAAGAGAAGTTGAGAGAACAAAAGAATATTAACGTTTAAAAAAAAAAATCAAATATAAAAAATTATAAATAAATAAAAACTCAATTACATATAACATATGCTGATACAGGCATGTTCTTCCCACCAAAGAAGAAGAAAAACAAATACATATTAATACACACAACAACATATTAAACTGATTTATTACAAATAAACAAACCAAACCAGTCAACCAACATGAGCTAGCTCCAAACACGTAAGTTAGAACTCACAAAATCAGACCTAACTCTGAAAAAACAAATCATTAATTAATTGCATAAATAATTACAAAACTGAAAAAGGACAAACACGAAGTCCTTACCTACAATCAACAAAATAAATTCACTTTCCAATATTCAAATTAACAATATAAAAAATTCAGCTAAAAAATGAATAATCATATAATTTATATCAATTTCAAGTAGCATGCAAAGATCAAATCCAACGAAAGAAAAATAAAATTTAAATAATCATATATTGACTGAATAAACTTATATAGTATCAAAAACCAAAACCCCAGATCAAGAAGTGATTTTTTTGATACAACAATGCTGTCTCAAACAAAACAAGAACAACCCAGATCAGGAAAACAGAAAAAGAGTGGATTTTGAACACATCCATCAAAAGAAAAGCATGATAGAGGACGAGAAAAGAGACTCACTTGGTGGTGGCAGAACGGAGAGTGGAGGCCATTGAGACATGTGAAGATCTGAGATTTCTACGGGATTGAGAAGGGAGATTGGTGTTTGATGAAGAGGGAGAAGGGAAATTTGTCGTTGGATTCAGTTTCAAAGCCATTTTTGTTGGTTTTTTCTTTTTCCTTGTTGGTGTTTGTGAAATTGAAAAGGTAAGATTTTGATGGCGGATTTTGAACTAGAGAGAAAATGGAGAAATGGGTTGTGATTGAGACAGAGTGAGGAGAGTGTGATAGAAAAAATGGGAAATGAAGAGGAGAGAAAGACAGGAGAAGCGAAGAACAAGGACGAGACGGAGAAGAGCAGCAAAGCAGATGCCGTTTGTTGTTTGTGCGAGAGAAAAGCCAAGTCCATTAAAAGGAGTTCCCTCTGGAATCGCCACTTGTTTCTCTACTTATTTTCACTTTTGCCATTTTCTTTTTTTTTTTTTTGTCTTAATTTCTCTATTTTTTTTACGAATTTTAATGTTTTAATTTCTACTGTGTAAAGAAATATGAAAAAAATGTATGAATCGGTTGATATAACGATGGTATATTGATTTGTATATCAAGAAAAAATTAGGTAATATATATGTAATATTGTTGTGTGTGAAATGTCAATTTTGTAGATTTTGTATGATTTTATGATGTTATAGAATAAAATTTATAACCTATTTCATTCTCATATTATAAAGTATGTGAAATGTGGTGTTTAAGAGGCTTGTACCTTTTTTTCATGACTATTTATCACTTAAACCCATTAAAAAGAAAAATATGATACAAAATAGTAAGATAACAAGTATATAATATATTTGAATAAAAAGTTTAAAATATTTTTTGAAGTATAAATTTGGGATTTAGGGAAGAGGATATTATTAATTTTAAATTAATATGGGTTTTTAATTTTTTTTCCTTATAAAGCGAATGGTTTAGAGATATTTGAGACTTGAATTTCAAGTAGAAGAGGATAATGCAAATAAATAGTAAATGAATTTTTCAAAATAACTCCAAATTAGCTCACATAGAGGGTTTTTTAATGTAGTTTAATAGATAAAAGATTGTTGGGCTTTTACAATTAGAATTTTATATTTTGTGATGAATTAATTTTATAGTTATGATTAACATCTTTTTGTAAAATTATTTAAGGGTTAATTATACTAACATTCTTGATGTTCTATTGATCTAACAACAATTCTCTTTAATTTCTAAAATAGATGAAAATCTTTACATAGGTATATATGACATTTCTTATAAATCTCATGAAAATTTTTGAAAGTTTTTGTCATTTTATTTGAAAATTTTATAAGAAATTTCTAACTTTTATAAATATTCGGTGTCAGTCAAATATTTTAACTTATTTAATCACCCATTGCTTATAGAAAGTTGATGTAGGAAAATTTCTTTCTATTATGAAAAAGAAATTAATCGAATCTCAATTGTAGTATTTGATTTCATAAATTATGTTATATATTAATTCAAATTGTAGTGTTAGTTGAAAAAAAAACACAAAAAAATCGAAATAGTCAATTAGTGATCTTCAAATAATAATATGAGGGACAAATTGTGGGTTAAAATATGGAGTAACAAGAGAAAGATGCTGTTTCTGGTGGCCATATGAAGAATCATGAAAGAGGGCAAACACGAGGAAGTTGATCGTGGAAATTGGACTTTGTAATTTTCTTCAACGGAGGTTGTGAATTGTGTTTGTGGGGTCCCAAACTTGGAAAATATTCCACATGGATCTCCTTCAGTTCCTTGCATTTGCTGAAACTCTCTTTGTTTTGTTGTTGTTTTCGAGGTTTAATTAGGGCCGTGGATGCACAACTTATATTAATTAAGTATTTTTCTTGACCTTAAAAGATCAAAAACTCGAGTTCCATTTTATTCTATTAAAACATAAGGTGTGAATATAAGTTTTTTCTTATAAGAATAGTCATCTTTCAGTTGTAGGAATAATCATCAAAACTGAGTTATCAATTATTGATCTTAATAAATTTGATAGTTCATTGTATTTCTATATATATATATATATATATGTATATATAGTTGTCGTTAAGTGTGTAGTTGGAATGTAAATTTTATACATATAAATGTTAAAATTATATTTAAATTTCTAAGTACTAGGCAATTTTTTTTCCTTTTTTGGTGAAGAATGGAGAATTAAATTCAAATAAAATTACTCACACCTTATACTTCAAAATAAATATGAGAGTTGAATTTAATAGATTAAATTCAAAGAAAACTGACTTGAATCTAAAATATTAAATTCAAAGAAAACTACACGCACCTGATGTTTTAAGACAACTATAAGACTTAAACTTTTGACCTCTTAGGATCAAAAGAAGTACTCAGTCATTCCTACTAAAGAGTGATGTGCAAGTTCTAGTAACTTAATTAGTAAGGTACTTCATTGTTATATGGCAAGTATCAAGTTTAAGGAACTTAATTAGTAAGATACTTCATTGTTACATGACAAGCATCAAGTTTGAATATGGTTCATGGTTGTGTGTGTATATATAGATATATGAAGTTACCTTCCAATTGGTATATGAAGTTACCTTCCTATTGGTATGTACTCATTAGTTTAGATATTATGCTATTATATATATATGTACGAATATGGTTCATGGTTGTATATATATATATATATATATATGAAGTTACATTCCAATTGGTATGTACTCATTAGTTTAGAGATTATGCTATTATATATGTACAGGTCCTATGTAGGGTTGATTACTTGTTAATGGATTTTAATCCTAGAGTCCAGAAAAAAAAAAAAAAAAAAAAAAAAAAAAAAAGAGATAATTAATGTCACTCATAACTACATATGTAACAGTACAGATAATATATAGTTATTAAAAGCAATGGATTAGTTAATAAAATCAAAATTAAAAAGAAAAAAATGAAAAACCACCTTCCTCACGGTCCATTAAGTTTTTTTGTTTTTTTTTTAAATATATATAAGGAGCTTGAATTCATTTTTTGGTATTGAGATTGAGTTTTATGGATAGAATTTTATGGATTTATAAACTCATTCGACAAAAGTAAAAGTTTTAGTGAAATAATGATATTGAACTATCTAGTTATCATTTTTATATTCATAATCGACTACTCTTTCAATAAAAATCAGAAAGTAGGTTTAGAGATATTTGAATAAAAAGTTTAAAATATTTTTTGAAGTATAAATTTGGGATTTAGGGAGGAGGATATTATTAATTTTAAATTAATATGGGTTTTTAATTTTTTTTCCTTATAAAGCGAATGGTTTAGAGATATTTGAGACTTGAATTTCAAGTAGAAGAGGATAATGCAAATAAATAGTAAATGAATTTTTCAAAATAACTCCAAATTAGCTCACATAGAGGGTTTTTTAATGTAGTTTAATAGATAAAAGATTGCTGGGCTTTTACAATTAGAATTTTATATTTTGTGATGAATTAATTTTATAGTTATGATTAACATCTTTTTGTAAAATTATTTAAGGGTTAATTATACTAACATTCTTGATGTTCTATTGATCTAACAACAATTCTCTTTAATTTCTAAAATAGATGAAAATCTTTACATAGGTATATATGACATTTCTTATAAATCTCATGAAAATTTTTGAAAGTTTTTGTCATTTTATAAGAAATTTCAAACTTTTATAAACATTCGGTGTCAGTCAAATATGTTAACTTAGTTAATCACCCAATGCTTCTAGAAAGTTAATGTAGGAAAATTTCTTTCTATTATGAAAAAGAAATTAATCGAATCTCAATTATAGTATTTGACTTCATAAATGATGCTATATATTAATTCAAATTGTAGTGTTAGTTGAAAAAAAATGCACACAAAAATCGAAGTAGTCAATTAGTGATCTTCAAATAATAAGAGGGACAAATTGTGGGTTAAAATATGGAGTAACAAGAGAAAGATGCTGTTTCTGGTGGCCATATGAAGAATCATGAAAGAGGGCAAACACGAGGAAGTTGATCGTGGAAATTGGACTTTGTAATTTTCTTCAACGGAGGTTGTGAATTGTGTTTGTGGGGTCCCAAACTTGGAAAATATTCCACATGGATTCCCTTCAGTTCCTTGCGTTTGCTGAAACTCTCTTTGTCTTCTTGTTGTTTTCGATGTTTAATTACAACCGTTAGTACACAACTTCGAGTGATTGAATATCTTCCTTGACTTTAAGAGAACAAAAGTTTGAGTTTCACTTTATTCTATTAAAATATAAGGTATAGATGTGAGTCTTCTCTTATAAGAATAGTCATCTCTCAGTTATGTGAATAATCATCCAAACCGCGTTATCAATTATTGATCTCAGTAAATTAAATAGTCATCTGTATTTTCATATATATATATATATATATATGTTTATGTATATATAGTTGTCGTTAATTGTGTAGTTTGAGTGTAAATTTTATACATATAAATGGTAAAATTATATTTAAATTTCTAAGTACTAGATAGTTTTTTTTCCTTTTTGATGAAGGAGTGAGAATTAAATTCAAATAAAATTACTCACACCTTATACATTAGAATAAATATGAGACTTGAATCTAATAAATTAAATTTAAAGAAAACTGACTTGAATCTAAAATATTAAATTCAAAGAAAACTATTCACACCTTGTGTTTTAGGACAATTATAAGACTTAAACTCTTGACTTCTTAGGAGCGAGAGAAATGCTAAATCATTCCTACTAAGGAGTGATGTGCAAGTTCTAGTAACTTAATTAGCAAGGTACTTCATTGTTATATGGCAAGTATCAAGTTTGAGTAACTTAATTAGTAAGATACTTCATTGTTACATGACAAGCATCAAGTTTGAATATGGTTCATGGTTGTGTGTGTGTGTGTGTGTATCTGTATATGAAGTTACATTCCAATTGGTATGTACTCATTAGTTTAGAGATTATGCTATTATATATGTACAGGTCCTATGTAGGGTTGATTACTTGTTAATGGATTTTAATCTTAGAGTCCCGAAAAAAAAATTAAGAGATAATTAATGTCACTCATAACTACATATGTAGCTACACAGATAATATATAGTAATTAAATCCAATGGATTAGTTATTAAAATCAAAATTTAAAAAAAAAAATGGAAAACCACCTTCCTCACGGTCCATTAATTTTTTTTTTTTCTTAAGGAGCTTGAATTCATTTTTTGGTAATGGGACTGAGTTTTATGGATAGAATTTTATGGATTTATAAACTCATTCGACAAAAGTAAAAGTTTTAGTGAAATAATGATATTGAACTATCTAGTTATCATTTTTATATTCATAATTGACTACTCTTTCAATAAAAATCAGAAAGTAGTTTTTTTTTTAGCTTTTAATTGATTGATAAAAAATACTTAAAAAGCTTTGTACTTATTTTGTACTATAAATATTATACTGAATATTTATACAGAATGCTTTCTAAAAACAGACCATATAAATAGCTAAGATATTTTCAATTAAGTTATAGGAATATATATTACTATTTGATGATTTTCATTTTTTGAGTATTAGGGCCAGTTGAAGAAGCTTAATATTGTAAAAATAAAAATAAATAAATATATATGTATAATTTGTTTTGAATAAAGAAATCAATTCAATACATTTCAGCTCCTCAAAGTTTTAAATAGCCACATTTCATTTGTAGTTTAAATGATTAATATATTTTCTTCCATGTTTATGATTAGAATTCAAATTTCATCACAGATGATTATCATATGATGAATTTTGTCATCATATTGTTTGATAAATTTTCAAACTTTCATCTTAACATGTCAAAAATGTATTTGAATAAATTCTTAACTATTAATGCTAAATTATCTTATAATTATTCTTTTATAATTATATTTAAGAAATTAATTTAAAAGATTTTAATGGTGCGTTTACTTTATTTGGAGGAATCGGAATAGGAATCAAAATGACTTGGAATCGAAATGAAGTATCAGAATCATAATAAGTTGTTTACTTCAACTATAGGAATAGGAATCAGTAGTATTCATATTGAACTGTTTACTTTACTTTGGAATCGGAATGAATTAATTATAAGTTATAAAAATGTTTTTCATTGAAATTATGGATTAATTATAACAATGTGTAATTTTTTTATTATAATATACAGATTTTCTTAATATCAAATAAAAAACTGCATATAAAAAAAAAAAAATTGCATATTATTTTAATAGTTCACTAACCTAGTGTGCAATTTTTTAATTATAATATGCAGTTTTTTTAGTATCAAATAAAAAACTGCATATTAGAATTAAAAAAAATTACATATTATTTTAATAGTCCACTAACCTAATGTGTAATTTTTTAATTATAATATGCAGTTTTTTTTAATATAAAAAAAAAACTGCATATTATAATAAAAAAAAACTGCATATTATTTTAATAGTCTACTATAATAATTAAAAAATTGGTGATGAAAAACCAATGATATGGAGTTTTTTATTATAATATGCAATTTTAAAATATATATATCAAATAAACTAAGTGTTTTTTTTTTTTTTTTTAGAGAATGGTATAAGAGACTTTTTATTTTGATAAAGGAAATGAGAATGAGATTCTCAAGTGGATTGGGGGGAATGAGATTCCCAAGTGGATTGGGAGGAATGAGATTCTCATTCCATAACCCCAAATTGATGTGCGGCCTATATTTTTATTCCCATTACAAAATGAATTTTAAGCAAGCAAACACTATCAATCAATCACATTCTCTATTCTTATTTCTCAATCCATGAATTAAACACACCATAAGTTTTTGTTTTGATGATGTGGGTTTATCGGTCTTCAACTCATAATTAACTCTAATTTGTCCAATACTATTTTAAAATAGTGAAATTGCCTAAAATTGGATAAGCAGCAGAGTGATTGAAATGGATAGTGACAAACATGTTATAATTTGTTTAGTTATATTGACATTATGGAGGCAAGTCTAAAAAATAAAAACAATTCGTCAAAAGGTGAGGTTGTTCTAAAGATCTCAAATTTACATTTAAAAGTTGTGGGTTCAAGTTCTTCTCCCTCATTAAATCCCCAAAATTATTAGAATTTTATTTTTCAAAATAAATAAATAAATATTTATATATATATTGTACGTCATTTTCTAGCGTAGACAGTGTATCTCTACATCACTTAAGTGGTTGGGGTTCAAGTTCTACTAGAGCAACTTTTAACTATTTCCAACAATAAGACTGATCGTGTCTTTACAAGAGAGAGAATTCTAGAGAGACAAATATTGTATAAATTTTGTTTTTTTTTGGTATGTCAATTCTTTTCAAGGGAGATTAGTTGATTTCTTCTCCTTTTCTTCCTCTTCTTAGCTTCTTCTAATAGGACAAGGGTTTTTAAGAGTTGGATCCATATATCATCTAAATCCACCCCTTAAAAACTTATATAATTTGCAAGATCGGTTTTTGGTGCTCTATGTTTTAGGGTGAAGATCAACAATCATCTCAAGATCCCTTTGCGGTCAAATATAGCAACAAATCCTGGAACGAATCATAAGGGTTGTGGTGTAGCAAACAAAGACCTTAAAGGATTCATTATGGTGACTCTCTCCAAGCCTGTGAAATGTAACTTTTAACTAGTAGTAGAAAATCTTATTGCTTTAAGAGAAGACTTTTTTACAGTATATTGTTTCCACAGTTTCAGGTAGCAATCTTTGACGTTGATGCCATCATTGGTACAAGGAGGCTGATTTCTATAATTTCATTTTGTATTGCTGTTGATATATTAATTTCTGTTTTTAATACTTTATGTGGGTTAACTTATGTTTTTAATGTTTTATGTGAGTCGGTTGGATTTTAGAGATGTCAAGTCATTTCCATGTTTGAGAATTATTTGGCATAGCATCTGGCCACCCTAGCTTTCTCCTCTCTTGAGGATTTGTATTGGCTATATATGGTTGTAATCTTTATGTTCCCAACTTTTGTTGGATGTTAATGAATGTCAGATTATTTTGTTAAAAAAAAAAAAAAGTTACAATAAAGCATTTTACAAATTTTGTGTGATTATATTTCTCTCCATTATAGGGATGGACATTGAGACTTTTGTGTGAATGCATTTCTTTGACTTTAGTGGTCGGGGTGGTTATAACTACAAATAGTAGATATATCTTGATTATAAAGTACATATTTAGACTAGGTGAATAACCATTGATTTTAATAGGTTGAGATAAGTCTCAGACCTATTTTAACTTGAAAAAATAATAATAATAATAATATGGATTATATTCATTCTACAACTTATGATTCATTTAGTTTTTAGATACATGTCACTAGTTTCAAAAAAAAAAAAAAAAAAGCTACATGTAACTATCAAAAATCATACCAATAATTTTTTTTATACAAATTTTCTTGTTTTCATCAATCAATCACAAGCATATACTTTACCTTTCAAAAAAAAAAATCACAAGTATATACTTTTGTTTTCACATGTTTATTCCATTCAACATCAAGCTAACATAATGTTAGGAATTTTGAAAATGTTTATATCAGTATATCTTATTTTATAATTTATTTTAAAAAAATGGCCAAGTTATAATTTGATCAGATTGCTTAGTTTGGCTACAAAGAGGATGAATTTTGCACACAGTTCTGTGAATTTCTTTTTACTACAAGACCCTTTTTTTCAGTTTTTTTTTCAACCCTTGGATTCAACTGTATTATATTTTTTATTTTGATTTTAAAATACTGTATCCGTTTAACCATCCGAATTTGAAACTGAAGTACCCTCAAACTCTACAATTTTTAAAAAATAGAAAATTATAACTTTTGGTCATGTGGATACTCGTAAAGGGACTTCAACCCTAAATTTTATAGGAGAAACCACGGACCCAACCTTCAATTATTAAATTGCAATAACTATTAACGAATTGAGAAACATTCATTGCTTATTACATGCATATTTGTCAATGATTTGAATTTTCTTTTTTTCGAAAAAGACAAATATCATGATTGGACCTATAATATGATTAGAACTGTGAAAAGTGCCGATCACATTAATAATAATTAATTAATAATCCATCCAATTACTTAAAATGGCCAGCAACAGTCCCTGTTCCTTGCCGACTCTTTTCATATTTTAATTGATAATTAGGCCAAACCACTTTCAAAAATAAAGTAATATCTCCAAATATAAGAAATTTTTTCAAAATTTCTTGTATAACTATTGAAATAAAAAATACCCAATTAAACTAGCCAGCTAGTACTTATATGTATTTTTCACATGACATGTCGATTAAATCTTCTCATAATATGTTCATTTTCCTCACAAAGAATGTGCATCACATGCATACTTAATGTTGTATTCACCCATTCCTTCTCTTTTCTTGTATTTGATTATTACTACCTGAACTTTTTATTTAAAAGCATAAAATTAATGCATGACAGCTGCCAGGTGAGAAAGCTTTCATGCCTCATTGCCTGTCAAGGGTAAGCAACTTTGAGAGAAGAAAAAACACCACCTAATTTATTTTGGTATACATCATTGTACATTGCATATTTCAAAACTGAAAGAAATCACCACCGACAAAGTTGAGCTAGGTATGCTAGTAAATTTATTACATTTATTTCAATAAGATTGCAGGTTTGCATAATTTTTTCTCTTTAAATTTTAAAATTTGTAATAATACTTCATAACATATGTATATAGGATGTTTAGTTTTAACGAATCTTTTAACATATAAAACCTACAAATTTGTCATATGAAAACAAATTCAACTCCATATTACATATATCGAAGTCGCTTTGATAATAAATTCATCATCACCATAATCATCGTGTATATATATATATATATATATGAAATCGGAAAATTGAATGTGATTCTAATACTATACCTTAAATTAAGAAAAAATGTTTAAATATATCTAGGTGAAAACACCTAAGTATTACTTCCAAAAAAAAAAAAGGGTGAAAACACCTAAGTACAACAAAGAATGTCTTTCGATCAACATTAAATTTGAACAACAATTTTTTTTTGGGAAATTAAATTTGAACAACAATTTATTTGTTTACTTATTTATCTAATTAAATTACTACAAAATTAAAAATTATGAAAATTATTCTTTTTTTTTTTGGTGGAAGAGGGGGATTAAATTTAAAAAAATTATCTCACATCTTGTATTTTTTGATAAGAGTAAAACTTAAACTCTTAACCTCTTAAGTTCAAGTGAAGTGTTCAAATACAATCATACTTCAATTGAATTTTTTTCCGTCCCATTTGTTGCTAAGGATCTGAAAACAGAAACATCCCTCGTTCGAGACAAGAGTAGGGGCAATATCTATGAATGGCCAATCACAAGATCACCTATGTCACCTATCATTCCCTTACCACAAGTAATGACTGGAATAAAAGCACCATAGCAAGAATGGCCAGGAGACTTGGCCACTCATCTATCAAAATCTGATCTCATATTATTTCTTCCAATCAGTTACCCTTGATTTATGAGTTCGTTTTTCATTTAACAGAGCTTTTCGAATCCAAAATCTCAAAATTTTTTTTCATAGAATCTTGATTTTTAAAATATTAGAGAATCAGAATCCTAACCATATTATTAGAGAAGTGATTTTTAATATCAAAAATAGGATCTCACTCATTAAACCGTGCAAGTTTTCGAATCTAACAAAATTTATTCATTTAATATTTAGAACAAAATTTATTCATTTAACCGTGCAAGTTTTCGAATCTAACAAAATTTATTCATTTAATATTTAGAACAAAATTTATTCATTTAATCGTGCAAGTTTTCGAATCTAACAAAATTTATTCATTTAATATTTAGAACATATACAAGTTTGTGCGATATTTTGTTAGGTAATCAAGGCGGAGAAATCGAAGAAAATTAATAAAGTACTTGTCGTATAGTCAGTTCTTTTGACCACGAACATAAATACCCTGTAAAATCCTTTGCTTACAAGATATGACTTTATTTCCACCATTTCATCCTCGTTCTAATCTAAGATTCAGTCATTATCAGACGTTTTAGTAGTATTTATGCAGCATAAATTCCCGCATAGATCAGTATCTGATTCAACGAATATGAGAAAAATGTGGCAATGTGTTCATACCCACTACAGCTTAAAGCAAATAATATGAGAATGCATAACTTCCACCCCAGTTTGAGTGTGCATTTCGTGTTATTGACTTATTGTACTATTTATTTATAATTTCAAACTTTAGTTTGCTAACTAAGATTATGATACCAATGTAAGAATATAATGTAAAACTCGTGTCAGACCGAAATCTATCCACAATTTCACACATTAGGAAAAAAAAAATGTTAAATCTATCGTGCACCTTTTCTGGAAAATACAAATATGTGACAGATATAATATAGAAATTGAATTTTAATATATACTACAAATTTAAATCGTTTACAATTAATGCTCATTTGTATATCTACAACAAAACATTTTGTTTTGGTAATATTTGCAATTAATGCTCATTTATCTCAAGTGACATAATATATATTCTTTGCAGCAATATAAATCGTGACAGACTAATGATCCCAACAATTATATATATATATATATATATGGTTTATTATGATTTTTTCACACAGTTTTATAAATATTATTTTATAAAATCATTTATCGTGTATTGATTTGGACCTATTTTATTTTCAAGAATTTTTTTTTAGATATATCACTTGTAGTGTAGTTTTATAATATATCATCATTATTAGGTTAAATTAGAATTATCTATCATTAAATTATATTAAATGATATATTATCACAATAATTAAGTATATTATGGTTTTTTGACCTTCGTGGTTTGGGTTGGGGTCATCAATTTCATTCAACAACCCCGTTTGACCAAATAAACAAGTGTACCAAAATGTATGGGTTAACGTAATGAGCTAGACTCGATTGCAAGATGTGACAAATGCACTGAAGTGAAACTGAGAAAATCATTCTGAACTCTGATCATGTTTTTCATGATTGACAGTGAGTCAGTGACTGACTTTGTAAGCCGACTTAATCATACAAAAATCATTGCAATGTTAGAAAGCACCTCGGCCAATAAATATACACAGCAGACACGAAATAATTATCCAGTAAGGGATCCCCTCTTTTAGTACCCTTTTGGCCCTTGAATTGGGTACAGAAAAATCAAGAGAGTGCCCCTCATTCAAACTAAAATAAGAGATCCCTCACTAGAAAATTATTATATATATATGGAAATGCAATCAATACGTGCTTAAATTCTTGTACCTCACCCTAAAACCACCCATCCTAGAATGAGCCTTTCATACACCAATAATTAAAGTCGGCCAAAATTCAGTTCAAACCATAATAAATATAAAATTCTAGTGCAGATAATAAGAACAAAAAATTCGATGTTGGTTGTTAGTTGTCAATGTAATTGACTTGTTTTCAAAACATTGTAAATTTCTAAGAGAAATTTAAATTTTTTATTTTTTTTTCATAGTAAGTCTAGGAGCTTGAAATCGTCCAACGTGGTTAATGGCAATCTGGTATAACCGAACAATGATATAAGTTTGAGTCATCTTACCACAAATGATATATGTATATATAAAAGAAAAGCCTAAGAACTTGAAGCAAATTTAAACGTAAAGGTAGGCTGGAATTTAATGTGACTTTCTTATTTAAGATTTCAGGGGGCCTTGGGCCTACCGGGCCCAAGCTCCCTCCGCCACCAGATACATTGGATTAAATGCGAGAATATGGAATATATTGAGCTTATGTACACTCATTTAATAAAAGTCATGAAGTATAAATAAAACCTACACCCATGTATATAAGAGATTTAATTTTCCATGAAAAGGAGTCTATAGAGCCATAAAGGATACTATTTCCATTATCTTTGTAAGTGAAGTAATCAATCACCCAGCTCAAATGAATGGTGATTCAGTATTTCTAACCTCTAATGATGATCATCAAACTTACAATTAAGATGGTCATGGCTGATCAATGTTTGAGGAAAAGAAGAGGGAAAAGTTATTTAGCTTGTTAGAGCCTTAACCAATATTATGATGACAAGTCAGCATTGTGTTTGATATAGGACTCTCATTCATCAAGAATTATTTAAGGATAACTCTCCATAAACGAAGTGTAATTATTCTGTTTTTGATAAAGCATTTGTATGGGTACAAGATGGGCCTGATGTGAATTTCATGTTGGCGGAAAGAATTCGAAGGTAAGAAATATTAACCTTCAAGCGATCTATGTTAGGAAATGAGTGACAAATGTTTAACATGCAATGAACATCAATCAGCATGAAGGACATGAATCCAAGTGACAAATGGCCAACGCTATTGCATGCATCATGACACCTGAAAAGTAAGTTTTTTTTCTTTATAAAAAGTGGTTTAACACTTCATTTAGTCAAATAGTGAGTTCTTAGAGAAAACATATTTTTGTTAAAATAATCAAACACAAGTAAATTCTCACATAAATATCGGAAGGTGTTTTCGAAGATAACCTTCAATCCACCTGAATGAATATTTTCATTTGTATTGTAGGTTTAGTTACCGTAGATAGTTAAGATACAACTTCTCTCGAAAAGAATCTTTATACGACAGTTTTGACTGCAACTGTAGTCAATACCGAATTTTATCTAGATTCTCATATTTCTCTCAGTCGCTCTCAAGTTTGTCGTACTGTTTTGTCAAGAAAGTGACAAAAGCTATTAATCCTACAAAATTGTTTTTATTTCAAATATCTTACAGAATTGTTTTTTTTTTTTTAAAAGAGTTAATTCATGAAGAGTTATGCTATTAGGCAAGATCTGTATTATTAATGGAATAGTTATTTACCGATAAATTTAAATCCGATAGTCTACAAAAATCATTATTTGAGAATTGAAAAAATTAAAAAAATAAATAAAGAAATCCCTCTTATCATCTTGCTAAAATTCCCATATACTAGTAGAATCCTTTCAAATGAAATAATAATAAAATACTAAAATGCATCTTGGATTTGGAGGGATTGAGTTTCCCCTTTTTTTTTCAAGTTCGAGAACATTTTATATTTATTGAAGATTTATTTCTATAAGGGGTCAAACCAATAGATTATCTGCAAAACGGAGCTTTAACAACACACTGTTTGATTTGTATTATTGCTAGAAAACATATTTATATATTGTAGTGTGATCAAACTACGGTATATCAACTAAAAGCGGATCTTATCGATTGACTTTGTGAAATCTAGTAACCTTTGTACTTCACAAATCAAACAAAAAAACACAGATAATCTTAGCATTAGTGTGGTGTTAGCCAAAGACCTTTCGACACTCAAGTTGACACTTTGAACGTAGAAAATAATGGAAAGCAATAAAAGAAACGTCATTCTAATGATAGTAGGATGAAAAATATGAATAATCCGTGATATTGAACCGTATTAACTGGATGGATAAGTTGTAGATAATAGCTAAAGGGTGAGAATATGGATGATATCGAGATAATTCCATCGTTAAAGGCACAAAAAGGTTAAGATGTCAATTCAGAAACGTAACAGTATTCGGGCCGCCCAAGAAACCTTATTTGAAGATGTGAGAACCCTTTTATAAGTGAACTCTCCTACTTGGTCTGAAATAAGCTAATTTCAGTAGTCTTAAGAGTCCGAATTTGAGTTACTTTGGGAATAATCGTAATTATCCTTAGATTATTGGATAAGATGAAGGTTCATCTTATCTAGGTTATATTTTATCTTGGTTATAATTGAGTCCTGATGCAATTTAACTTAAATGTAGAAGAGTTCGAGTTGGATTATGAATCCTAGGTCGATATCATATTGATCGAACTATAGAAATAGTTCACACTTACATTGAATATGATCGATTGAAGCAATAAGTCGATCTATCGATCGAGAGCACATTTATTCTAAGTCGAAGGGACTATTATTTATTAGGTCGGTCAATTCTTATAAGAAGGTATTAACCTATGTCGATCGATGCATTGAGTTGTTGTCCAATCGACTCATGGACCTACGATATTGGGCTTAGATCTATACCCGCTACATATATGCATAATTATAGGCATGCATGGAGGTCCATCAAAGGCTTTAGACCCCAATTTCTCTGCCAAAAACCCAGCTGAATGGCACACTAGTAGTGCAACACTGTTTGGTCCTCTCCTGAGCTTTCTCCTCCAATTTCCTGATCCTGAGTGGCAATCCACACACAAAATCCTGAGCTCTGCGGCCCTCCCCGGAAAGACCAGTCAGCTTCTCTACCTTCCATTTCCCCACCAGGAGTTCGAGGATGTCTGCATAGTCCTTAGCAGTGTAGACTCCCAGGCGTTGCGCGACGGCTGAGTAGTGCTTGAATAGGTTGTCATCCTGGCCATCATACATGAAGTGAGCAGGCATTTTGATCTTCTTTTTCATCATACCAGCCAGAGCCAAGATGGTTTCGTCAGGGTCGATTTCGAAGAGCTTTTCCACCACCTTTGTGTAGGCTGTTTCGTGGCGTTTCTCGTCTGCGGCAATGGTCCCACATATCTGTGCTAGTTTCAAGTCCCCATGCTGCTTGGCTAGCTTGGCTGTGTTCCCATGTGAAATGAATGTTGCTCTCTCCTGAAAGGATGTGTATATGTACCCATTGTAGGGATTGTTCTCAAATTTTGGATCCTGAATCAATAACAAAACAATGACAAAACAATAAATTTAATCAACCTCCCTCATAGCATAATTTTATTTACATCTGGTACATGGTGTATTTTCCGTTCAAATGCATGGTGCATCTCATTATCCCGTAGTATTTGAACGAGAGATACACTATGCATCGAATACACTAACAATTAATTATAAACTAGCATGATCTGTCGATATTTTACTCGGTCCTCAGGAAAAATATCTACTAAAGTTACAAGCCAAAACAAAAAAGTTGTAGAAGGATATATCAAATGCATGATGCATTTCCTATTCCGATGCATGGTGCATCTCCCATTCATATCCTGCAATATCTTAATAGGAGATGTACTATGCTTAAAAAAATACATGATGCATTTCCCCGTTTCAATGCATAGTGCATCTCTTGTTCAGATCCTATTAGGTCTGATTGAATTAAAAATGCACGATGTATTAAAATTAATTATATATCAATCTAATCTGGCTGTATTTTAGTCAAACGTTAAATATAATCCTGTAAAATGGCAAACACACAATAAAGCTATAGAAATATATAAGGATCTCACCATTCCTGAGCCTATCAGATACTGAGTAGTCTTCTCAATCTGCTTCATATCGACACGTCCTGAGAGGTAAAGGTACTTGTTAAGGAGATCACCGTGTCTGTTCTCTTCAGCAGTCCAAGCTCTAACCCAAACTGCCCAGGGACAGGGGCATGCACCAGTCTCATCTCCAACTCCATCCAGAGAACTCATGATTGACTGGTAAGTTGGAAGTGCTTCTTCTGTGACCATGTCACCAACCAACACAACCAAATACTCATCAGGAAGCTCCCTGGATCTCTCCCTCAGCTCCTCGACTTGTTCATGGAACTCTTCAGACTGGGGTTCCGGCAGGAAGTCCGAGGGCTGCCAGGATTTCTCTACAGGTTTCAGGTGCATCAACATGTTCTGCTTAGCCCAACTCTCCAGGGATCTGAATATCTCTAGCTTTTGTGATGGCATGGAATGAGTCTTTTGTTGTGTTACATTTCTGGCGGCTAAAAATGGCATTTTTGTATTGCCAAGCTCTCTGTAACAATCACCAGAATTTGAGATTTAAATGCTTCATTGAAATTTATGTTAAAGACACTTTAAAGTAATCAGCAACTTTCTTCTTGTAAGTTTGTAATTGGTGTATAATAGAATTAAAAAGTAATTAAAACTTGTTTTAGAGAAACGCTAAAGTGAAAGATGAAAAATTTTCTATATTGTTTATGAAAGACATTGAGTAATGCTATACGACTCTTTTTTCTTTTTCTTCGGTGCAAAACTTATTCAAAATAATTGTTATAAGTGATCTATGTGTGTTATGTGAATCATGACATAACAAAGTAAATAATAAAGTAATTACAAGATAACATTTTACTATTATTTGGACAGTGTTTTGAAAATAATTAAAAAAAAAAGTCAAACGGGTCGAGAGTTTATTGAAATCTATATAGATTAATCACACCATTACAATAAGAAGTTTATTTAGAACGAATTTTTAAATATATCATAATTGATATACTTTCATTCAACTAAATGGACACATGAAAGAGACATAGTATTTAATGTATATACTTTTCCCAGGTCTTTAGGGAAGCCCAATCCAGGGACAGGACTACTAGGGACCTGTCCTACACCCAGGTGGGTGGGAGATGTTATTATCATCTTTACTATGTTATTGGGGTGTGAAATAGACCGATACCCCTATTCCATTTCTTGAAAAAACAAAATAGAAATAACGTAGTAGAAGTTTTTATGTTATTCAAATCAATCTATAAAATTAATATGTACCAAGTTTAAAAATGTTATTAACATGGCTTTAAAAATATAAAAGTCGAGCCTTGTTGCTATCCTGACTTCTAACCTTTTGTCCTCTTGACTCTCCATCACAACCTATTAATTTATAAGATTAATACAAAATTTGACCAAAATTTTTACTTAATCATCGTATATAATTTCATGTCACGTCTATCCTGCCCCCACCTAGGCCAAAAATTCTGTAGCATTGAATGGTATTACAAGAAAGGTAAAAGTGCCAAAGCTAGCCACTATTGCATGCCCATCCCAGCACATTGAGTTCCAATTCCAACCATTACTTTTTCAAAATATTTGTCTGCGACAAATTTTTTTATTCTCTCTTTTCAGAACCCTTTTTGCAGCTTTGCTCACTACCACAATAATCTGCGGAAATTTCATTTTCTATCCCTATATTTTGAAAAATCTTCATATTTTTTTGGAACTCAAATTGATTGACGGATCTACCACCCCTAAAATTTTTAGAAATTTTCAATTTCATCCCTTTAACCAAATTTTTAATGGTCAAACTTAAGAGAAATGATCAAATGACGATTTTACCTTGACTATTTCAAGAGTTCATTAAAAGTCTCATTTACCCTCTTTGAAAAATGAGAATAATCCATCAAATGGGTAACCATTTATTTTAAAAAATCAATATAGTTTATTATAATTATATTTTTTTTAATTTCTCAATTTTTTTGTGTTAACCTAAAACGTATAAATGTCTAAAGACAAAATTACTAATAAAACATTAAATTTAATAAATAGTTAACTAACATAAGAGATTAAATTGATAATTTTTTTAATTTGAGATAATATGTCCATAAATCAATTCATGTTTAAAAAAGTAAAGGTTTTCCAAAATATAGAGGCGAAATTGAAATTTTCCCTCTCTTTAAATTATTACAATATATTCCATTCACGACCTTATGTTTCAAAGTATAACTTAAATATAACAAATTCCACTGGTAGTTTGAAAAATAGTCTCCAATATCCTTATCAAGACAATCTTTAAAATTTACAAAACAAATTCATAAAAAATGCTATTTTTTATTATAAGTTCGTAACATTCACAATAAGGTTTTTTTAATGAATCTCAAAACTAATAGAATCCATCATTGTAGTTTAAAAAAAAAAAAAAAAGAAAACCATATTGTTTTAACGAAAACTGAAAGGGATCAAATCGATATTTGCCATCCTTTTTCAAGATGTTGCAACTTGGTTAGCAACAGGTAATAATGATCCTAACACTAAAAACACTATGGTCCGCTATATTGTACATGACATTATTATAATGAAAGGCTCATGACCTCCAAAAGTAGCCACTCAAAATGGTACTGAACGATTAAGGTTGCCTTTCTTTACCAGAAAAGTTCGCTGAACTTAAAAATATATCAGAAGCCATTCAAGGAATAAGATATTTTTCTTGCTTTAAAACCCGTGTAAGAACCTTAAATTCTTAGTCTTTGAATGCACCCATTTATCAGACACGGACGGACCCACCATTGGGCCTGAAATATGGAAAAAAATTACTAAATTTACTGTATATAAAAACAAAAAAAAAACTGTTCTGCTGCCCCAGTCGACAGACGACTGCAGACGTGCAGCAGTGCAATAAGTCCTACAGCTGTCCGATTTTAATTAAGGTTGTTATTTTTAATTGTTATCATTATTAGTATTTATCTTTTATCATTTTATTTTAAAAACTGATTTAAAGCCTATAGGATTTTTTCTATCACGCCCCATTTTTTTTTTTTTAAATTTTTAACCTATTTCTTTTTTTTTAATTATTTATTATTTGTTAACTCGGTTATTTTATCAATTTCTAATAGAATTAACTTTTTTCGTCATTTGTTATTTCTATTAGATCTAATTTTTTTATTTCTAATTTTTTTTACTCTAATTAATTAATATTTTCTTTTTTAATTTTATTTTTTTAGTTCTTTATTTCTACTTTTTGCATTTTACACAAAATCTATTGACAATTTATAATTTTATTAAATAATATTTTTCTTTTTCTCTTTATCTTTATTTGATATTTTTTTATTTTCACTTTGACATCGTGTGACTTATCAAGTTAGTCTCATAAATTAATTTTTTTTAATTAATTTATTTTTTAATAATTTGAATTTAATAAACATCCCATTAATAAACTCTAAAATCGAGATATGAAATCTCGTCGAGAAAAATTATAATTTTATGTAGTTTATTTTTTTATTTTTTATTTATTTTAATTATTTAATTAGAATTTTTAAGTATAAAATTATTTATTTTGTCCAAATATAATATATATTTTATTTTATTAAACTATTTAATATTATCAAACATTATTTTACATAAAAACATTATATGTTTAGTATGTTCTTAATTTTTAATATTTTTATTATCTTATTCATGTGCCTTCGAATAAATTTTTTGGATCTACCATTGATTCTATGCTCTTATAATTTTATGAAAGTTAAGCAAATCGATTTTGTGAAAGTAAAATAAATCTTAACCGGTGAATAGAATTGTACAATTTCAATATAAAAGAAAAAACAATGAATTAAAGACATGGAAAAAAAAAAAAAAAAAAAAAGGGGGGGCGGGGGGAGGAATTGTCCACCAACCATTTTAATTATACGACCCGAAACAAGAATAAAGCAATTAAGAAAAAAAGACACAACATGAAAACACTGGGTTGAAAGCAGAAAAACGATACGGTCATAAGGACCCTGCAGAGAAAATTGAAAGCTACCTTTAATGTATAACTTAAACATGTCAACATTGCCATGAGTATGGTTGCACCCATGTCAAAGATTTAATAAAATTCAACTCCAGATTGAGTTCGTTAATTAAAAATCCATCATCAACACAATCACAAGTCTTGTAGTTCATTCAAATTTGTAGTTCGAATTTTCAACCGTATTTCAGAATTTGAAAAAAAATTATTAATTCATCTAAAATATTTAGATTTGATGTTTATGTCACCTTTTTTTTTTTTTAACTACACCTTTCTGTTTTATTAAATGTATTCAAGGACTAAGTTTTGAATAACACAAACACTAACAAAATATGCGCTTCTTATAACTTAAATCTGATGATGAACTGGGGTATATGAGAAGAGACCAGAAAAATAAGAGAGTTTGCAGCCATGTTTTTTTAATTTGCTCTCTCTTAGCATTGGATCCTGTTTTCTTGACTGACTTTATTTGGATTTGTTTTTTGTATTTTTATAAATCTAAAAAATGTACAAATTTATAAGAAATTCTTTGCAACTTGACATCAGAAACCTGGTACTATACATGGCTGCTAACACATATTTTCAACCAAAAAAATACACCACTGACCACCCTTATAAGAAAAACATGGAATTATGGAAAAATTATATTAAAAACGAAAACAAAACTCAAGAATTACAACTGAAATGTAAACGCACCCAGATGTTAAAATGACCATATAAATTCACACAGCACAACACATTATTCACGACAAGTTTTGATCATCACAAAGAAATCAAACTCACTTGGTTGTGGAGCTATGAGTGGTACTACTAGCAGTAGAGG
Organism: Litchi chinensis; assembly: GCA_019925255.1. Lineage (NCBI taxonomy): Eukaryota > Viridiplantae > Streptophyta > Magnoliopsida > Sapindales > Sapindaceae > Litchi > Litchi chinensis. The sequence continues at coordinate 30,970,206 of CM034466.1, forward strand.
AGGACATGGACACCATCAAGACTCTAGAAGGAGAGGATAATGATGCGATGCTATATTGAGATTGAGAAAGGAACCTCATGTAGCACTTGCTGTGGAATGATGCTGATGATGAGTAAGGAACTGAGTTCATGAGTTGCAGAGCCATTTTCTTTTTCTTGGCTGTGCTGTGTTTCCTTTTGTTGCTTGAAACTGGCACTGATGTCACACGAGAGAGAGAGGGAGAGAGAGTGAGAATTTTGGAGAAATGTAGAAACCAGCTTGTGTTAATATATATAGGATACAAATGACTCACAAGTGGAGTGGTGTGAAAAGTTGACAATTATCTTTTAACCCTCATACGTATGAGTAAATTTCTACTTGAACCCTCCAATTGGTACGATAGTTATCCCAGTTAGTGTGAGTTTCTTTCTTCTGCCTTTAGAAAGTATAATTAAATAAAGTTGAGTTCCATAATGTATCATCATAGAGTGCACATCAAAGTGTGTGTGTGTATGTGTAATACAAGGGTTTAGTTATCTTATCAACTAGTAACATTACCCATAAATAGTAGCCCTTGAATTGATTTCAATAACTACCTTTACAATCAATCCAAATGTTATAATTTATAGGTAATGTTACTGGTTGAGTAAGATAACTAAACCCATAATACAAATGATTTGGGGAAGAGTGTTAATTCAGTTTTCAGATTTCAGAATCAATTTTAATTTTAATTCATGGTTCGAATTTTTTCTATGGATATAGTTACTAGTTGGGTAAGAAGACACTATGGATCAGTCACCTCTTGGTAGGAGTCATTGGAAATAGTCATGTAGACTATACTATAGTGAGTTATCTCAATAGATCCTGACAAACATCTGACCCGTAAGATGTAAGCATTAAAAAAAAATATAGTTACCTATTATAATGATATAGAGAAAACTCTCTTCATACTAATTATTTTATAAGTGGAAAATTTGAAATATAGAAGAGATAGTGAACAATTATGTTTTTAACTAAATGATTGTTTGTTTTTTGGTCTAAATACTGAATAGTGCTACTAAAACTAAAAACTGAAAATTAAATGACGGTTTTTTTTCCTTAACTCTAAATGTATAGTATTATTGTTTGTTCTTTAAAGTTGAAATTGTTTGAAAATTAGTAATTTGACATTTATATCTTTTTACTATTAGTTGTTATGTAATTTCATTTAATATAATACAAACAATTATAATAAATTATTTAACAACTACTAAATCAATTTTATGTATATATTAATAATATCTTTATTCATAATTAAAATATGATTAACTATTATAGTAAATTAAATTAAATTTATATATTTAAATAAACATAAACGAAATGTTCTTAAGTTGAATCATTATTGCAACAAAAGTTAAAATTATAAGGTAATATATATTTTTAGTCATTTCAATATTTCATTAATTAAATTTTAAATGAATATGTATAATGTAAAATTAGGATAAATTTAAAAATATGATATTTTGAAAATGTTAGATTTGATATAATATATTTAAATTTAATATTTAATTAAAAGAAAAAAAATTATAGTATTTTTCAATGATTTTGAGTAGTTTTAAATTATTTTACTATTTAAAAAATAAATAAAAATCACCTAATATATATAATTCAGATTCATTAAATAAAAAATGATAAAAAAAAACCGGTCACTAAGTATTTGATGTACAAAGCTAGATTGATTTGATTGTACTTTTATCTTTCACACTAATTATTTGATTGTACATTATCAAAATAATAATGTAAACAAGATTCTTTTCACATTAATTATTTTATAAGTAAGTGGAAATTTGAATTCAATTAAGTAAAAAATGATAAAAACAACCTATCACTAAACATTTGACCTGAAAGCTGGATTGATTTGATTGTACATTATCATTCACACTAATTATTTGATTGTACATTATTGAAATAATAATTAGACAAGACTATTTTCGCATTAATTATTTTATAAGTAAGTGGAAATTTGAATTCAATTATAAACATAGAAGGGATGATGAACAACTAGGTATTTAAATAAGTATTTGACGTACAAATCTGGATTGATTTGATTGCACGATGTCAAATAATGTCTTTAATATTTCATGTGCCATCAATTATACTGTCCACATTTCGAAATACATATACAGATAGATATCAAGTGGATATTTAATAAAAAAATAAGTAGATGCCGGATCATTAATTTGATTCCTAATATTCAAGATGACTCGTGATCCGATGCCAATTGAAAAGTATTTATTCAAACTCACTATTGTAAGATTGGTTTCAAATATTAGTTTCTGAAAATTCTAATTTACTTAGGATTTAAAATTTAAGGAACTATTTTTTTTATTTATAGAATTTGTTTTATATTTTATTTGGATTTGTTTATGTTGTTTTCCCATTATCTTTAGAATTGTTTAGGTTATTTTTATTTTTTTAGGAAAAATGTATTAGATTTTGAGAAGAAGTCAAAAATGACATTTAGGGAATTTATTGTTTTAATTGATTTAGGAAATCTCATCCTAGTGAAAAGGGAATTATTTTTCAGTTTAAATAAACAATTCAAATTTAGTTGTGATAGGTTTTTGATTTATTATGAAACTGTTCCATTAGAGCAAATTTCTTTGCCGTGAATTCAGCTTGCTTTGTCAATTATAAGTATGGATATCTAGATTGTACAAATAATAATCGATATCAACAACTTTTGACAGACTTTTAATCTTTCCGATGTAAACTTTCAAAAACGGGCAAAAGGATTCTCTCTCTTTTCTTTTTTTTTTCCTTTTGTTTTTTGGAAAATTATCAAATCAAGCCCAACTTCTACATTATTCTCCATCCTACATATCATCTTTTATGATATTCGTCAAAATCCGCTCATGCATTTCCTATCCATCCTAGCGGTGGGATTTCAAGTTCAACCACACACATTTTACGAGCATGTGTGGAAGTTTTATCTCTTTATAGGAGACTAAAAGTAGATGTCTTATGGTTATAGGTGTAATTATATGGTTCGTGTCAATAATTATTGATTTTGATAAGTTTCGACAAATCTCTAACCCATTTGGTGTAAACTTTCAAAAGTAGGGAAAAAATTCTTCCTATTTTACGAAAATTATCAAACTCCAGCCCCAATGTTTGTGTTATTCTCTATTCTACATCCCATCTTTTACAATATTTGTAAAAATCTACACCCCATCTCCATTTTCTCAAAAAATGCTTACTCTGTCATTAGTAGACACAAACGGTAAAACATAAAATTTATAAGAAATAAAAGAACTAAAAAAAAGTAAGAAAGCAAAATATTTTAATAAAATTAATTTAAAAACATATTTTTTAAAATAATGAAAAAGATAAAGACCTTAACCATTTTGTTCTCCACCTCTCTCTCATTCTCACTTCATTTTTTCCCTTTAGATTTATTAGCATTGGGAGTAGCTAAGATTAAATTTTGAAACACGGTCCTAATTTTTATTTTTAAAAATGAGAAAGATCAACTCACATAATATGAAAAACTCCTCACAAATTAAGTGGGATGGATATGCTTTGGACACGGCAGATAGACATGGGTGAGGGGCTGTTTTTACTACTCCAGCACCACTTCTTTGCGCCTCATTCTCACTTTTTGTCTGCTCCCTTTTTGTCTAAAACCAGAAATGTATCTCCTCTCTCTATCTCTTCTCCCTTTGTTTATTTATTTATTTTTCGGGTGGCGGTCTTCGTTGATTGGCTATTGTGTTTATTTGAGGGTGGTTGGGAGTAGTAATTGGGGTATGTTGGTAGTGTTTGGCCATGGGCCAGTCTATTAGCGGTCTCCTCAACGAGGGCTTAAGTACACATCCTAATATTTTAGTGGCTAATAAAACTTGCTGCTGTAATTCAGAACAATCTTAATAGCCATTATTCATCTTTCAACCAAAGTAATGTTTAAATTCAAGTTTGTACATTATCATATTTATCAAGATCAATTACTATATACATGATGTGAATATCTACTCACATAACCAAAAAACTAGTCTTATAACAAAATCTCAACACAAGTTTGTAAAATGAACATGGTGAACCTAAACCTCCACCGTGTTGGATAAAGGAATGTACATATCTTTAACACTTTATTTTCTTTTTTTGCATATTACGTTTTAAAAAATCTTTTTTAATACAAATATTATAAATTTCAAAAATATTACAAATGGACATAACTTAAATCCATAATTTTACTAATATGTGTCTAAAAAGTCAAGCCGCATTGATTTCTGTCCAATCAACTTTAATTTAATAATCTATATACAAAATTGCATCAGAATTGGTAGACAATCTATGAATTGATAGGACTTTTAAGGCATCCATCATGCGCACGATTTATAATTTTTGGATCTTTGACCATACCATGATCAGAAGAGGCCTCCTCCCAACTAAGATAATCAAAGCCATTAACTGATTCAACTTGGATCCATACACAATTGCCTCCTCACTCATTAATGCAACTTTAATTGCCAATCGTTTTCTTGCACCATTTAATGAAACTTTAAAATGGGACAAGTTGTTCCCAACTTTGGAAACTTTGATCCTGACCAATCATCTAAAGAACAAAAACATTATTGTTTTTCATTCAAGATAATTCCGATACACGGACTACACTAACTACACTAACTTTAATTTCGATGTAACAACCACACTTGACTAGTACTCATTTTTGTGTATCTAACTAGACTAATTAATACCTCCAACGCTACAAACTAAACCAACCAGTGGCAGTAAATTAGCACTCATTTTCATTGGTGTAGCACTCATTTTTCAACACATCTCATTTATTAAATTCTCTTATCCAACAACTTACAGCGAGGCAAATTAAATCCTCATCAGCATCTAAAATATTAATTGTAACTATTAAGCACCAACTAAACTAAGACTCATTATCGTCTAATACTAATTGTAACATGTTACTTGAGTGTAACATGTCCCTTTTAGAGTTATTGAAAAACCTTTAACCAAAAGTTTAACAATTTGTACTATAAACCATGTGTGAGAAATACAAACTATTATTTTCTTAAGATACAAAAATTCCATAATTTTATCTTTTATTTGATTGAAGAACTCTTAAAACACAGTGTTAACATAATCTGTAGGCTATAGCTTTCTTTCATAGGAGCAGATGCAAATGCAAGTGCTAGTCAGGAAAGAGTCACCAAACATACTATTTGGACAAGCATGACAGCATATAGGAGCTTGCTCTCTCAATCAAGCAATTTCTACTTTCCTTTTGGACAGAGAACACAAATCATGTTCTGCATATATGGCATTTCTTTGTCATGTTTTCTAGATAGAAAAATCTTGAATGCAGCGGGATACACCATGCAGCCTCTTCGGCAATCATGCCACGTGGCTTTCTAAAAGTATCTAAAATGTGGACAGACACATGGATGATGGATGCATATTCATATATATGATATAACCAAAGAACATTTTAGGTCATCACAAATGATTCAGTTTCATCACATCTGAAACCAAAACTTCACTACGGTTTATACAGGAGAACTCTATTCTTTTAAATACTTGCCAATAGATTTAAGCCAAAAAAGGAAGAAACCGAACCAAAGCAAGGAGTCTATTGTTGATTATATGTGCAACCCTGCTGGTCCCAAACAGCAGAACCGGGCTTCGGAGAAAGGGGAGAGGTTTCATTCGGGTTGAAACTTTTGCCATCCGGCGGCAAGCATCTTTTCGAGAAAAATGAGGTGATGCGGTCTGCAATTAATAAGATAAAATGAATTAGCCCAAGGAAAAAGGATACATATATATCAGATTGTGAAAAACAGATAAACAGAATAAAGATCAAATACCTGGGGGAACCAGATCTGGTAAGCCGAGCTTGGTCAAGACGTCTTTCTTGACCTGCATCAGAAGATGATATTACAGATAAGCAAACCATAAGTTGTTTCGAGAAAGCCCAGTGGACTCTCACGAGAATAACAGAAAATTTGGAAATTAATGACTAACCTTCCAATGATTATCTGTGGGACTGAAATCTGATATCTCACGTACTTTATTTCTTAACTGAGACCTCGGAACAGTAGGGAACTTTTGTTGCAGCGAATCTACAACCCTATTTATACCCAGTGTGCTTGCCTGAATAACCGACACCTGCAAGATACAAAACGTTGCATTAGCTTCCAAGGATCAAGGCATAAAATCCCAATTGGACACAAAAAGATCGATGTGCTATTAGAAGGAGCATACGATGATTGAGAAGTTCCACATAAAATCAATCACACTGACTTAAGTTAAAATAAGAAAATTAAAGGGATGATTGCAACGTAACCCAGAATCAGGAATACAACTCACAATAGTAGGCAAATTGGAGTCTAACGTAGTTGAAGCAGTTGGAACCAGAGTTGTACTGCCCCTGCTGTTAGACTGGCAAGCCTCTTCGTCCTCATCTTTCATGCCATCAATGGATATTTCTATAAAGAGGTCATTATGGAAAGCACGAATGCTTAGAGCTTGCAAGCATGTTTGTTCCATTTTAGAAGCACCGCTGAGATTTTCAGCAGTTAAAAGTGTGTTCTTTTCATGCGTTAGATTCAATATAATCAAGGGTTGATTCTTCCGAAGAGCATGCTCTGTTAAATTGTGTAAATGTTTCTGTTGCCGAAGTAATGAAGACAATTCTACACTCTCTAACTCTTGTTTACAGTCTGCCGAACATTTATTCTCCCCATCAGTGACATCTACTTCCATTCTGTCAACTTCTACACCCTGCATATAGATAACAAACAAGTCGCATAAAAAAAATTTCAGCAGATCAAACTTTCAAAAGTTAGGTAAACTAGAGTGTGCTTTGAGCAATTAAATTTTGAGAAATTTCCTTAAACGATTTAAAAGACAGAAAAAACTGACGTTTGGCATTAGTGTCTACAAAATCAAAATCGTTAAAAAAACAAAATGTGTCCATGTTAAAAGTCTATAACTTAAATAACATCAAATTTCTCAAGTGTAGCAGTAGTACTGAAAGTGACATCATTAAATCAGATATTCAAATGTAATCACATTAATAATAAACATAACAAAAATAATAGACAAAATACAGCTTCAAGGCAATGATTTACTACCTCATCTTCTGAGAGATATCCATCAGGTACGAAAAATCCATCTTCGCTGTCCTCTTCATCATCAGCTTTTAAAGAACCTTCCTCTAACCTGTCCTCTTCATCGTCTTTGTCACAATCAGAGAGGCTTTCCCCAGGATCTTCCTGCTCGACACAAATGCAGATGGATATCATATTAAATCTTAAAATTCATTCCCAGTGTTACAAGAATTTCTCAGTACCTCTTCCCATTCTTCATCACTGTCAATATCATAATCCAAATCAGGGTCCTTTCTGAAAGGTCTGCGAGGTCCCACAACAAGACTGAAAATATAGAATAACATGTCAGTCCCACATCCCAACGCAATGCTATCCAGGCATCTAGAGAACCCCTTCCCTAAGTAGGCATATGAATGAAAAAGATTAAAAAAAGAAGGCAAGTACTAGGTTATAGTTTCCGCTTTCATAAGCGAATGACCTTTCTCATTGTTCCACTTAAAGGCCAATGCACAAAGCTACAGCTTCAAGAAAGGAGCTGGAGCTCATTAATTCCTCGCTTTTATATGTATAATGTTGCGAATCCAATTACTAAAAAGAGATGTTACACGGGATGATTCAAAATTGCTTAATGAAGGGACAAACTCTATGTACGGTCCAAAATCTTCCACGTGTGATTCTCTAAGATAATATCTTAGTAGGGAAAACCATCTATTTTGGCAATTACAACATCACTAAATAGTCATATGCTGAACCAAAATATTCATGAGCCCATGCACAGCGAGAAACAACACATAAGTTAACAGTTTATAGAACTTTCGTGTGATCACAGAATAAGATTGCGCATAACAGTCTTTGTTAGAAATTCACTTTTCAAACGCAGACTATACTAGGCATGTGAAAAAAATAATAATAACAGATAAAAGGAACTCACCTTTTCTTGGGCCAAATACCATAAAATGCAGGTCTATGACTCTTATCAAACTGCAATAACTTCTTGCTCCGTTTGCATTTCTTCACTTCAGGAGAACTAGTAACACCATCGACACTTGATCTACAATCAAGGGTCTCCAAGCTCAACTCATAAGCACGAGCTATATCTTTATTATTACCAAGCTTAAGTTCCTTAAATAATTCAGTCTTAGGCTTCTTTCGAATTCCCCAATGCTGATTGGGATTTGAACGGACAGAATGACCCAAGTTACGCCAGGAAGATAGGTGTAACCTGATATGTACAACGAATCTTAGTACCAAAATTTAACAGAAAAGGAAGAAAGAAAAGGCTGACAAAATAAACATGGACACCTACTTGCGAAGATCTTCAATACCAAACTCATTACTTGATGCAAGAGCACAATCCATCGACTGAGTAACAGCTTCAGGCACCCTTTCACTTTCCTTCTTCGAATCAGATGTAGTTACCCTAGAAGAAGACTGATCATTCAGGCCTGACATAGATTTACATTTTTTAAGAAAACGTTCCATTATTGAGGCCTGCTTTTGTATAGCCAGTTGCTTTTTCAGTTCAGCTTCTTCCTTCTGTCTACGTCGTTGATCTTTCTCAGCTTCTTCTTGCTGCTTTCTTAGCTGTTTCCTCATTTCAGACTCCCCTTTATCACGACGTTTTTCATCCTTTTCTGCCTCCTCCTGCAACCTCTTTCGTTCCTTCTCCTGAAAAATATCACATAAATAGAGGTCTAAGGTATAAAACTTTATCAACTCTTACATCAGGAACAGAATTAAGCACATTAGTATGGTACAATGTAGAACTTCACATATTTCGGGATTACCACAACTCATGATGTAGAAATTATCAACATAATTCCACAACCATTTCCCACACAAACAAGATAAACATTCATATCCTAATGAGCAAAATTAAGTAGACCCAAGCAAAATATTTCCTTAGCACCTACACTTTGTAACTTTTCCTTTTGTAGCTCACGATCCATTCTTTTTTTCTCCTTCTCAGCCTCTCGTTTATTTCTCTCCAATTGTTTCGTAAGCAGTTTCTCTTCTCGTTTTGCATCCTTCTCATCTCTGTTAAAAAGAAAAATTTAAACAGAGATTGAAAGAAAGAACGAAAGGATGAAAGATAATAGAGCAGACTGAGATGCAGCTACTTACATCTCTGTACCATTCTTCTTTAACATGCTATCCATTAACAAGCGAATGTCCGCCTCAGTTAACACTTTACCGAGTTTTTCTGATACTTTCACCAGATCATCTGTGAAAATGGAATCACTCTCCGCCTTCTTTAATGCAGTCAGCATTGCTAAAATAAGCCATAAGAATCAATAAGTAAAATAATAATTAACTTGCAAGCAAATAAGGGATTTTAACGAAAGTGTCCCTCCGAACTCTATACAAGGAACTAAAATTATGAAATACCAGACAAATACTGAGAATTGACCTATAAAAAATAAGAGTATAATCATCTACATTATACAAACTATCAAAGATGAAGCCATATATAACTTTATTACAGGCAACATAGAAAGAAACTAAATTAGTAAACAAATAATAAATGGCATTTAATTGGCCCCATCAAATAAGATTGATCAACACCGTGCAAGAATGTAAATATCGGTTTCAATGAAAATATCAGTAATATTATTTTCAATATTTTGGGACATTTTCTATACCAGTCAGCCCAAAATATGGAAAAAACCAAAATATCAGGTATCATTTCGATATTAATTTCTTGCCAACGACGCATTTTTCCTACAAAGTATGTTTTTAACTAAAAATCAGACTAAGCAGTGAATAAAGAAAATTGAATTACTGGAAACAGCAGTAATCCTCTCATGAATCTTCTTCCGACAGGTTCTCCGAATTTTCAGTACCCCACGCACAGATTTCGGCAGCAACTTCAAATCCCTACTCTACAAAAATAAATAAACCAATTCAATCAACTAATCAACACAATCACATAAACCCCATCTACCATAACATAATCACTAACAACAACAATAACAACAACAGCAATTAGTAAATATTCCACAAACAAATACACACCCGAAAAAAAAACGAAAAAAAATCAAAACTTTACAAAACTCATGATACAATCAAGCCAATTAATCAACTAACTTAACGCCATAAACCCTATCTACCATAACTCCATCATAACAACAACAACAATAATTAGTAAATATTCCACAAACACACCCAAAAATATAAAAACTAAATGAATAAATAAATAATTCAAAACTTTACAAAATTCATGAAACAATCAAGCCATTCAATCAACCAACACAATGACACAAACCCCATCTACCATAACACAATCACTAACCACAACAATCAACCATATCCATCATCACAACAGCAAAAACCCTAATAATATATATATGAAACAATTAGGCATTGACCATCATCAAAAATCCAATAACAACCAAATTGCAACCTAAAAACACAACTTAACAAAACGCACAAAAGATCAAAATTTATAATCAAAACTAAAAAAAAAAAAAAAAAAGACTTGACCTCCCAACACCATAAACAAGCTTGACTTTCATCCTCCAAAACATCAGCATCCAGATTGGGTACACCATACGTGACTCTCTGACCCACAAACAACACCGCAGTCTTCACAGCCCCAACACTCACACCCTCTCTCCCCTTCAATTTCTTATAAATCTCATCCACCAATCTCGACAGCGACGCCTCACTCTCCTCCAACAGCACCGCCACCGCCCCATTCAACCACCCTCCCCCTCCTCCTCCTCCGGCGGAGGCCGATTCTTCTAAATCGCTCAACCCCACTGTCATTTCCTTGAAATACCCAAAAAGCCCTCGCATTTCCTCCTCCAAAGCCCCGATTCGGAGACCCATTTCCTCCTTCGTCATCGCCGGCACCGCTCTCTTCCTCTTCACCGGCTTCCTCGTCGTATCCCCCATTTTCGACTCCAAAACGACACCGTTATCGAAATCTAGGGTTTTCGATGACACGAAGAAGAAAAAGTGAAGGATTTTAGTCGGAAGGAAAGCAAAGAAATGACTTTTATTTTATTTTTTCAATAAATATTTTTTTTTTTTTTTTTTTTATTTTTTTTTTTTTGGATTGAAAAATGTGAGAACTTGTAGTGACGAGGTTGTGATTAAATGGTTTTGTTAAAAAATATATATATTTTTTAATTTTTGCAGTTGCTTTCCCGCCTAGAGAGAGAATATGTGAAATTTGGCTCCAAGTTCCAATGTTCGCGCCAGTGGTTTCCTGGTTGTGTTGTCTGCGGTGGGTTCTACCGTACGTTTGCGTTGCCTTGGCTGTAGCATTGACACGTGTATATCTCAGATCGTAGTCACACATCCACTCAACAGATTTCGGGACTTGATTTTTTTTTTTTTTTTTTAATACAACAACTGTAACTAGAACAAGTTCAGAGGACTCCGGGACCATTTAACCAAGATATGACACTGGTGGCACGACCCGGGGGACTACTCCCAATTGGGAGAGATCCACTCACACGGAGGTGGGAAGAGACCCACACTGTGGTGGGAGAACAATCCACACAATTGATGGGGATGAATTAAATATCATTATTATATAGTATTATTTATATATATTAATTTGGATGTGGCGGGCGTCAACACGCCTACACACGGCATGGGGGTTGACTGGTGCCAACGGCACCAGTAACCAAACGACTTTCAGGACTTGATTTAGATTTCGGGACTTGATTTTTTTTCACTTATTTGGATGTATTAAAGCTGCGATTGGTAGTTGGAAAATGCATTGGGTTTGGAAACAAAAAAATCAAACTTTAAATGTTTATGTTTATAGAAAATAATTAACATATCATTAATGTCAAAATATTTGTTTTCTATACAACATAGATATCATTTGATAGACAATCAAATTAAAAAATTATTCTCCAATATTTTATATATTTTTATTTAATGTCTCCATATATTTATATTTAATGCTTTTATGTTTTTTGACTTTTGATTAGATTTGAAAATTAGAATTAAATAATTAGTAATTTGATGACATGCCTACCTAATATACCACTAAAATAGATAGTCATTGTTGATAATATGTATTTTTTTTTCTACCATATCATCTTAATATTGATGATTAATAATTACATCAAAGAATTTATTTTAACTCAATATTTATTCATCTTATATGATATGTAATTTTTTTACAATCCATAAGAGTATTGAAGATATTCTTAAATGAGAAATTTCTCATCCAAATTTGATGGGTCCCACCTAAAACTGACATTTCAAATCCTGCTATTGCCAATGGGTTTTGAAATTGTGCGCCTATGAGATTTCAAATTTTTTTTTAATAAGGAGACAGAGGGCAAACTTGCCAGGGTCTAAGACAAGGTTGCCCTCTTTCTTCTTATTCATTTTAAATGTAAAGGGTCTGTCTTATTTGATTAGAAAGGCCCAATTAAGGAGAGCTTTCATGGGTTTTTTTTGTACTCGAAGAGGTTCATTTGTTTCTCACCTATTTTTTTGTAGATGGCAGTCTCCTTTTTGCCAAGGCATCTTTAAATGATGTGAATACGATTATGGAAATCTTTTATTGTTATGTGTTTGCTTCTGGTCAGAAGATTAATTTTCAAAAGTCTGCTATTACCTATAGCCTTAATGTAAAGTGTGAATTGTAAGAAACAATTCAAACTATTCTTCACATGCCTATGACCTCTTCTCATGATAAGTGTTCGGGTCTCCTATCTGTTGTTGGAAGAAGTAGAAGAAAGGTGTTTAAACATTTGATAAATAGGGTTCTTAAACGTTTGCAACTGTGGTGCACTAAATTGTTCTCTGTTGGGGGTAAAGAAATTCTTATTAAGGCTATTGTCCAGTCAATTCCCATTTATATGATGAGTGTCTTTTGGATCCCTATTTCTCTTTGAAATAAGCTTTACGCTTTAGTTGCTCAATTTCGGTAAGGAGATGATGTCTCCACAAAAAAATTACATTGGTGGAGTTGGGATAAATTGTGTCAAAAGAAAAAGGTTGGAGGGATGGATTTTCAAGATTTGGAGGCTTTTAATTAAGCGTTAGTTGCCTACCAAGCTTAACGACTCATCTATTACCCTTCCTCGTTGATAGCGAGAATATTACAAGATAAATATTTTTCGAGTGTTGATTTTATAGTCGCTCGATGTAAGGCTGAGGCATTTGTAATTTGGCAAAGTATTATATGAAGCAAGCGATTATTGAGTGAGGATGTCGATGGCAGATTGGGTCTGATAATTCTATCAAAGTTTTCAGGATCCTTAGATACCTAAACTTTCATTTTTTTGCCTCAATACTCTCCCAAATCCCCAATTGTCGGAATTGAGAGTTGCTAACTTACATTCAAAAAATGAGGATTGGAATGAGCCTCTCATAAATCAAATATTCCCACCAATAGATGTTTCTTTCGTTTTGGGGATTCTGTTGAGCAATTCTTACCATGGTGATGACAAGGTATGACATTTTAATTTTAATGAGGTTTATTTAGTTAAATCATGATACTTGATCCTTATAGCTTTATGTTCTGATTGAGAGTCGTCAAATAAGAGGTCAAATAGTTGCTAGTGAAATTTTTTCTGGAGACTCAAAATTCCAAGTAAAGTTAGGATTTTTGGGTGACACATTTTTCATGATTTATTGCCTACTAGTGGTAACTTATTTCATTGGGGGCTAATTTGCTTTAAATTATATAGTTGATGTTGTGAAGAAGAGGAATCTATCATTCATGCTCTCATTTTGTGCCCTTGGGCAGAAGATTGTTGAAAAAATAGTATCTTTTGAAATTATTTAAAGAGTTTGACGGGTTTGTTGATACCAAGTCTAATGTTTTACTTGTGTGATAATTTTTTAATCTCCAATTTTGAGTTGTGGCTTTTGGTTTTGTGGAACCTCTAGGGGGATAGAAATCTTATTGTTCATGGTGGAGCTGACAAGACCCGACTCGGATTTCCTCTAATGAACCCAATGATCTTGCCAGACACCTACAAAACTCTTTTTAAGTCTAACTAACCAGATCCAAAAGGATGTCATAGAACGAACCTTGTAACTATAAATATTTTTGCTAAACATATGATTTATAAATTTTTGAAATCTCATATCAATTTTTATGCAAACTTCTCAAAACAAAATCCATAGTATCTCAAATATTCAAAAGTCAAAAACATGCATGGATCATCATAAACATAGTAAGTGCTACAAGATTTATTCCGTATAAAAATATGCATAACACATGATAAATGTTCAAGTCATAATGTTTACAAAAGAATTATGCAGCATCGTCGATCATCTGACCCACCTAATCTATTCGAGGTGAACTGGTACCCTGATCTCTTTGTTCCTGCACCTGGGAGAGTTTTGTAACATAAAATAAAAACGTTATGAGCTACAAAACTCAGTGAGTGTGTAAAAGTTTCTATTTAAATTTATCTTTATAAAATTTACCCCCCAAAAAACATTTTTTCAAAACATTTTTCTTTTAAAAAAATTTATTTCTAAAATCTTGGATTTTATAAATCACTTTAAAGTTCCAAAAGCTTTCATAAAGTGCTAAAATATTCATAGTTTTCTAAAATATTTATAAAACATTTTTCTTTCTAAAATTCACTTTCAATGGTATGTTTTTCTTTATAAAAAACTGCACTAATGGGAAACCAAGAGAAGCTACAATCACATGAGCGGTCAGACCAGCTTTGCTCAATATAGGAGGGGAAGAGGGTTTCACGTGGCATAAAAGTTAACATCGCACACCATGACAAATCTACAAAGACATCCCATTACTACGTGGCGGAACTACCATCGCACACCGTATAGCGAGATAATACCCCACAAGTGTAGAGGGCGACACGACAGACATGACAGACTTGATCCCTCGATGTTAGTAGGACTAGCCCTCCAACACTTGTCATACACTACGGGGTATATCGGCCGGGTCTAAAGCTACAAGGTCTATCTATCTATAAATTTGGATCGTTCCACCAGTCTTTGAAAATCTTTCATTTTTCTATAGTTCAATTTCAATTTTTTTTTCATAAAATATACTAATAAACTTTCCATACCATCTCATATATAAATTGTTTCTTTGCATGCTAAAAGATAATTCATTGATAAGCTAAAAAGAACAAGTAATGAAAATCTATAATAGTTTGCAAAGGAAATTAAACAAATATTAAAATATTTTTCACACTCACTGTTCGCTGCCCAGCTCACAAACAGCTGATCCTTCAGCGTCTTTCGTCAGTTTGCTGGTCACCCATATTTACATGCAACAACGACCTTTTTAAGAACATGCATCCATGAAACACACTTCAAGTCCTAATCTCTTCTATTATCACTGCCACTTATTTATTCATCTCAGCTACAACGAACTACAACACTGTCAGTCCAGCTTGTTGGTCACCCATATTTACATGCAACAACGATCTTTTTTAGAATATGCATCCATGAAACACACTTCAAGTCCTAATCTCTTCTATTATCACTGCCACTTATTTATTCATCTCAGCTACAACAGACTGCAGCACTGTCAGTCCAATTCGAGCTGCGAGCTCACACCCAAGCTTGTCCAACTCGTTCTTTTAGTGAGCTCTCATTTCATCCAACTCAACCGAATTAGCTGGCATCATCCCTCTCAGTGAACTCATTCAGCTCACCTTTTCAGCTAGCTTCTACTTTCTAGCTCAGCCCTATGCACAGGTGCTACTCAGCTTGGCCTTTGCAAGCTGCTACCTTAGTCCAGCTTGATCAGGCATTATAGAGGGCTGTAGCCTTACTCAGCTCGCTCTCTGTGAGGTCGCGCTTCAGTCCAAATCGACCAACGCTGAGAATGAGCTATGAACATCACTCAGCTCGCTCTTACACACACATATTAAATCCTCACATTTTCTTTCTAGATTTTTTCACGTCACATAATCATTAACACACCCCGATCTCATTTCACATACATTTATTCAATGATATTTCATCAGCTTCTATCTATCAACCCAGATCGCAAACACAATAGGTTGTGCAACAGACATTTAAATATCTCAAACGATAATCAAACTTCTACAGATCAACATTATTTCTTCGCTACTTCACTTATCAAATTTCCTCCTCAGTCTTTTGCCTTATTTCCTCACTTGTCTGCTATCTCAAATCACCATATCTATGCACCAAAATCTCAATAATATTAGATGCAGTTCATAGACTGTTTCGACAGACTTCTCACTAACATAAAACCATGAAATCTTAATCTTACCGCTTGACTCTTACCAGGTTTGGTTTGATAATTCTCCTAGACCCGTTCTTCACTTTCCTATGGCTTGATTTCCCTTCAAAACTGGTAGAAATTAGCTTGATGTAGCTGTATATCTGCCTCCCTTGCTTTGTCGACAACTTTGTCTCTCTTTCTCTCTCATTCTCTTGATTTTTTTTTCACTTTCTCTCTCACTTTTCATGGTAACTCTCACCACACCCCTATATTTATAGATGTGGACCAAGCTCCACCTTTACCCTTAAACTTCCTAAAATTTACGACTATATCATATTTTAGAGAATTCTTCACTTTTTCCCAATATCCTTGACCTTTTCTTTTATTTACGATTTTGCCATCCATTATAAATATTCTTTATTCCAACAATGCCCTTCAACTTTTTATAATTCAAATTTATTTATGATCCTATCGAAAATTCTATAAAATTTTAATTTCACCTCCGAACACTTAAAAATTCGTTTTTATTATATCATGAATGAGTGTATGTCCATACAAAACATTATTTTGTACAGATGTACAATAGTAAAACTGGGAAGGGGTATTACAGAAGCGTATAAAAAGGAAGAGCAAATCTTAGAAGAAGTTGCTCTTTATCTTGTTGAGTATCATAAGTTTTATGGAGTTGTTCGAGATCGGCCTGAGACAATTTCTTCAGTTACGCATGTGAAGTGGTAGCCCCTTCATTGGGGTTCATTGAAACTCAATATGGATGCTGCAATAGGTAATGTGATTGGTTTTATATGGATTGGAGCTCTAATTCGTGATTATCGAAAAAATGTTAAATGTGCTATTTTTATGAAGTTGTCTGGTTTTTTTACCCATTTTTTGATTGAATGTCTGGTTTTTAGAGAGAGTTTGAAGTTTGCTTTGGATCATGATTTCAGACGCTAAGTGATGAGACAAATGCTTGTTTTGTTATCTTGACAATTCAGATCAATAATTTTTCTACTATTAAAAGTCCCTTAATATGAGATATTTTCTCTTTGTTAGCTTAATTGGGCAATACTAAGTGTCAATTCACTCATAGGAAGAGTAATGAGGTAGTTCATAGCTAGCAACTTTGGTTTTTCATGACAATTTTAGTCAATCTTGGTTTAATTTTATTCCAAAGTGTATCTCGAGCATTGTTTTGGCTAATGTTTCTTGAAAAAATTCATTTTGATTTTTTAAAAAAAATATTTTAATTTAATTTTAAAAAATAAATAATTGTTATGATATTAAATATATTCAATAATTACAAATTTATTTAATAGTTTTATTAAATTTATACATTTACAATTTTTTAAAAATAATTTTTTTTGTTTAACTTTTAAATTTTTATTTGTTATTTATGTAAATATATTAAAAAAATTAATTTATCATATTTTTATTTAAAATTCAATTTATGCAAATATTAATTTAATTCAATTCAATCTAATCTTAACTATACCAAAAATAATATAATACTAATTTAATTATATCAAATCTTATCGCATCTCATCCAGTCCTATCGCATCTCATCTAGTCTTATCTCATTTCATTCTATCAAATCCCGTCTATCAAATTGGGTCAAAAGATATCATGACACAAGTAGTAGTAGAAAAAGTAAAATGAGATGTATTTCTTTTTTGTTTTTGTTTTTTGTTTTTCATTAATATATATTTTATATTATATATATTATATATATTATATAGTTTGGATAGTAATATATATTGATGAAATCTGATAGGTGTATCATATGCATATAAATTGATTCCATAGGAAGTTAAGAACACTTTTCAAATATAAAGTTGCATGCGTAATATCTTACAGTAATCTGGTTTTTTATTGTTATAGAATCATCTATCGAATGTATGCTTTGATAATATTTTATCTAACAAAAATATACCATGGACTACATTTATGCAAAGAATATATATTTTTTTCTATCTCTGGACAATATTTTCACTTTCCTATTTTGTCCTTGTTTTCCGTTCGATGTAGACTGAGATTCATGGATTTCTTGGACTGGGTTTCCCCTAAGTATTATTCCATTGGGCCTTTTGCATCAAAACAAATTATTGGGTCAATGACGAATAATTGGGCCTAAACTCAACAGATTAAATACCAACCATCATTTATCCAAAAAAAAAAAAAAAAGGGTTTTTTTGAAAAGTAACCTATTTTGTATAGTTTTTTGAAAATAACCTTTTTAAAAAAATATAGTCTTAAAATCAATCTCTGGACTTAAATACAAGGGGTAGAAATAAGTAATTTTAAGAAAGGGTTAGTTTTGCACTCCAACCTTCAAAAGAGGTTATTTTTGCAATTAATTCAAAAAAAAAAAAAACCACCCATCAACAAAATAAAATAAGAGGGACGGTACTAACACCCCAAAAAATTTGTATGATCACACTCCCATTACAAATTTTAAAAATCTTTAGGTTGCAAATAAAGCCCATTTAATATCAAAATGTCCTTCCTTTTCTTTTTATTGAATTATATTTTTATAAGTACATTTCGCCTATACATAATTTGTTATATATCAATTTTATTATTATTTTATTTGTTGTTGTTCAAGTATATTTTTTTTCTAACTTCAATACCAAATGATTTGTGTTTTGTACCAAATGGATGGAAGATAACAGATTTTTTTTTTTTTTTAAAGTAATAATAACAATGCAAGATAGTTAACACTAGAGCATAGTTTAAATCATAACTTATTCAAATTAACAATTCATTCCAATATCAAAATAAAAATAATCGATCTCACTGTTTGACAGAAAATGAAATACTAATATTAGACTCAAAGACATAGATCAAGCCAACAATAATCTTTTCAAAATAACAACAATAATCATGATAAACTATTATTAAAACTATTGATTTGTCATAGATATCAAACAGATCAACAAAAGTTCAAAGCAGGGAAGGACTCATTTTGCTTATTGGTTTTGCTAAGCTGGCCTTGAAACTCACTGCTCAATCTAAATGCAAAGCAATCCAGAACCAAAATACGATAAGCAATAAGTAATACGATGCGTTTTTGGGGGCACACTCCTGGTGTCGTGGTGTAGTTGGTTATCACGTCAGTCTAACACACTGAAGGTCTCCGGTTCGAGTCCGGGCGACGCCAACATTTTGTTCTTTTCCCCTTGTTTTAACAATTTTTTTTAATCATACTACCAAGATTTAACAACCTACACCCTGACAAATAACAATACCAACATTTATATTATATTGATTCGTGCTAACTTTTATTCTTCAAATTCAAATGCTTAACAACAAAATTATACATTAATTACAAACTAATTTTCAGATAGGAAGACAATATTTTAGCTTTAGGGGGGCTTCATTTAAATGCAATTTCTATGAAGTCTTCATATAATTAGATACACACACATATATATATATATATGAATATAGCTAGTGCAATTTCTTGATACACACCTCATTTTACATAAAGTCATACAATAATGATACATTTTTCGGTCCCTAAACAAAATTCAGACACTGGATGGAAATATATATATACTAAAAATTGGCGACATATAGGCTGGTATAAACTGCAGTTTGAGCAACCAGGAGCATATCTTCGGTGTTACCAGCAGTTGGTGAGCTTGAAGAAGACATCCCATTCTCACAATTGTATGCCAATGTTGTCAATTGCCCCAGATCAGTAATGTTGTTGTATTGTTTCTGTTGTGACAACTTGTAATCTGCTTGGACAATGTCTTTCATGATCTGATACAGTGTCACACAATTTTCGAAAGCCTTTTTCAATCCAGGGTCAGTAGTATTGTCGCGGAAATGAGAGAAGGTATCAAAATTCCTATCAATCCGTTTCGTTGTTAGCTCGAGTGATATCAATGAGAGCAGAGCAGGGTCTGCTATTGGAGTTCGCGGATCGCTTAGTAATATCTTCTCACAGGTTTCTTGGTTTTGTGTTTGGCCACAAATGGTGGCTAGAACATTTTGAGAGACACCACAAGATGGAGAAATGGACAGAGAAGCTAACAAGAGAAAAATAGCGGCAATTACAAGAGCACAAGAGGCCATAATTTTGTCTTGTTTTCTTTTCTCGGGTTGGAAGAAATCTGTGATAGTATATATTATATACATGAGAGACAGGCTGTTACTGAATTTAATTGGAGATTCATTCATGTGCATGAAATCTTGAGATATATATAATTAAATGTTTAGGGAAGAGAAGGGTTGATTTTTTAAAATTTTATACAAGATAGGAAGAGAATCCTTTTATTTGAATGAATTTGGATTCCTATAGACTCTGAATCCACAAGTTTCTTCAATTGGTGGGAAAGAATGCTATTTCAATATTTAATGGTCATAACCATTAATGTCTATAATTTCTTGCTTGGTAGTTCAAAATTTAAGGGAGATGTATTCAATCTAAAATCTATTGAAATTTAAAACATTTTAAAAGTTTGAGTATATTCAATTCAAATTTTTATAAAATCCAATAAAATATAGGTGTACTCAATTCAAATTTGTATAGAATCTAATAAAATCTGGATGTATTAAAAAATCATTGACTTCATAAATTTCATTTAAATGGTGAATTTTGATAAATTTTAAATGATTTTGATGAAGAAAACAATTTAAAACAAATCTTACTATAATCTTCTCAATATTACATTGGATAACTTAAATAATTTCAATAAAATCAATATGGAGTCTATAGAATTCATGAATTCCACCAAAATCCAATAAAATTTCGATTGAATACACTACATACCAAGCTATAAAAAAACCAACATCTCTTGTGGAAAATTATTGTGACAACATAGGAAAAATGAGCTCTCTAGTTCTAGTATTATCTGCTTTTGTCCTCTTGATGGGGTCTAGCTTGATATCTCCTTCTTTTGGTATCAGCCAAGAAATCCTGTCAAGCATATGCTTCCACACTGAAAGCCAAGAAACCTGTGAGTCTATTCTAGGGAGCGATCCGCGAACTGCTTCAGCTGATCTCCCTCGACTCTCACTAATTTCCATCGAGTTAGCACAAAAACAGGCAGAGCAGAATCATGCGACTTTCTCCAAACTTCGAGACACTGCTACCAATCCATCAGTGAAAGATTCCCTTAGAAGTTGTGTAGGAACATATGAGGTGATGCTAGACAAGATCAAGCAGGCACACCAGTTGTCTGAGGCAAAAAAGTACAACGATATCGGTCAATTAACTGAGGCTAATGCTCTGGCCATCCAATGTGAAAATGGGGTTCCACCAGGTTTTTCTGAAACTGAGGAGAGTAGCCAAAAGATGATCCTGACTTGTCAAAGCGCAATATATGTTCATGCTTATATTCTGAAATCAGTGTAATGTGAACTTGAAGTTGATTGAATAATTTCTTTGAGAATTGTTAAAGATGTAAGGCATTATTTTGCACATATCAATTTTGCAGGAACATTAAACATGACAAGATCACATCATGGAATCCACAGAAGAATTTTTATTTGTTTGAATATGTTTTTTTGGAAGTAGTTTGTTTGAATATGTTAAAGAGCACAAATTGAGGTTAATTTTTAGAGTTCCTACAATTTTGTTTCTCCAAAGAATTAGATTTTATACAAAAAATTAATGTAAATTCTTACATTAAAAGGGCCTTATTTATTTTGCTAGGAGAAATTGAAATGCTTGATCTTTAATAAAAAGAAAAGATTTAAGAGAAAGTTTTCTGTGCATCGAATGCACCATGCGCCACTGAAAAGGTAGCATATGACTTCATATGTAACACTATAAAAATGCAACGTGTCAACTTTTTAATGGTTAGGTACATTGTTACATATTAATGAATTTCTCAAATTAATTTAGATTTGGCAGATCAGATCCATGTGTTTTCAAGTTTCCAATCCCTAAATAGCTGTCACTGAATATTAAACTTAATTCTATGTCTATGGTTATGCAATTAATGAAATTTTGTCCATACTAATGAACAGAAGATGGACAAATTTCAAGTGAGTCTGTTGATTGGTCTTGTAAGGTTGGCCTTGAAACTCGTTGGCCAATCTACGTACAACAAAATCAAAAGCAACATGTAATCCAGAGCCCAAATTAATAACAAACAAAAGATAAGTAACACAATCACTTGTTCAGTACACAGTCATGGTGCTGCGGTGTAGTTGGTTATTGATAAGTCTTGATAATTACTGGTGAAATTGGATGCCTTTTCATTGGTCAAAGTTTCTGAAATATTAATTTACAAGAAACATTTCCTAATTACAAGGTTAATTAAAATAGAATTGAACAATTACTGGAAGTATTTATGCAATCTATAATTGACATTATTGCCTTGAATATTCAGTGAATTGGTGCACATTAACAACTGCAGAATCAAGGGAATCATTGCCTTCAATATTCATTGACTTGCTGTTTTTATTGTGCGCATTAACAGCTGCGGCATCGGCGTGATTATTGTGCACATAAATATAGCTACAGAATCGAAATATTTTATTTCATTATATTTTTCTAGTAAATTTTTCCTCAAACAATCATTACATCGCGACAGATGACAAAACATTGTTTATATTATCTGTTACTTGTACTGAGCCCGTATTCTTCAAATTTGGATGTTTAACAGCCAAATTATACGTTATTTATTGTTTAAAAATTAAGAGTTAAATCTGAATTCTAAATGAATATTGCTATAGTTTCCAAAAATTTTGATCAAATAATATAACAAATTTATTTATAGCTACCACATTAAATTTTAAATGATATATGGATGATATAATAATTATACATAAGTTTATCACATCATTTGGACAATATATTTAGAAAAATTTTTTAGTAGTATAATATTACTCTTTTTAGATAGAGGTACAATATTTTAGAGGGGTGTAATTTAAATGCAATTTCTATAACGTCTTTATATTGTATGCATTTCATATTAATTATTTAGATACAAACACTGTTGCAATTTCTTGATACGCACAATTCTCATTTTATTTGAAACAATACTATAATGATACATTTTTTTAGGCATGAACAAAAATTTTAAAACGTGGATGACAACACTATGAACCAGCAACGTATGAGTTGGTATAGATTGCAGTTTGAGCAACTAGCTAGGAGTTTAATCATCAGTGATACCAGCAGTTGGTGAGCAGGTTTCTTGGTTTTCAGAACAAAAGCATATGTTTGAGAGAATTTCTTGACATGTTCGTAGAGATAACCTGATTGGTGATTATAATTTAATCGTCAGTGATACCAGCAGTATGTCTAACACACTCAAGGTTTTCGGTTCGAGTCCGGGTTTGAGTCTGGGTGACACCAATATATATGTACATTTTTAATTGTTTTTTTAATAAAATTTTTACCATCAAAATTTAATAACCATTACATTTTGATAAGTTACAGATGAGAAAGCATCATTTTTATATTAACTTGATTTGTATTGAGCCTATATGCTTTGAATTCGGATAATTAATAGTCAAATTATACATTATTTACAACTTAAGATTTGGAGGTAAGGATGGTTTATTGTACTTGCAGTTCCTATGGAATCTTAAGTCTTTATATAGACACATATAAATTGAGATACCATGTTTCATTCTAGTTAGAAACAGTGTTGCAAGTTCTTGATACACACACTTCTCAATTTACTTTAAATAATACTGAAATGATGCATTTTTTAGTCTATGCACAAAATTCAACATATGAGTTGACATAAGTTAAATTTTGAGCGAGCATATATTCAGTGATATCAGCAGTAGGTGAGCTTAAAGATGATATTGCAGCCTCAATTGTATACCAGTGTTCTTAAATATTACCTCACATGCTTCTTGGTTTCTAGTATGAAAGCATATGTTTGAGAGGATTTCTTGGTTGATACCAGAAAAAAGAGATATCTAGCTAGAAAAGAGATATCAAGCTAGAGCCCGTGATCAACAGGACAAAAAAATTTTACTTTTGGAGATGTTGGTTTTCTTTATAGCCAGTGAGGGCTATTTATGTAAGTAACTCTTGTATGTAATTAGTACATTGAAAGTTTAAATTGTCGGGATAAGGTTCGAACTGATGATATACGGTTCTTTTAACATCCTATTATGTGTTAGATCGATTAGCTTAGTAGATGGATCAAATTTAAATATAGATACAAGTTGGAGAACAGATATATAAGTAAATTACATGTTAATGGATTTAAATCCAGAACATTTAGGATAAACTAAATTTTAATACCATGTTACTAACTATTAAGCCCAAAAGATTAAATGGTCAACTAAGGGTCCAACCAATGATATAAATGTTTTCGATTTTCCAATTTCACAGCTAGCTATCACTTAAAGTTTTATATCTCTGTATGGTGAGCAAATTAATGACATATGTCCAAAATGTGGAAACCATATAGGAGGACTATTTGCCTTAAAAATGCACTGCAATTCTGCTTTATATTCTACAGAATCAGAATCAATTAACAAGAACAAAAAATCCCTATACTGCTTTAGAGAAAAAGCCTGTTACTCGACTGCAGATGGGGTGGTAATGCATTCACTTCCGGATGCATGCTTCATAGGAAAAATATGTAGACAATTATACTAGTAAGTAAATTAACAATCAAAGTATCAAAGAACAATAAAACCACATAAGAAATCTAGTTGCATAAACTACTTCTTGGACTTGTTTTGCATATGCATCGTCGGTCTCACATGCAAATCCTTGATCAGACTCTGTCAGCCGTAAAAAATGTATTGTTAATTTAAAAATGTAAATATAATTTAAAATCACAAAATTAATCATAATGGTAACAAAATCTATAATAAGAACAAAGAATAAGAAAAGTGTTTATTTTTTTTTCTCTAAATTAAATTCAGAATAAATCACAAGATAAATTTAAACATCTAAGCCATTTATATGCAAGACAAGTTTTATGAATTATATTCGATTAAAACATCTGATATGATGACAATGGAATACAAAGAAAATAGAAAACACTTCCATCCAACAACAAATTAGGAAAGGGAAAAAAAAAATAACATGCAAGAGAAGAAACATAAAGAAATAGATGCAAATATGGTTATCGACGGTCCACTATCAAATAAAAATATTTAATATATACAATAACAATTTAAGAAGTTATCATAACTTAACCTGGAAATGAAAAACTTTGGACTTTGGATTGTTGATGGAAATCTGAATCTTCAACCGGAAAGCAAGACTCTCCATCTCTTTGTGTTGGTTTATATATATATATATATATATGTTAAGAAATAAATGAAAACTTGAAAGAGACATTTCGGTGTAGAATGTAGATAAAGCAATAGCTATATTTAAAAATTTGTGACCCCAAAATAGTGGGCCTAGGCGGTTGCCCCTTCCTCATAGGCCCAAGTCCAGTCTTGATGATAAAAAATCTCCTTTATGAAGAAATTTGGAATTAGGATTGTGAACAAATCAAATGAGATTACTTACAAGTGCACAACAATGAACAACTTTTACTTGATCAAGTTCAATATTTTCGGGGTGCGCCATAGCATTGCCATGACAAGGGTATAAATTGGAGGAATTGGCTTGTATATATCCTTGAAGAACATGTTCAGAAAGTCTTGAAACAAGACCAAATGTGAAAGACATCATATATTTAACATTTTAGATTTCAACTTTTCAAAGAGAAAGAAAAAAAAACCTTTTAGAGTTCAAATCCAAATAAACATAAAGATACCTTGAATAGTATTTGATTTTACCAGCTCGACGTAGTTATCACACATTAAAAAAGGTCTGGCTCAAACACGAATATACCTGCAGTGAAGCAATCCATCACAACATAGAAGAATCTATCTAATAAATCAAACAGATAATTGATGTTTTCATAAACTTAAATATCTCCAATAAGGTATGCCATCTTGCTATATATACTCAACAAACTGCATCGATGTTCATGTGATCAGAACATATTGTAATCAAGTCCGGGACCACAAAAAATAACAAGCAGCATTTTGCTTTTATGATTTGAAGAACAAGTAAAGAGCATGTTTTGCTTTATTGCATACGTACACATATTGTAATCAAGTCCATGACCATAAAAAATAACAAGCAGCATTTTGCTTTTATGGCTTGAAGAACAAGTCAAGAGCATGTTTTCCTTTATTGCATACTACTATAACAGAAGATCACAAACAGGATTCTATCCTGTCTTTCATGAATTTGAGGTAAGTCACAAATACACATTCAAATGGTGTTTTTAGTTTATAGTACTTTGGTTAACAAAAATTAGGTGGGGAGAATAATTCTAATAGCTAGCCCTTCCATAAATTATAGTCACGTAGTTTGAAATTAATAATCAAGCTTTCTCATCTACTTTCATTTTGTATCAAAACAAAACCAAACAAAGCCACTAGAAATATAAGGAATTGATCTCTTTAATTTTAGCTAATCGGGGTTACACTTTGTGTTGCTAAGGTTGTACTTTCTCATTCTTGCTCTGTTACTCTGTACACCTAATTCCATTTTTATTTTTTATTTTTTAAAGGTGAAATCATTTTTTAAACTTTTGTAATCTTGTTGAAGTATTAAGAGTAAAAATAGCTGAATGTTTGATAAACTATATTTTGAAAAATATTATGAATAGTAAAATTAATTTTAGGAATTTAATAGATTTGGATACCTCTCTATGTGGTTGGAATAACCGGAATACCCCGATAATTGGAGATGATTAGAAAAGTTCATTGTATTGGAAAGTGAAATTAGTAAACATTTAAGTGACGCATGCAAGCTTCCACGCTAAATATAGTAGGTTTTAGATGGGAAGGAGTCAAAGAGCCAATAATCTTCTAAATTTGAGATTAAGTGAAAATATTTCAAAGTAATAAGACACCCGATCAAATGAGAAGCAGCCATTGGTAAATTCTAAAAGTGAAAATAAACTTTTAGCATTATTTTTTGAATTAGCACTGAATAATTTAAATGAGTTTTGTTAACAGCATCAATATTCAAACAAAAGATAAAAAAAAAAGTACACTTTTATTTATAAATTATTGTTTTTATTTATGAGTATTCATTTCAGTTTGTTGGTGCTAGTTTAAAAGCTCATATTTTTCATAATGATTTCTCATAAACTGTTTAATGTCTCCAAAGGCAAGAGGTTTTTCACAACTTTACTTTAATTCCAGTAATCATGAACCGTAACATTAAATTTAAGCATTTTTAATAATATTGTTTTCTAAATGGAGAAGAAAGAAAGCAACAGCTGCTGGCTTTTTCAAAAGGGGCGCAACGTCAGCTAGCTTTTTCCATCTCTCTTGGGTTCTGAGTAAATGCCCAAATCAGCCGGACACGTTTCGTTAGCTTTGAAATATTCAAACCCTTTTTCTTGTCTCTGATTCAAACAACTACTATAGAAGCAAATGGTGCAGTGGTTCCACTAAAACTTTGGTGATTTGGTTGTAATATTCCTTATCTCTAGTAATTAAATTGGCATTAAGAGTTATCATTGAAAGCAAGGTGGCCCATGGCTCGGTAGGTTGACAAAGATAATGACAGAATAATTAATGCATTGAAAAATATATATATCGAAACGGCCGTCGAAAGTACTAGGAAACTGCACTTATATAAGAAGGAATATGTATCCGATTAAAAGTTAAAAATTGTAAAAGAAAGAATATTAATAAAAAAGTACAAAAAGTAAGTATGGAAAAGATTAAAAAAAAACTAATTATATTAAAAATAGAAATAATAAATAATAGTTTAAAAAGAAATAATAAACAATAAAGAGAAAGAAATGAATCGGGAACCAATGAAGTGAGAAATGATTGGTGGGGCATGTGAACTGTGAATAGCAATTATTTATTAGTTCTCAGTTTGTGAATAGCAATCGTGCAATTGTGTAAAGGCAAACCAAAAGAAAGAAACCTACAAATTTTTAGACCACTTCAATTCCTGATTACGGGAACATGCATGTTACATGTTTCTTTAGTGGTATTCAATAGTTTCTAGTTACCTACATTATAGGTGTTGTATGTATTTTCTGGATCATTGAATGGGCTACTAAAAGGCCAGCTTAGGCCTAATGGAAAGCCCAATAAAATCAATCTAATATAAAGGTCCATCAGACAAGGCCCAAATATCAACTCTAAGTTCTGTGAACTCTACAGCTCGCCCCAGTAATCTTCTCAGTTCGCAACGATGAGCTCATATTACAGTCAGGTCGTAGCTCGTTCCACAGTACGACTTATGTGTAGCTCGCTTCTTAACGGTGTCCAGCTCGAGGTCGCAAATCGCCATACAGAAAGCAGTTCGTTCAGAATGCAGTTAATGCGATATCTTCCAGAACAGACAATTACCTAATCCGATCGTGATTCTCTCACGTGATTCCCTCACCAGATATGGAAGTTAATTCAAATTCAAATTCAGTCAACCTTATCTCGAGAAATTTGGAGCAGTTTCCTGATTTTATTCCAACTAATTAAGAAGTGTATTTATTATGAAATTCTTTTCCTATTTTAATGTTTCATAATCTGTAACAACTCTTTCTCTATAAATAGGGGTTAAAATCATTGTAACAGGACACATTTAATAATATATAGTCACTCTACAGAGATTAAGGAGACAGCCGTGGACGTAGGTGCACTCCCTGAACCACGTTAAAAACCCTTCTGTTTTCTCGCATTGATCTAAGTTCTTTGTTGTGTTTTCTTGGGTTTCGTGTTTTCTCACATTGATTGCAGGTACTGGGCATTGAATTCTTGTCGACTGAATTTCAACGTCGACAATTATGAAATTCTTTTCATATTTTAATGCTTCCTAATCTGTAATAACTCTTTCCCTATAAATAGGGGTTAAAATCATTGTAACAGGACATATTGAATAATATACTGTCACTCTGCAGAGATTAAGAGAGACAGCCGTGGACGTAGGCGTACTCGCTGAACCACGTTAAAAATCCTTCTGTTTTCTCGTATTGATCTAAGTTCTTTGTTGCGTTTTATTGGGTTTCGTGTTTTCTCACATTGATTGCAGGTACTGGGTATTGAATTCTCATCGACTGAATTTCAACGTCGACAATAAGTTCGTGGGATTTGATGTGAAATTAAGATTTATTTTCTCCCATTCTCTCATATTCCACGTTTGGAGCCTGACAAGAGAATGAATTTTTCATTCTCGAGCCTACTATTATTTGCCCCCTATATGGGAAATGAAATCTCAACCTTGCACATGTCTTTTCCATTTTTCAAGTTTATGGGATTCCCATTTTTATTATTATTATTTTCATCCTCTCTCCACAAACTTTGCCTCTCTCTCATCTCCATCACACCCGCCTATCGCCACCACAAATCATTACTCATCTCTATCATTTTCTTTTTCATCCTGTGATGACGAAACACTAAGCAACCAAGAGCCAACCTTTTTTTTTTTTTTTTAATGTGTGTAGTTGCAATCATCTAGGTTTGATTGGACATCTTTTGGGTTCCAATCGAATCCAAATTTTTTTATTTTGGGTTTTGGTTCTTTATTTGGGTTTAAACCTAAATAAAAAACATCATGAAACCTAGATAAATCGTTCTGGGTTCATCAAAGAGCCCAAAACCATTGGGTGTTCTAGGTTCATCGATGAACCCATAACCCAATCTAGTTTTGGGTTCGACGATGAACCCAGAACCCGAACCCCCTTTTTGTGATTTATTTTTTTCAAGTTCATGTTTTGATATTGTTATTGATGATGTTGATGTTATTGTTTTGGGAGATGATGATGGTAATGAACTTTGGGTTGATGATTGATAATGTTGATGAACTTTGGTTGATGAGGTTAAAGATGATGAACTGTGGGTTAGATTTTAATTTTTTATAAAATTAATTTTATATAATAAAAAATTTAAATTGATTTTATTATAATCCAATCTCAACCTATATTAAACATGATATGATATAATTTTCAATCTAATCCTAAGTTATACCAAACACGGGACGGTGATTTTTCATTTCAATCTAGTTAGTTATATTCGAATTCAATCTATTATAATCCCGTATATCAAACAGAACCATACAAATATAGAATAATTTCCTTCCATAACTTTTCTATTGTTGTTAACAGTAACCACATTGAAACTAAAATATCTCACCTACACCTACTATTTTGATTATATCTCTCGCCTCTAATGTGCAAATGTTTTCTCTAATTTCTTCTACTTTACAATTTCTCTCTCTTCTATTTTTGCACTCTCTCTCTTTTCTGTCAAACATTTAACGAGATTTCTCTTGATGAGTTCAAATGGTATAATCTTATCACTCTCAATTTAAGTTTATTACTTCGTATTTAATAATTATATTTAATTAGTGTTAATTTTACGTAATAAATAAAATAATTAAAGCTCGAATTGTAATTATCAAATTCCAAAATTAAGTTACAAACTCAGAGGAGGCGGCTGAAAAAGAAGACAAGAATGAGCCACTGTGGTGGGCCCTGCCACTTGCGTAAAACATGCTTGCTTCTCTTCATACTCGGTTCACTTTTCTCATTTTAGTTTTCAATATCAACCATGTATGTTTTGAGTAAATTGTATAAAAAAATATCCATAAATATTTTCGATATTTTAAAAATATTTTCAATATTTTTATAAATTTAGGTATAGATATTTTTGTTAAAACCGATATTTACTACCTCGATTTCAACCACAAAAGTGCCATATGGAAGACTATGACATCCTATTTAAAAGCCTAAGCACGTCGAGGGGACTTCTTCATTCCAAATGGCTACATCATCAATAGATTTTTTATTTTTTTTGAAGGGTTAAGAGAACATGGTCAATAGATTATGGAGAACACATTTAACTAATTTGGTTCCGATGCAGATTAATTGTTGTCAATTACATTATTGATTAATTCAGTTCCAAATTTCTTACATAAATCATTTTATATGATATTCAATCTTCACAATTGAATCATCTATTCATCTCTCTGCACATATTAACATTTCTTATGATTTCCACTCAATTTTTTTTAAATTAATTGCAAAGTAATCTAATAATACATAGTCAAAAATTTACTTGATAGATTAAATAATTCAAGTCCAAAATTCTACTTGCATAACATCAAGAAATAACTTTTAAAATATAAAAAGAAAACTATCCACATATATTAGTAAATGTACATGATGAAACTTGAATATATATTATGGATACGAAGATTAACTGCTTTAAATATATATAATATATAGGACTCCAATCTGCATCACGTATATGAAGATTAACCACTTGAACTAATAGTTACTCATGCGGATCATCCTCATATTTCATGCAAGTGCAATATACGACACTATATTTGTCGCTGAAACAAGAAAACAGAAAGCGAGTTGACTTGCGGCTTGCCATGAAGGCATGAAAAATATAAAGTTGGTTTAAGATTATCGTTTCCTATGTTTGAAACATGAGATGTCCTCACCATTTAAGACTAATATTTAACCACAAAATTTATAGTTAATATGTTATATAATCTTCTTGACTCTACCAAAGAACAAAGTGGGTCTAAATGATAGACACCCTTAGACAATGACTTCCATTCTTGGAGTACTCGAAAAAAATGTTCAACACAAATGAGGCAAATGGCTGATTCATTATTTTTATAAATGCTGTTCTTTTTACTTGAACATTTTACCAAGTCTTGGTTTGGACATGTCTTTGTAATTGACTTGTATTAGGGCTTGAATATTCCTCATTCACATAGTTATTATATGATTATTTACTAATGCTTTCAGTATTTGTGATGCTTTGAATGTTAAAGATATCAGTTTCCCTAAGAGATAAGGTTAATTATAATAGTGCTTTCATTTTTTATAGTTTAGATTGTTCAATTAATAAATGCCTAAACTTGCAATATTTACAAAAAACAACATATCTTTGATTTTATGTTTTTTTTTTCAATTTAATTGAATACATCGAACATTTAGGAATATTTGAACTTTTAACCCAAGAGATATCTTACATTGATAATTTTTAATGAGGCTAAATGATTTTTTCTATAAAAAGAAATAGATTGATTATTTATTTTCTTTTGTTTGTAAACCATTTTCTTTGTTCACGAATGAACTATTATTTGCAAGTTCACTGACACTATAGTGCAATTTTTTTTTTAAACAGAAAAGTCCACTTTCATTGTTCGATCGGTACTAACTTTGAAACTTATAATAAAAAAATTCCTTGGTGTTAATTATTAATTTGTTGAATTGCCTACTACATAATTTCTATTCAGAAGAAAGAGTGAGAGAGAGCCAGAAATGTCTGCCATTATTTGTTTATTTTCATATAAAAGAAGAGTAATGCTTAACTTTCTAACTTTTTATTCAAATTAATGTTTAAATGATATAACATATAAATTGTCAATACCATATTGATTATTATATCATCTCATAATTTATAAGATGTTGACAACTCATATGTTATATTATTTGGACATGAATTTAAATAAAAAAAATTTGGAAAATATAATATTACTCAAATAAGAGAAAGATGTTGGAAGAGAAAGGGAGAGAGCAATAGGACTACAGGAGAGAGAAATGGTCGACTTCATTGAAGATTAATAAAATTGGAGAGAGATTGTTATAAAGGGAAAGAATATTGAAGAGATAAATTTAGTGTGATTGAGTAGTTACATTGTTTGAATAGTCCTAACCATCCAAGACATTAAATTCTAGAAACTTAGAACTAAATTTATATAAAACATTAGGGAATATATATATTTATATATATAAATCATGTTATACCCATTTTGAGGAGAATAGAAGAAAATTTTAATAACCAATATTAGTCAAAGATTCTCCACTAACTTAAAAAAAAAAAAAAAAATCAATACAATTCATTTGCCGGTAGTGTGTGTGTCTCTGGCTCTCACCCCCTTTATCACGTTCCTCTCCCTCCAAATAAAAGCAATATGAACAGAGAGAAAGAGACTCCCCATGAGAGAGAGAATGAGAGGAGAGGCACACTTTTTCAAAAGCTAGTAAAATATTTGTGTTGATATTCAGTGGCCAACCCTAGATCTTAGACTAAGTTAAGCTAAACTTCTTTGTACCAATTAAACAGTTTCAGGTTAATTGTACAAATATATAATTTATATATAGTATATTAAGAGTATGGGATCTTAGACTGATTTGATCTTATTTGAATCAAGATTCAAATCATAATTCCCTTCTCCTGTGAATGTATTGAACCATATATATATGTATCAAAAAAAAAAAAAAAAGAATGTATTGAACCGTATAGAGATGGTTTCAGACTGATTAATTAAATCATCTTTTTTTTTTTTTTTCCTGAAACATATATGGTTCAATACATATATGTATATAGATGGTTTCAGACTGATTAATTAAATAATGGTTGATTACAGTCAAAATAACTTCGTAATAAACTTGTATAGGTGGACTACCAACGCAAGTTTTTCCAGGATTGGTAATTTAAAATAGCGTGAGACAGAAATGGAGAGCTTAGATATATGTATACACTAAAACACCTATATATTAACATAAACAGAACACATCACTGTATACTGTATAGTATTTAAGTAGTTGATAAAACAACATTACATACTAAAATAATTTGATAAAATCCTGATTCCTGACACCTGCCGGTCATGACAAAATGAGAAATCCTTATTCCACACCATACGCTAAAAGGAGAAGAAAAAACCAACACATGAATCCTCCAATATGTAACAATATGTCAACAGCAATTGGGCTTTGATGTAGTGGACTACTAAAACCAACACATGAAGCACCCACATCTATACCCTCCCCTATACAGCTCAGTTAAAGAAGTCAGGTCTTCAATGACACCACAGCCAACGTCCCAAAGCGCCTCCAGGAAAGGTTGCAGGCTTAGATCTTCTGTGGAAAAACAGCCAGCCTCCGAAGCAGCAGCCCGGACGGGCTGCAGGCACAGATCATTAATGGAGCAACAGCCAGCTGCCTCCCCAAGAGCCTCCAGGAAAGGCTGCACGATCTCATCCTCATCAGCCTCCGCTACAACTTCCACTTCAGCTTCAGCTTCACTTGCAGCAGCTGGAGAGGTGCAGTTCTTGTAGTCAAGTGACTCATCATTGTATATGTCCCTCCATTTTTGGACCAGCATCTTCACGTCCTCCCTCTCCATGTTCTGCTCATTTCCTGTGTACCTCCATGGCTTGGAGCCCCGAAAAGGAATAAAAAAACCATTAGAACGCGTGTTTTAGAGGCAATATGAAAATTCTCAGGTACAGATGTTCAGATATTAACATTTATCAGGATCAAGCAATAATGATCAGATACTTACAGCAGCACAGTAGTGAACAACTCTGGCTTTGTCAAGTTCAATGTTCTCAGGGTGACGCCATAGCATGGGAAGCACCAGGTTGTAGATTGGAGAAATTGGCTTGTAAATGTCCTTAAAGAACACGTTCAATAAGTTCTGCAAATTCTAAATAAATGATGCAAGACCATTAATCGACCTTACTTGATAAAATCAAAATAAATAATTAACCAAGAATAAGAATCAAAGATGGGAAAAATTAAATGGTACCTGCTCAGCAAAAGGAGTGGGAGGGGTGATTTTGAGGGTGTTCAAGAGATCATGATAGATGAGAATGCTGGGCTCATAAACAAACATGCCAGCATTGAAGTAGAGGGCAGGCCTGGGGCCAAGCTCAGCAGGCCACTTGACCTTATCAGGGCACTGTTGGCAGTATCCAATCTTGAACTGTGGGGTGTGACTCCATGTCTTCTCACAGAAACAGTCCATCACACCATAGAAGTAACCATCAGGCATGTCAAAGAGATGGTCTATGTTCTCAAACACCTGAATGTCTCCATCCAAGTATATCATCTTACGGTACTCCACAAACTGCAATTTTGGTATCAATAAAAACCCATCAGAACCATTAAAAAAGTGCAATTTTGATCCAAACCGCCCTTCAAAACATTAAAAATAGCAAACTCAAAAACTTTCATCAAATAACAAAGAAAACACTGCTTTTAAAAACAATTTCGACTCCAACCTTCAACAGAAATCATAGATTAAGATTCTCTAGCTACGAAGCTAATTTTAATACAAAATTTTAGAAACAATTTTGAATAAAAAAAACCCATCAAAACAATAAAATGAAAAAAAGAACACACACACAAATTTTGATTTTGAAAAACATTAAAAACACTTCCAAAACATGTTGTGAGAAAACAAGACACAAAAAAATATAACTCACCAACTCACGGACTAAAGCTAAAACAATTCCAAATCTATTGGCAAAAAAAAAAAAAAAAAAGAACGTAAACCAATGGGACAAAAGTCACAAAACACAACTATCGTGTCTGTCCAAACGTCACGTGCAACTCATGCAAAGCAAAGCAACCTAAAAATAGCAATATAAACATTAAGGGTAACCTTTAGGTAGTTAAACCCTTAACATAAGCATATGCGTACCTCCCAGATACGAAGCTTGGAGTAGACGTAATACGCTATAGAAAACTGTGTCGAGTTCTCCGGTGAGTAGACAGGATCTATCTCTCTGACGGTGCAGCCTTGGTCAACCAGGATCTTCCTGTGCTCTTCAGGGACGTCAGGGAGGATAGCCACCACAAGAGGGTACTTGCTCTTGGCCTTTCTAAGACCCTTTGCCAGCCCCACCACTCCCTTCACGTAGTCGCCGTTTCCGGCCAGGAAGGTGACGTATGCACGGCGGGGCTGGCTTGGAGTCTTGGAGAGAGAGGTGGTCTTGGTGATAATGTTAGAAGCCATTTTTTGATCAAGAAATGAAAGAGGTACGTGTATTTGCTTGATGGCAAAATAAAGGTTTTTGGAGATCAAAAGGTGATTTTGTTGAAGAGAATACGAGTCGTGTTTATTGGTTTTTTTTTTGGTGGTTTTTGATTGCAAAGAAGTGTGTTTTTTGAAAACGTTTTTGATTGCAAAGGCCAAAGAAAGTGGTTTTTGAAAATGCTTTGTGAGTTGATGAGGGTTGTGGTGTGGGGGGGGGGGGGGGGGGGGGGGGGGGGGTGTGGTTTATGTAGGCAAATGGTGGTGATTTATGGAAATTAATTAATTAAATTGAATTTGATTAAATGATATTTCGAGGAAGTAGCCACCAAAAGAGGGCTACTTTGCCAGCCCCACCACTCCACCAGGAAGGTGACGTATGCACCGTGGGGCCGGCTTGGAGCCTTGGAGACCAAAATGGACTTGCTGTGGGGTGGGGCTGGTTTGGAGCCTTGGAGACCGAAGTGGACTTGCTACAACAAATTTATGAATGTTATAATAGGTAATAGATGGCATTTCGACTAATGCTATCACAGCCCATGCTATAAAAAATCTTCTTTCATTGATAGTAATTTATAAATACTATGCACGATGTTCTAAAAAGCAATTGTTGATGTAATAACAATTTCTTGTAAATGCTATAGTTGTGTTTCCATTGCATTTTTGAAATGCTATATACACTTGATTAAGTTAGTAGCTCTACTATGTTATAGCTTTTTCTATATGCTATGAAACTATTTGATTGCAATTTATAAAAGCTACAAAATAATGTCCTCAATACAATTATTTTTTACATAAAAAAAAATCACACTTTATTATATAAGAATTGTGAACATTGCAATTGTTCTAAATACATAAAAAATAATATAGTTAGAAAAGGATTCAACTCATTCCATTAAAATATCGAAATTATTACATTGTCCATTATATCAATATATGGAGATTTTATGATAGTTACATATCAATTATAATTAAAGTAGCCAAATATAGCTTCTTCATATACAAAAGTATAAGTCTAAACTAAAAACAAACTTGCAACCTGCCCAATACACGAGCCACTTCTGTTACTCATCTTCATTTTTTCTCTCAATGGCCTTGAATGCAAACCAATCTCCATTGTACAGCTGTATATAACAAAAACAAAGATCAAGCAACTATTGATTTCCATAAGAAAATAAGTTATAAGTTCCACAAATATTATTAACAGCAAACATTTGATTAAATTACAATATTTGTCACAATCTCAAAAGCAACTATTTGATCAAATGTTGACATTTGTCGCTAGAATTTTATAGGTTTTGTGCACCAGTCAATAATTATGCACTGCTAGACATCTCATATTGCAAGTGTTGTGATTATTTGCATCACAGTCTGAATCCAAAATAATAGTCAATGGAAGTAACCTTCAATGCATATGTTTCAAAACTATCCCTAATCAGAACTAACAATGAAAGTTAAATGATACGGACACAATCACATAATCAGACCTCAAAAACTATTCCTAATCAGAACTAACAATGAAAGTTAAATGATACAAACACAATCACATAATCAGACCTCAAAAACAGATTTCATAGAGTAAATTACTATCAAATAATAAGTCATCATCTTGCTTGCATAAGTCT
Source organism: Litchi chinensis (assembly GCA_019925255.1). Classification (NCBI taxonomy): domain Eukaryota; kingdom Viridiplantae; phylum Streptophyta; class Magnoliopsida; order Sapindales; family Sapindaceae; genus Litchi; species Litchi chinensis. The sequence goes on from CM034466.1 coordinate 31,007,819, forward strand.
ACTGCCAATTTGAAAGGTTAAAAAAAAAAAAAAAAAGTCTAGATGATTTAAATAATCAAAATACAAAATTTATTGTTCATCTACTGTACTATAACTAGCTAACTTAAAAAATTAAAATTACTCTTATAATTGTTTCAGAGGTACTATATAATGTTTGGAAGTTTGAATTGTCATATAATTAAAATTTAATTTAAGTATATAACTATACATACACCATTGTTTGTTAGATGCTTTTAAGTAGAAATATAAACATTGAAGCATCTATTTAGTATCAAATATAAAGATAAGTATTATGTTAGTAACAATTACTTGTCTGTCTATGTGTGAAGAACTGAACTTAACTTTGAGATTGGATGAACTTTGAGATTGGATGAAACCGAAGCTCGAAAGAAACTTGTCTCCTTAATAGAAGGATTGGACTTCCCCAATTTTTCTTTCTTTCTTTTTTTTTTTTTTTAGAAGTGTGACAACTATTTTTGTTTGGTGGTGATAAGACGTCACGCACATTATCTGGGATTTTATGTCGAAACGCCGTCGTTTTATAGTTTGACTGGAAGGTGCTGCAGAAAGGTGCTGCAGAAAGGTTTGCAGGGGAAGAAATCCATTCGTTCTGGGCTCCACGCGTGCGTGTCGTGGTGCTGCGGAAAGGTTTGCAGGGGAAGAAATCCATTCGTTCTGGGCTCCACGCGTGCGTGTCGTGGATTTTATAAGACGTTGGGAGTGAATCCATTCGTTCTGGGCTCCACGCGTTGATTTTATATAATCCATTCGTGGAATTGATAAGACGTTGAGAAGGAATCCATTCTTTCTGGGCTCTACGCGTTGATTTTATAAAATCCATTCGTGGAATTTATAAGACGTTGAGAGTTGGTGGAAAAGGGTGAATCCACTGGGATATTTTGGTGCAGTTTTGTTAGTTTACGGGAACACCCTAGTGACTTTCGTTTTTTACGTGGTATGTCTTGTTATTGTGTTGTAAAAGTGAGGTTAGTTTTGACGAAGAAGGATTCTCGAATAGTATATTAATTTTATAAGAGTTCAGGTTTGGATAATGTATAAAAAAAAAGGGTGAAATAATCTTGTCTATTATTATTTTTTATATTGATAGGTCACCAGCATAAAAAGAGTAAAATAAAATAAAATAATGACGAATAATCATTGCTTAGACTGGACATGAAAACCGGTGGAAATTATCGTGATTTGGTCATGCTCGCATGCAATGTTCCATGCATGTAGTTCCACGAAGCCAGCTACAAACATGTTTTTTTTGGTACGATACTCAATAGTGTGAATAAACAGTTTGGGCACTAGACCCAATTGACACCTCAATGAATTCAACATCCTTCTTACATTCTTCTTACTTTAAGCAAAACCTAACAATTACTTATACGTAATCGAAATAGTTTAAAATCAAAGTGATTTAAAGTCTGATTGATCTGGAATCAGATTGATGTATTGAAATGAAAATAAATTATTTATTTCAATTACAAAAATTGTAATTTGAATTAACAGTATTCATTTTTAGATATTTACTTTAAATTAGAATCGAAAATGATAGTTTAAAAGTTATGAAAATGTCATTGATTAAAAATATGTATTCCTTTAGCATTTTTTAAGGAAAATTTTTGTCATCAAGAAATGTGTGTTTTTGGACAATAATATTATACGTATTAAACTATTTTTGAATAATAATAATGTTTTTTTGCTACCAAGTTAATGTTATTTACTACACCATCAATAAATATAAAATAGGTTCTCAAATATTTTTTTAATTTCCAATTTTTTTAAGTAGGGCTATACAAGACTTTTTAATATTTAAAAATGAATGAGAATTTGAATGTGAATCATAAATTGGGAGGGGGAGGAAGGGAATGACAATCCCATTCCACAATCTCAAATTTGTGTGAGATCTATATTTTTTCATTTTGATTACAGACTAATTTAGAGTAAGTAAATGTCAATAGTCATACTCATTATTCATTTTTATTCACTAATTTTTTAAGTAAACAATTAATACTTTATAGCTTTTCTAACTGTAATTTTTTCACTTTCATTATTCAAATGGAACAAGAAAGCAATTTATTCTAATAACCCAAAACAAAAAAAAATAGCTTCCATTAATGATACTACCACAGGCTTTTTTTTTTTTTTTTTTGTCCTTTAATTTATTCAGAATCTTTAATCTTGAATTGGTTAATACTATCACAAGAGAGGCTATTTATTTATTTTTATTAATTAATTCTGTTTTGTAACCATCAGGTGGTGAAACTCTAAAAGCCACCACAAATTACATTAGCAGTGGAGAAAATGAAGAAGACAACAAATGGGGAGATGATGATAGATGAGATAATACATTCTCTTGTGAAATTTATATGTATCCTTATCTATTGCGAGTTTCCAGATTTAAAACTGGTGCAATTTTTACACCCGCATCTTACTTGAACCCACGTCGGGTTAACAATTTACATCCTCATTTGTTCATGGATCCATTCAATCAATTCCATTTCCACCCATCCTTTTCTGGCGTGAAATTACCATCCCTAGTTGAAAGGGAGCTATATTACTCTATTTGAATCATTGAATTGAAATATAATGTATATCACTCTATATATTTACAAATTTTGTATGGTCTTTCGCTTGGTAATTTTCTATTATAATAACGTGTGAATAGTTTTATAATGTTATATTTATCTAATAAAATCACACTATGTATATAAATACTTTCACATATTATAATTTTATTGGGTGTATGCACTATATAAATACTTTCACATATTATAATTTTATTGGGTGTATGCACTATATAAATACTTTCACATATTATAATTTTATTGGGTGTATGCACTACATTTATGCAAGAAAATCTTCTCTCATTAGACGCTGGTTTCTTCTTCGTATTTTCGCTTGTTCTTCCATTTGATATAAAATGAGATTCATGGACTTCTTGAATTGGGCTTTTCCAATATAATTTTATGGGCCTCTTGAAAAAAAATTTATTAATGGGTCAGTACTACTCAGTAGCCACTATTAATTGGGAGTAAACACATCAATTTAGGTAATACCCATCAAGATATAATCCTAAAACACAAGAGAATAATCTCATACCTACAACTACAAAGAAATGAACCACTATTTTCTCTATGTAATAAGATTTGATCTACAATTTCTCTTTCCTTAAACAAAAAATAATTACTCGCTCAATTTTTTTTTTTTTTTAAATTATAAAGCAATTTGACGTTAATGGTCAAGGAATCTATTATATATGCAACCCAAAACTCTACTCATATAACATGTCAAAAGATCTCTACTGCACGATATGAGAGAAAACTTTCCACATGTGATAGTAAATACATATAAGTGGACTCAAATTCTTCTCATGAGTGAGAAGAGAAAGTGCGCTGATCATTTGAACTCTAAATGGATGTGCATTTACAACTTGTCTAGTTTCTCACGTCTATAACATGAAAGAAACATACTTTATTTTTTTTAAAAAAACAACAACATATTTTATATGTAATCTCAATGTATGAATGTAATGTAACAATTAAAAAGAGAGGTCAGCGATCATATTCGTATCCCTAAAGTAATATATAACATTTTCGTTACATAATTTGAAAAAATTCAAAACTATAAAGTAGTACAGCTAAATACAAGAATTAATTCCTCTAAATTTTCCATATGAACAAGAAATTGGAAATTAAATCAAAATGAAATCCTACATATGCAAATTAACAAAACCATATATTTGTTAACATTTTGAGAGGTTTCATATCCTAAGATATAGTTTGACTGAGCTGATCAAATGTGATGCTATTGATAGAACACAGGACTACACATTTGGTAGTCAAATGCAACCAGTCATCAAATTAGGAGTTGTGATCAACATAGTGTTCCAGTAATGATTTGTGGGGAGCCTTCGGTGTAGGGACTTGATGTTTTTGTAAATTCCAATGCAAGGATTAATTTTTTTAAAGCCCTTCTTTGGAGTTAAAATCCTTTTCTAGTCTTGTTTTTTATCTTGACTTCTGATTAGAGGAATTGGAGTTTGGATGATGCATGAAGGAGGAAAAAATGTTATAATCATGACAATCTTTTTTTTTTTTTTTTTTTTTTTTTGTTTTAATGATTCTGAAGGGGTGGGAGTGTGAATTAAATTAATATAAAACTACTTACACTTTATGTTTTAAAACAAGAGTAAAACTTGAACCCTTGATCTTATAGGATCAAGGAAAGTATTCAATTATTTATACTAAGGGATGGTGTGTGAAAGGTGAATGTGAAAAGGATCAAATTGTGGTGGTGTTGAGACCAAATCCATTATTTTTATATTAACGTGTCATTAGATTATAAAAAGTTCAGAAGATAAAATGTTAGAATAATATTCCAGCTCATCTGTTTGGGCATGTCAAATTAACAATGATTAATTTTTGTGAAACCTTTGATATTAGAATTAGCTTATTTCGTTGTTAGCTTTGATAATGTATCATAATATCAAATTTTAAATACTATAGTTGAATTATTGTCTATCGATTTAAATTTTTAGGTATGATGATAACTAATATGATATCAGAATTTAAAAGTCCTTGGTTCAAACACTCTCTTTTCCTTTTATCTGAAAATCTTTTCGTTACACATGTTATATGGTTAGAGATGTTTAATATGTGTCCGTCATCTGTTACCAGTTCACGTTGCACGTGAGGTGACGTATTAACGTATCATAATCTCAAATTTTAAATATTATAGTTAAACCATTTTCTATCAATTTAAATTTTTGAGTCTGATAGTAACTAACAAGTTCAATGGACATTAGCAACAGTTGAAGATGATCAACTGAGGTGGTCCGTGGATGGCACTACAAAATTACTTAGGCAGATTCTTGAGCGTCCAACTAAACATACAATTTTCAATATCTCTTCAGAAATTCCTGAGGGAGTTATTTTTATCTTTGCCCATGACAATTGTAGGGTCGTCATTTTTCCTTCTATTGATTCAGAAAACATATTTTTATCTTTTCTTTTAACTTGAGTTAACCGTGTTCCAGGGGGATTTTTGATGTTTTTTAAATTAAAGAGAAAATGATAATTCTCTACTCGTCAAGAAATAACTCATTCATGAGGAGAGATAGATTTAAGAAGAAGAAACAAATAGAATAGCGCCAAAATAAATCAGAGAAAAATAAGCTATTTCACTTGTTTTCTAAGAAATTTTACGCAGAAAAATACCTGAAGAGAAAGTTGACTTCTGATTAGTGTACCTGGAGATTGGCTTGCCTGGAACTAATAGACATACTGAAATTGACAATAGATGTTTACTGGTATATTAACTAATACAACCTTTTTTTTTTTTTTTTGGTTTCTGATTCAGGGCCAGTTTCCAGGATCTGCATTAACACAAATTTAGAATAAAGTATAGTTTTTGTGATCATATGGACGCTAGTACTTTCATATTTCAAGAATTTTTTGTGTTGCTTAGTATAGGTTTAAATGCTTTATGCTTGTATTACTAGACTGTGGCAGCATTTATGACTTAGAACATTGTTGTTGTTAGGGCACTTTTATACTTGTATTTTGGTTGCTAATGGGAAAGAAAATGAACAGCAAGTAGATCATAATGACCAACTATCGTTAATAATGTCGATGGCTTGATGTGTCACAATATAAAAAAATCAACAATGAGTTCAGATCAGAAAATCCTGGTTCGTTTTTTAGTTAAGTCTGTTGATTGGTCTTGTAAGGTTGGCCTCCAAACTCATTAGCCAGTCAACATACGATAAAATGCAAAAGGAACTTGAAATCCAATACTTAAAAATTGTAAACAAAATGATTTTTGTAGTGCACACACATGGTGTAGTCGTGTAGTTGGTTATCACGTCAATCTAACACACTGAAGGTCTCCAATTCGAGTCTGGGCGATGATGACAAAGCATTGTTTATATTAGCTTGATTTGCATTCTTTGAATTCGGATAATTAATAGTCAAATTATACATTATTTACAAATTACAACTTAAAATTTAGAGGTAAGTATGGTTTATTGTGCTTGCAATTCCTACGGAATCTTAGGTCTTTATATAGACACATATAAATTTAGATACCATGTTCCATTCTAGTTAGAAACAGTGTTGCAAGTTCTTGATACACACACTTCTCATTTTACTTGAAATAATACTAAAATAATATATTTTTTAGGCTATGCACAAAATTCAAAATATGAAATTTGTCCAAAATGTGGAAGCCAAATAGGAGGACCATTTGTCGAATGGTTGCTGGTGCCGTTGGCACCAGTCAACCTACACGCCATGTGTCGGTGTGGTTCGACACCCGCTGCCTCCCTCCTCTCAATTTCTCTATATCTAATAATATAATATATAATCATATATAATATATCCTCTATAATATATAGTATATTAATAATTTCTGTCCCACCATCAGTGTGGGTCGTTCTCCCACCCCTGTGTGGGTTGTTCTTCCACCTCAGTGTGGGTCTCTCCCCCACCTATGTGTGGGTGGCTCTCTCCCGCTTGGGAGTCGTCCCCCCGGGCCGTACCACAGTGTAATATCTCGGTTCAATGGTCCTGGTTGTTCTCTGGGCTTATCCCAGTTACAAGTTATTGTATTCAAAAAAAAAATAGGAGGACCATTTGCCTTAAAAATGTACTTCTGTTTTATATTCAATAGAATCAGAACCGATCAACAAGAAGAAAAACTCCCTTGCTCTAGAGAAAAAGCCTGTTTTTTTCCTAGACGAACATTAGACTGCAGATGGGTTGGTAATGTATTCAAAAGGTTCTTCTGCCGGAAGTGCTTCTAGGTGGGAATGCGGTTTTGTAGACCATGTTCTGCTTTCATCCATCGTTGATAAACTATCATGACAGTTCTTGTAATCCAGTTACTTATCATTGTATATATCATACCACTTCTTCACTAGCGTCTTTATGTCTTCCCTGTCCATGTTCACTCCTTCTCCTGTGTACCTTCGTGGCTTTCCACCCTGAAATATTCAATGCAAAAACATATTAGTGATAACGGGCGATAAGCTTGGATCAGTAGAGAATTTAAGTCAATATTGCTTTTGCTCACTAGCACACAATAATGAACAACTTTTTTTTTATCAAGTTCAGTGTTCTTGGGGTGGTGCCATAGCATTGCCATGACAAGGTTATAAATTGGAGGAATTGACTTGCATACATCCTTGAAGGACCTGTTCAGGAAGTCCTAAAACAATACCAATTGCAAAGAGACATCATGCATTTAACGTTTTGGAATTTAGATTGGAATGAACACAAAGATACACATATATTATATGTCGTACCTGCTCAGCGAATGGGGAAGGAGGGGTTACTTTAAGAGTCTGTAAGAGATTATCATACGTGGAGACATCTGGCACGAACATGAATATGCCTACATTGAAGTAAGGAGAAGGAGAAAGAGGGGGACCTAACTGGGTCTGCCACTGAACCTTTTCCGGGCACTGCTGGCAATAGCCGATCTTGTGCTGTGGTGTGTGACCCAACGTTTTTTCACAGAAGCAATTCATTACAACACTGAAGAATCTATCCGGTAAGTCAAACAAGTGATCAATGTTTTTGTAAACTTGAATATCTCCATCTAGATACACCATCTTGCCATACTCAACAAACTGCATTGATGAGATCATGAACATGAGTGATCGAGTCCAGGACCACAGAAAACATTAGCAGCATTTGGCTTTTATGACTTGAAGAACAAGTCAAAAGCATGTTCTGCTTTATTGCATACTAACTATTGAAGACAAACAGGGTCATATACCCTGTCTTTCATCAATTTTAAGGATGTTATGCTCTAATTTGATGCAAATCATGACTATCGATATGTGGGGTAGGTTGAGTGACAATAAAAGTTTCATAACCAAATAAAAATTCACGAATTCAGTTACTATATAGGATTATTTTTGTAATCTAAAGTTTCTATTTTAAAAAAACTTCTAATTTTATGGATGGTTAAATTAAAAGCCAATAATTAGTAACTCTTGTAGCTACAGAGATCTTATATAGTGCCCTAGATTCAAATGCCAGGCAAATACATATAATATGTACTACACAATCAAATGGGGAAACCTAAATCAAAATATTTAAAACTTTCAAGGAGGTGTCTAAACAATGGTAAAGCTATCATACAAGATTTGGTAACTATACAAAGTGATTGCTGTATTAAACAATTCAACGGTTTAAATAAGAGCAATACATGGCTTACTTGCAATTACCTTGTATACCTAGAGTTCTATATCCCATCTTCCAGAATGTCATAATGCAATTGTGAAAAACCTGAAACATGTTACAGGAAAATGCACACACCTTCCAAATACGAAGCATAGTAATCCAGGGAAAATTCGGTCTGGCTTTCAGGTGGATAAACAGGTTCAATCTTCTTGACAATACATCAGAGACTAATTCTTGGCAATGCTTGTCGGGCAGATCACCCATCAGGCAGGACCACAACCATGAGTGGATAAGCACTTATAACCTTCCCATTGTAAAAGCACTTGTAGTAGAAGCAGTATCCACTATCTGAGGTGCCATCATATGTATCCCTGAAACAAGTTAGAGGTTTCTTGCCTTGGAAGAAACAAAAAATAAGGATTTTATTGAGACTTTGATAGTGCGAAGGAGTGGTGGTGCTGGTTAATGGAGATGAAGCTGATTGTCTACGGGGAAAAAACAATTTAGTAGATGTCTAGATGATCCCAGTTTTAGGATTGCAGAAGCTAGAAGTCTTAAAACAAATGTTTGAAGCTGAAAATAGATCATTAAAGCGTGATCAACAACAGTCTAGTGATCTTGCTTTTAACTCCTTTAAACCAATTAAACAGTTTTAGTTAAATGTCCAAATATAGAATTATATATTAGTATATGAGGACTAAAATGAGATCTTAGATTAATTTGATTTTATTTCAATCAAAGCTCAAATGTCATGAATTCAAATTTATTTATTAATTAAAGGGTCGTTGATTACATTCATAGTAATTAAATTTGTATGGAAATTGAATGGGTGGAACATTAATACAAGTTTTTCCAAGATTGGTAAAAAGAAAAAAAAAAAAAAAAAAAGCGAGAGAGATCATGAGAGGGAGAGAGATTAGACAAAAGTGTACACTAAAATAACTTGTTAATATGTTGATTAAAAATAATTAACAAGTAACAATCCAACATTACTTACTGTAATTAATAAACAAACCAAAAGAGGAGGAAGACTAAAAAATCCTCACCCTCCTCGTTACAATAATGAAATAAAAAAATTCTTCTTCCATATAATAATAAGAAGAAGAAAACCAACACTTGGAATTAAAAACCCCCAATTGTCCTCCTATACAAACTTGGTTAGAAACATAGATGTTCAATGGATCAAGACAGCAGACTAGGCGGCGGATGGGGCGGTAAAGTACTGGACAGCACCAGCCTCCGAAAACGCCTCGAAGAACGGCTGCAAGCTCACATCCTCACCAGCCTCAGCTTCACTTGCAGCAGCTGAAGTGGAATAATTCTTGTAGTCAAGCGACTCATCATTGTATATGTCCCACCATTTTTGGACCAGCATCTTGATGTCCTCCCTCTCCATGTTCTGCTCTTTTCCCGTGTACCTCCATGGCTTTGAGCCCTGGAAAAGAAATCAGAAAAACATTAGAATACGTATAAAAATTATCAGGTGCAGACATTTAGATTCTAACAGTTATCAGGATTAAGCGATAATACTTACAGCAGCACAGTAGTGAACAGCTTTGGCTTTCTCAAGCTCAATGTTCTCAGGATGACGCCATAGCATGGCAAGAACAAGATTGTAGATTGGAGGAATTGGCCTGTAAATGTCCTTGAAGAACATGTTCAAGAAGTCCTACAAGTTCACATAAAATAAATAAATAAATAAATAATTTCATGATCTTACAAAGCTTGAATCAAAACAAATCAACCAAAACAATCAAAGATGTGAAAAAATGTTACCTGCTCAGCAAAAGGAGTGGGAGGGGTGATTTTGAGGGTGTTCAAGAGATCATGATAGATGAGAATGCTGGGCTCATAAACAAACATGCCAGCATTGAAGTAGAGGGCAGGCTTGGGGCCAAGCTCAGCAGGCCACTTGACCTTATCAGGGCACTGTTGGCAGTATCCAATCTTGAACTGTGGGGTGTGACTCCATGTCTTCTCACAGAAACAGTCCATCACACCATAGAAGTAACCATCAGGCATATCAAAGAGATGGTCTATGTTCTCAAACACCTGAATGTCTCCATCCAAGTATATCATCTTACTGTACTCCACAAACTGCAATTTTGGCACCAATACAAACCCATCAGAACCATTGAAAACGTGCAATTTTGATCCAAACCACCCTTCAAAACATTAAAAAGAAAACTCAAAAACTTTCATCAAATAACAATGTAAACACTACTTTTAAAAACAATTTCGCCTCCAACCTTCAACAGAAATTATAGATTAAGATTCGCTACAAAACTAATTTTAATACAAAATTTTAGAAACCATAAGGAAGTGCAATTTTGAAATTAAAAAAAAAAAACCATCAAAACAATTAAAAATTAGAAACACGAACTTTGATTTTGAAAAACACCAAAAACACTTCCAAAACATGTTGTGAGAAAACAAAGTCCTAGGTTGTTTCCTCAAGAAACAATAATATAACTCACCAAACCCACCGACAAAAGCTAAAACAATTTCAAACCTTTAGGTAAAAAAAAACCCGAAACAAAAGATAAAACACAACTATCGTGTCCGTCCACATCAAACGCCACGTGCAACTCATGCACAGCAACAACAAAAAAAAAGCAACGTTAATATGAACATAAACAAATACGTACCTCCCAGATACGAAGCTTGGAGTAGTTGATGACGTAATACGCCATAGCAAACTGTGTTGAGTTCTCTGGTGGGCAGACAGGCTCAATCTCTCTGACGATGCAGCCTTGGTCGACGAGGATCTTCCTGTGCTCTTCAGGGACGTCAGGGAGGATAGCCACCATAAGAGGGTACTTGCTCTTGGCCTTTCTAAGACCCTTTGCTAGCCCCACCACTCCCTTCACGTAGTCGCCGTTTCCGGCCAGGAAGGTGACGTATGCACGGCGGGGCTGGCTTGGAGTCTTGGAGAGAGAGGTGGTCTTGGTGATAGCAGTGGTAGTGGTGATATCAGGAGCCATTTTTGGATCAAGTAATGAAAAAGGGTATGTGTGTTTGGTTGATAAAAAACAAAGGTTAAAGTGCTTTTGTTCAAGAGAAAATAAGTGTTGTTTAGTTTTTTCGACTGCAAAGAAGTGTGTTTTTTGAAAACGTTTTTTATTGCAAAGAAAGTGTGTTTTTGAAAATGCTTTGAGAGTTGATGAGGATCGTGTTGTGATGAGGGGTGTTTATATAGGCAAATGGTGGTGATATATGGAAATTTATCAAGTATTTTTTAATTCATTGAATTGAATTAAAATTAATGAGCTTTCAACTCTATGTTAGTCAAATTATCAAGAAAAAGACAAGTGGATTTGTGACAAGTGTTATCGTTTGTCTTGACACGATGTCGGTTTAGTATATTATCCCGTTTTTATGCGTCGAAACGCCGTCGTTTTAATAGTTTGACTGGGGTGACCAGCAGGTTGTGGAAAAAGAATTTGTATGCAGGGGGAGGAATCTGGGCTCTACGCGTGGCAGGTGGATTTGATCCGACGGTTGGGATGGAATCTAGGATTTGGGCGGTGCCCGAAAAAATGTAAAAGGGAGAATATACTGGAATATTTTAGGTCAAGTGTTGTTCGTTTACGGGAATAACCTTGTGGCTTTCGTGTTTTATGTGGTTTGTCTTGTTATTGTTGTGTAAAACTGAGGATAGTTTTGTGATTTTGGTTTTAAATGAGTGAGACTCTGAAAATGTTAAGGAAATGCGATGGAAATGATTGTGTGTGGCAGTGTGTACGTGCTTATAGGATGAGGCGATGTGTTGTCGTTAAAGTCATGCTGTGATCGAGATTGATTTTGCCGAAAAATATGGGAGTTGAATTAAGGCCAAAGATCTATCCGAAGATAAAATAGTGATCAATTTAGGACATTTAAGAAACACCCCGGTTGAAAAGCAAATGGGAGATTTTGTGTATGTAGTTAAAAGTGGACAGTTGAGATTGTTTGGAGGAATATGAGCAGTTGTTATTGTGGTAAAAAATAGGAGATTAATCGTAGTGAAAGAAAAATTGATTTTTGGAGTGGAAATGAGAAATCAAGTTCTAATTCTAACTAGAATTTATGTCACGTTTATTTGTTACAAAACCTTATAAGGAAAATATACTTTCCTTATTTGTGATTTTATTAGATGTGTAGAGAATCTAGATCTCATACTTAAATGAGAAGAAAATTTCTTTACTATGGAAACTTGTTTCTCGCTCCCACTCAATGAATCTCTGTCCTTAATTCTCTTTTCCATGAGATTTAATTGACATTGATTTTTATTCCTAATCAATAAACTTGCCATTATTTAATTCCTTATTTAAGTACTAGAGCCATATAATTTTATTGGCATTAGAAATCAATAATTAAGTTATCTTTTCCTTTTAAGATTCCTAATTAGTAAATCTGTCATTAAACCAATGTGTTGTCAAAATGTAATGTACTTAAGATAAATTTTTCTAAATATAATTGAGATCTAAACCGAATCTAGGTAAGAAATATAGTGATATCTATATCTATTTAAGACATATGAGTTATATTATGGTTGAAAATAAGTGAGAGACGACACAACACACTTGTGTGTTGAAAACTGTGTTTTTTTTTTTTTTTTTTTAACTAACTAATATAGAAACCAAATTAAGGTCAAAATCTAAGGACATTAAGATCAATTTAGGACATATAAAATATAACTCAGTTTAAAAATGTATTTTCTATATGTTTATGATTTGAAATAATGTGACGTTATTGAAGAAAATCCAAGATATCTCTTAGGGATAAGGATTGAAAATCGAATAAATTTATGTAAATATATATATTGAAATTGATGAAAAAAAAATCTTTTCGAATATATGTAAAAAAAATTAGGTAGTTATATCGACTAACCTAACTAATTCATGAAAAAATATTGTTATTAAGTTGGTTTAATATTGTTGAATCAGTTTTCTCGAATAAAATAATCCACATAAATATTTAAGAGAACATGAAGTGAAACGTGAAGAAAATAAATAGTTTATGAATTTTTTTAATTTAAATTTTTTTTTATTCCATTTTATTCATAACAAATTTTGTTGGTGTAGGACATACAATAAAGGTTGTCGGTGAAGAATAAAAAATGTCTAGATCATAAAAAATAATTTTAGATTATAAAAAATATTTGATACGATGTAGAAGTTGAATGAATAATATATAAAGAATTGGTTTTATTGATTTATTTCCCAATCCAATAGCTCTAAAATGTATCAATAAATTAAAAAAAATAAAATAAAACCTGCATAGATAAAACAACGAACCCCTTATTTTATTAACAATGGGTGTGTTATTAATTTAGAATCTTTATTAATGAAAAAAAAAATTGAAAAAAAAAAACCAATTAAATGAACCTCACAAAAAAATCAATGAGATAAGTTTATTCGACAGATGGATCCTAGTCACTTTCTCCTTTGAGAAATGGAGTTTCTTTCCTTTGGGTTTTTTTTTTTTTTTTTTCAGTGAAACTTAGTTCCCATCTATTTTTATTTCCAAATGGTGAAGGCATTGTATATAAGTAATTTTATTGTCAAATTATTTTAAAAAAATAAAAAATTTGCCACCAAAACAATAAAAAATTTAATGAGATATATTAATATTAAAGATTATATGAATGATTTATTTTTATTTTTTAAAAAAAAACTATTTATTTTCATAAATATTATAATCGTGAAATACTTAACAATTACGTATTATGAAATTTAAATTTCATATCAAATATAGAATGAGATATACACATTACACGATCTAAAAGTTTAATTTATTTATTATTCAAATCACCAAGAATCAAATTTTGGTCAACAACCTAAGTTCAGTGTGTGACTTGGAGTACAGAATACACCATCCAACCATTCAGTATAACCAACACCCCACGAAACTTAATAAATTTAAATTCCCTTTTTACAAAAAGCCAGTTAAAGTGCAAAAGCGTGTTTCTAATTTTTTTTTTTTAAAAAATAAACAACATTATCAACCAAGTCTTATCTAACACCGCCAAGTCCAAGCACCGCCAACTACCTCGGCCCCACCGAATTAACTACCAGAGGGCCCTCCCGTTGCTGCTACCACACACGTAAGTCACGCAGGTTCGCGACACGTACTCAGACCCCAACTTGGAGACACTGCCACCAATCCATCAGTGAAAGATTCCCTTAGAAGTTGCTAGGAACGTGTGAACATATGAGGTGATGCTAGACAAGATCAGGCAGGCACAGCAGGTGTCTGAGGCAAAAAAGTACAACGATGTCGGTCATTTAACTGAGGCTAATGCACTGGCTATTCAACGTGAAAATGAGGTCTCGGTAGGTTTTACTGTGACCGAGCAGAGTGGCCAAAAGGGATCCTGACTTGTCCAAGTGCAATATATGTTAATGCTTATATTATGAAATCAGTGTAACGTAAACTTGTTGATTGAATATACATATTTTTAAAAAGTAAGTATATAAAATCTCTTTTATCATGTTGTAGGTGTGTAAACACTGATTTTATTAAGACAGACAAAAGAAAAATTTCTGGAGTTACCATCCAAAAGAAAGTTGAGGTTAGTTTCTTTTATAGAACCTTTTTCCACTACTAGATCCTTTGTTTTGTTATCCAGGCTATCCCAACTTTTTAGATCATATATATCAACAGGAGGAGTTGGTTGTTCTTCACTCATATCATTCACGTATAGATAACAATGAGATGTTTTTCAGTATTTTCACTTGAGTTACTCTAGACTTTTCACAATTTTTATCTAAATGCATACTTAAATAATAAAATATATAAATTGTTAATATCATATTAATTATCACATCTTTTCATGATTAATATGATATTGATAATTTATATACCACTATTTGGGCATGAATTTGGATAAAAAAAATTGAAAAGTCTAGTTTAACTCTTTTTGTTTTCATTTAATTTTTCAAGATGACTTGGTTTGGTTGGTTGTTGTGAGTCAGTTTCCGGTGATTAACTTGATCCCCTTTTTAGCAAAGAATTTTCTAGTGCGCCTTTTTGAGATTGATTTTTGTTTAAAATCTTTTTTTTTTTTTTTTTTTCACTTCCAGATACATGCTTCAGATAGGAAACATACGTAGACAATTATACCAATAACTAAATTAACAATAAAAGTATCAAAGAAAATAAAACCACATAAGAAATCTAGTTGCACAAACTACTTCCTGGACTTGTTTTGCGTATGCATAGTTAGCCTCACATGCAAATCCTTTATCAGAATCTGTCGGCCTTAAAAAATGTATTGTTAATTAAAAAATGTAAATACAATTTAATGTCACAAAATTAATCACAATGGTAACAAAATCTAAAACAAGAACAAAGAATCAGAAAAGTATATATATATATATATATATATATATTCTCTAAATTAAACTCAAAATAAAACACAAAATATATTTAAACATCTAAGCCATTATATGCAAGACAAGTTTTATGAATTATTATTCGACCAAAACATCTGATAAAATGACAATGGAAGGTCAAGAAAATAGAAAACACTTCCACCCAACAACAGATTTAAAAAGATTAAACAAAAAAAAAAAAGGTATCATGCAAGAGAAGAAACATAAAGAAATAGATGCAAATATGGTTATTGATGGTATCAAATAAAAATATTTAAATATATACAATAAAAATTTAATAAGTTATCATAATTAGAGGTTATTTGTTTTTTTTCGAAGATTGAATAGTACTGTTGAAGATTGAAGACTGAACAATGACTGAAATCTAAAATCTAAATGATAAATTTATTATTTTTTTTCTTACCTCCGAATTAATGTATAGTTTGTTTTTTAAAATTAAAATTGTTTGAAACTAGTCATTTGATGCTTATATTTGTTTACTATTAGTTATTATATAACTTTATTTAATATAATACAAACAGTTATAATAAATTATTTAACAAATACTAAAATACTTTTATATACATTAATAATATTTTTATTCATAATTAAAATATGATTAATTGTTATAGTAACGTAATTCTTTTTGAAAATTATATATACATAAATAAATTATTATAGCAAAGTAAATTAAATTTATATATTTAAATAAAAATAAACAAAATGTTCTTAAATTGAATTATTATTACAATAAATGTTGAAATTATAAAGTAATATATATTATAGTCAATGCAATATTTCATTAATTACGTTTAAAAAGAATTTATATAATATGAAATTAGAATAAATTTGAAAATATTTTATTTTTGGAAGAATAAATTTGGAATAATAGATTTAAAAAATCATTAAATGATTTGACATTCAAATAAAAATTAAAATTTCTATATATAAATATATATATTTTAGTAACTTTTTATTGCTTGTAAGTGGTTTAAGCACTTGAAAGAACAAATAAAAATCATTTAATGTGTGTAATCCAAACCCGTTAAGTGAAAAGTAATAAAACAAACGACTCCTTAACTAGGAAATGAAAAACTTTGGACTTCGGATTGTTGATGGAAATTTGAATCTTCAACTGGAAAGCAAAACTCTCCATGTTTTTGTGTTGGTTGTTGTTGTTGTTGTTTTTTTTTTTTTTTTTTTTAAATAAAGAAATAAATGAAAATTGAAAGAGATATTTTGGTGTAGATAAAGTAATAGATCTATTTTTATATGTGAGCCTATTAACTATAAAGTTAAACAAATTTTAAGTTCAAAGGATTTATAGATTCAACCCCTTAACTATTGATCATTTAAAAAAAAAAATAGAGATTTAAAAAATTTGTGAACCCCAAAATAATGGGCCTAGGCGGCTGCCCCTTTCGCATAGGCCCAAGGCCAGTCTTGATTAAAAAAAAAAAGAATCTCCTTTATGTAGAAATTTGGAATTAGATTGTGAGCAAAGTAAATGAGACTACTTACAAGTGCACAACAATGAACAACTTTTACTTGATCATGTTTGATATTTTCGGGGTCAGGGTGCGCCACAGCATTGCCATGACAAGGGTATAAACTGGAGGAATTGGCTTGTATATATCCTTGAAGAACATGTCCAGAAAGTCTTGAAACAAAACCAAATGCGAAAGACATCATATGTTTAACATTTTAGAGTTTAACTTAATAGTTATAATAATAATAAATAAATAAATAACAATTTAGCTCATAAAAAAATAAAAATAAAAATTTAGAGTTCCAATGCAAATGAACATAAAGATATGGTGAATAGTATTTGATTTTATCAACTCTACATAGTCATTACACATTAAAAATAGGTGTGGCTCAAACACCAACATGCCTGTATTGAATCAATCTATCACAACGCATAGAAGAATCCATCTGGTAAGTCAAAATTTATGAATATGCCCAATAAGATGAGCCATCGAAGCAATTTATCATAACATAGAAGAATCTATCTGGTAAATCAAACATTTATGAATATGCCCATTAAGATATGCCATCTTAGCCGGGGGCAGACCCACTCAAAATTTTTTAAAATTGGAAAAACTTCATTTAGTCTTTAAGATTTCGAAAAATATCAAAAATTTAAAATTCTTTTTAAAACAATTCTTTTTATTCATATTTTTTTTCAAAATTCTTTAAAAAAATCTAAATTATCGGTCAACTAATTATCAACACAAATCAAATGTAGAAAAGGATATTTTCGCCCTTAATTGTTGTTAGTAACACTTAAATTACTAGATTACCCTCATAAAATAAACAGATAAAGATTTTTTTTAATTTTCTTTTAAAATTTAAAATTATTAAATATAAATTAAAAATTAAAAATTAATTCAATTAAATTAAAAATAAATTAAAAATTAAAAATGTATATAAAAAAAACCAATAATAATAATAATAATTAAAAAACAAAGAAACAAAATGAAGAACATGAAGAAGAAGAAGAAGATGGAAACCAAATTGCCTAACCTAGAATCATCATCCATCCAAACCAGACCCACTTCTCTTCGATCTATCTTTTATTTCTTTTATTTCTTTTCTTTTTTTTTTAACCTTTTACTCTCTTTGCAACTGTTTCCTTCACTACTGCCATTGCTTCCTTCGCTACCACCGCTAGCAGTTCTACTTTCTCATCTCTCGAAGGCTTGTTGTCGCCGCTGAGAAGGTTACAATAAAGGTTGTGGGGAAGATAGAGAGATAGAGACAGTGATGGTGAAGGTATTTCAGCGAGTGGGTACGGGGTCCGGTAGTGAGTATGATTCAATAGGTGGAACTAAAGGGAGGGTGGTGGAAGTGAAGGAGAGGTGGACAGGTGGTGGAGATGGATCTTTGATAGTTGATATCATTGGTGGAAGAAAATGATGGCTTCATGACAAATAAGATGATGATTTGGGGTTCGGATCCAAAGAGGATGAGTTGGTGAGGAAGGTTGAGTCTAGAGAGGTTGAGTAGGCGATGGAGGTTGAGTTGGCAATAGAGATTGACTCTAGAAAGTTGAACCGACGATGAAGGTCCATTTTCTGTTTTTTGAATATTTTGGTTTTTTTTTTTTTTTCCTTTTGAGTTTGAGTTGTGTTGACTTGTTGGTTTTGATGATGTTGATAAGATGTATTAATGTACTTGATGAGATTGATTAAGATGTGTTATGAAACTATATGGAATTTTTGGTTTTTAATGATGTGGTGGAGATCTAATTCTTGATGATTTGTTGGTTTTGAAGATCTGGGTTGCAAAACCCAGATTTTCATTTTTTTATAAGTTTTCGTTATGAAGGGGCATTTTAGTAATTCTAATTAAAATAGTTTGTCGGCAGTTAGTTTTATATGAAAAGACCATTTTACCTTTCCCACTCATACTATTTGTTATCGTTAATCGTCAGTTGATTGATGGTTTGAACTTTTTTGAAAAGTTTTGGAAAAGATAAGAATGAAAAGAGTTGTTTTCAAAATATATTTAAAAATTTGATAATTTTTAAAAAGCTTAAGTTCATGTCGTTAAAGAAAGAGTTCAAAGTCATTAAATGACTATAAAATATATTGGGACAAACTTCATAATTGCGGATCCGCTTACTAAGAGATTACCACCCAAGGTCATTCATGAGTACACTGCTCGTATATGTGTTGTTTTGGTTGATAATGAGCATGTATAGTAGGAGTTAGTATTTTGATGTTCTTTGTTGCAAATATGTTTTATATTTATTTTCTATAGAATAAAGTATATGATTCATTTATAAACTTTGAATGTTATTTGTGATTAATCTTATTAAAAATTGAAATTAGACCAATTGGAAATAGACATGTTTAAGATCATATTGCATGTAATTTCCATGCTATGCATCCATACTCGATTTATGTTATTGAATATATTGGTATGGTGACCATTGATAGGTCTAGTTACAAATATATGTAACAAATATCGCTTTAATCTCATGCTAATATAGTAGATGGACTAGATTGTAACTAAGAGGATATTTCAGAATAGATAAATTTTTAGTGCATACTTAAAATTATAGATAATATAATTGCTTTAGGAAACATATGTAGTCTAAGTGGGAGATTATTGAGATTTTTATATTTTTTATTATGGACTTATATATTAAATAACAATTATATTATAGGTTATTTATTTTAATAAGACCAAATCAATGATCTATTAATTGAACTCTAGAGATATCCATTGGGTATGAGCTTTAGTATGTAGAAACTTAATACTAATTAATTAGGGTTAAAAAGAACTTAATTGGAGGGTTAGTATATGAAGAATATTATAAAAGTTATGTTCTCCAAATCAAATCAACATACATATAATTTTACTCTCTTTCTCCTTCCCCATTCAAGAATAAAACTATAGAGCATATTAAAGTGATTTAACTGTGAAAGACTAAATCATTCTTAAGTTTATCAATATGGATTTGAGTGTATCTTTTTTGTAACAATTATTAATCATTTAATATGAGTTTATGAATTTTAATATAGGTTTTTATCTATTAAAATTTTATCTAACAAAACTAAATGAGGTTTTTCCAAAAAAATTTCAAGCTCCCTTTCTTTTGTTTTGTTTTAGTTTGACTTCGATAGTTGATAGAATTATACAAAGCTAAAAACTGTTCTCACTTAGAGCATCTCCAATGCTAATATGAATTATTTTTCACAATTCATTGTCATGTCATCAATGTCTAAAGAATTGTTTTCTACATGGTATTGAATAGTAATTGATAGACAGTGAAATTATAAAATGTTCTCCAATGCTTTCATTCAAAATTCATATTTTGCTGAGGTGTTATTTTTTTTTTTCATTTTTTTAAACCCCCCAAAAAAAAGTCAACTCTTAATAAAAAATAAATCAATTGCATATTTTGCTTTCATTCAAAATTCATATTTTGCTGAGTTGGCTGTCCATGAGACCCCCTGAAAATAGAGAGTCATATTGACAGTATTGATTTTTTTTTTTGCCAACTCAGCTTTACAGTGAATGCAAACAATTGCATTGAAGAAGCATATTTTGAATCCATATCTATCTATCCTATGTGGACTTCAATTTTTTCACAATCCATTGACCCATTGGAGATGCTAATGCTGTTATCCTGTTCGCATGGTGGTGGGCCCCCTCATACCATTACTTTGTTGCCCTTTTTGTATATTATTTATTATGATTTATGATAAAAATTTATTTAGATTTTCTTTTTTAAACAAAATTTATGTAGAATTAATAATAACTAGAAGTTTTGAAAAATTTCAGAACATGTCCTATAATATGTATCAATAAATTCTCATTCTATAAGTTGGATTGAAATTATGTTTCATAATTAATATATATGGTTTGTATCTTATTTAAATTCATAATATTTTAAGCAATAAAATCAAATTATATCCACTTGAGTATTAGTAAGATTATTGTTTAAAAAAAAAAAATTCTTACATAAAAACATTATATATTTAATATGATCTTAATTTTCTCATTACTTTATTCATGTGCCCATCTTTTATAAATTTTTTGAATCCGTTACTGATAACATTTTACTATATATGCTCAACAAACCGCATTGGTCTGATAAAAACATTTTGTAATCAAATCGAGGACCACAAAAAATAACAAGCACCATTTTGCTTTTATGACCTGAAGAACAAGTCAAGAGCATGTTTTGCTTTATTGCATACTAAATTGTAATAAAGTCCAGGACCATAAAAAATAACAAGCAGCATCTTGCTTTTATGACTTGAAGAACAAGTCAAGAGCATGTTTTCCTTTATTGCATACTAATAACAGAAGATCCACAAACAGGATCCTATTCTGTCTTTCATGAATTCGAGGGAAATTACAACTACACATTCGAATGGTGTTTTTAGTTTATAGTACTTTGGTTAAAAAAATTAGGTGGGGAGATTAATTCTAATAGCCCTGTCTTAAATTAGAGTTGCTGAGTTTGAAATTAATAATCAAGCTTTCTCATTCATTTCCTACCAAAACAAAACCAAACAAAGCCCCTAGAAATATAAGGAATTGATCTCTTTAATTTCAGTTCACTGGGGTTACACTTTGGGTTGCTAAGGTTGTACTTTCTCATTCTTGCTCTGTACTGCAAATTCCTTATTTTTTATTTTTTATATTTTAAGTGTAGTGATACTTTGGGGTCCAAATCTGGTTGGATTTGGTTACAGTGCGAAAGTTTAGGAACATGGTTGTACTGATTAATCCCAAACTCAGGTAAATAGCAAACCATACGGTCCATATATACTAACTCCCATGCCTTCCGTGTATTATAGTTGTATTTGGTTACTAATGCATATATAGTGTTTCAACTTACAAGAAAGTGGCTGTCTTTTATACATCCAATTTTAGGTATTTGTCATCCATCTTTTTAAGATTATAGTAACATGATATGCTTTTTAATTGGGATGATTCAGTTTTCAAAGGTGAAATCATTTTTTAAACTCTTGTAATCCTGTTGAAGTATTAAGAGTACAAATAGCTGAATGTTTGACAAACTATATTTTGAAAAATATTATGAATATTAATATTAATTAGAAGGAATTTAATAGATTTGGATACCTCTCTTAATCGGATGTGGTAAGAATAACCGAAATACCCTATAATTGAAGATGATTAGAAAAGATCATTGTATTGGAAAGTGAAATTAGTAAAGTAAAAAATTTAAGTGACACATGCAAACTTCCATGCTAAATATAATACTTAGAAGGGAAGGAGTCAAAGAGCCAATGATGATCTTCTAAATTTGAGATTAAGTGAAAATATTTCAAAGTAATTAGACAACCGATCAAATGATCAGAAGTAGCCATATTGGCAGACACTAAAAATGAAAATAAACTTTTAGGAATTTTTTATCTAATATTATAATTACATGATTTTTTGAATTGGCACTGAATAATTTAAATGAATTTTATTAACACCATCAATACAAATAAAAAATGAAAAAATACATAACAATTGGCAGCATTTATTCGCAAATTATTGTCTTTATGTACAAATGATAATTTACAAACACTTGTTTCAATTCTTCGATATTAGTTTAAAAACTCATACTTTTCTTAATTACTTTTTATACTGTTTTCTCATAATAAACAGTTTAATGAACCTTGACATTAAATTTTAAGCATTTAATAACATTGTTTCCTATATATGGAGAAGAAAGAAAGCAACATCTGCTAGCTTTTTCCATCTCTCTCTCTCTCTTTTTCTTTTTTTGAAAATTTTTTTCCATCTCTTTTGCGTTCAAGTAAATGCCAAAATCAATTGTACACGGTGGTGGACTCAGAAGCTTATGCATGTGGAGGGAACACTTAAAAATAGTGATAACAATATAAATTAATGTTAGATGTAAACAAAGTTATTTTGTTAGTAATTTCCTTGAGCGTATATCAATGAAATTATATGCTCGAATTATGACCCACACTCAACCCACATTAATGAGATGGTAAATCAGAGTTATGTCTCATGTTTACTCAATTCTATAATGTAGTAATACTTTTTAATAGAAAAAGAAAACCTAAAATTTTAGTAATTATGAATTTTTTATGTTAACTTTAACACTGAAGATAAATAAAACAAGGAATATATTTAATTAAGAATATATTTAAAAAGTATGACGGTATAATTTTATTGATTCAAAATAGAATAAATTATAACAAAAAAATGAAAAATAATTTTAATATAACCAATGTAAATTGATAATGTTATAGTTTGTTGAATTGATTATTTTTTTAATACTAGACTAAATATATTAGAATTAAAAGAATAACACATTAAAGAAATATAAATTAGTAGTACAGTTACCTATTATCGATGTCTGAATTTGATCGACTCAAGTTCTTCATCCAATACCTACAATTAAAGAGAAACAAAATAAAAAACAAGAGAGAGGGAAGAGGAAGAACAGTATTTGCACAAAATTTTTTATGTGGTTTGGTCTGAACAATGTCTACGTCCACGATTGTTTCTTTGGTTATTTTGGTAGAGTCACAGTATGCTATTAATTCTTATATGTTTACAATAAAATTTTAGTATCTATTTATAGTGTAAAACGTTACAATTTGAGTACAATTAAAATAGGAAATAATCTTGCATTAATTACATTTTCAAAATCGATTTCCACCATATCAGAGATAGATTCCGTCATATCAGAGAATGATTCTACCGACATAAGAATTTGAATTTATTTTCGATTCTGATAGTTGACTCATTATCAATTTGGACTGTTGTCTTTTTGAAAAATTCGCTTAACGAGCGCTTTGAGTTGCAAGTTATAGTTTGTCTTGAATGACCTTGAGCTGAGTATAAGACGAGCTGAACCGTGACTAACCAACGACCGAAGAATAGTAGTGGCGAACTACGAGCTCGTTTATGCGAATTGAGTGTTGACGAATAGGGTCTTCGTCTGCTGGATCAATTCATTGAATTAGTTCTTTCGGCTTTTACTATCCTGTTTATGTGGTTCTAAATATACCCACAACACTTATAAATAAAAGGTAGGTGAAAAAAAAGTAAAGAAATAATGAAAACAAGAACAGTAAATTACTATATCATATAAAAAATATGTAAACTTTTAAAAGAATTTTGGAACCTCAGCCGGGCATGTGCCTCTCCTAGGCCAATGCTGGGTCCATCGGTGTTTGTTAGCTTTAAAATATTCAAACCCTTTTAATTGTCCGGTTGTAAGAAAATTTGATTCAAACAACTTGTACAAAAGCAAATGGTGCAGTGGTTCCACTAAAACTTTGGTGATTTGGTTGTAATATTCCTTATCTCTAGTAATTAAATTGGCATTAAGAGTTATCATGGAAAGCAAGGATAGCTTGGTAGGTTGACACATATAATAAAAGAATAATTAATCATAAAAGAAACATATAATTATTATGAAATTAATTAAAAAAAAATCTAAACTTCAGGAGGGCCACTGCAAGGTCCACCGGTGGGCTACATCAACCACTACTTGTCTCCTTTTATGTTAATCCGCATTTCCTGAGATGAATATTCAATAGCTTCCTTTTCCTTTGCAAAAGCATCTGCAGCGGAAGCAGAATCAACTTTCTGAGGAGCCATTGTAGACATTCCTGGAACATGTTATGTGTTTCTTGACTTGGAAGAAATTAAAAAAAAAAAAAGACTTTGATAGTGCAAAACAGTAGTGGTGCTGATTAATGGAGATAGAACTTGCTTACTTATGAAAAAGGACACAACAGTTGTCTAAAATCTGAATGATCCTAGTTTCAGGATTGCTGAGGTTGAGACTCTTAAATAAGTATTTTCAGGAGGCTAAAATAGAATCAATCGATAGAATAGAGTGATCAAGAACAATCTATATCTCTAGGCCAGAGCAAGGTTAGTAAATTTAACTATAAATTAAGCTATAACTTTACGTACATTATACAGATATAGAATAATTTCACTTCCATAACTTTTCTATTATTGTCAACAATAAACACCACTGAAACTAAACTATCTCACCTACATCGACTATTTTGATTGGATCTCTCTCCTCTAATGTGCAAATGTTTTGTCTTTCTTCTAGTTTACAATTTCTCTCTCTTCCAGTTTTGCCACTCTATTTCTTATCTACCAAATATTTAACGAGATTTAAGTTTATTACTTCATATTTTGATTTAATAATTATATTATATTTAATTAATTAATCGCATAATCTTATCACTAAGAAGAAGAAGACAAGAATCAGCCACGGTGGCCTGCCACTTGCATAAGCAAGTACGTAACAAAAAGATGTTTTCGGGTGAGCCTGGCCAGGCAGATGCTTGCTTTCTTGGCTTAGAAAAAAGGTGGTGGGACCTCGAAGACATGTTGATATTTGAAGGTAAAAGTTATGCTGACTTCTCCTTCGTATATAGTTGGTTCAGTTTACTTATTTTAGTTTTCAATATCAACGTCTTTGTAATTTACTTGTATCAGGGCTTGAGTATTCCTCATTCATATAGTTATTATATGATTATTTACTAATGCTTTCAGTATTTGTGATGCTTTGAATGTTAAAGATATTAGTTTCCCTAAGATTAATTATAATAGTTCTTTCATTTTTTTTAATAGTTTAGACTGTTTAATTAATTAGTGCCTAAACTTTCAATGTTTACAAAAAATAACATATTTTTTATTTTATGTTTTTCCAGTCTAATTGAATCCAAAGAATATTTAGGAATATTTGTACTTTTAATCCAAAAGTTATCTTACATTGATAATTTTTAAGGAGGCCAAATGATTTTATCTATAAAAAGAAATAGATTGGTTTTTATTTTCTTTTGTTTGTAAACCATTTCCTTTGTTCACAAATTATGATTTGCGATTCACTAACACTATAGTGCAAACAATGATAATAATAATTTTAATTTTAATTTTAATTTTAATTTTTGGTATTTTGAAACTTATACTTAGATATCGTTTATTGTTTCGTCTAAAAACTTAATAATACAGCTAAAAACTGAAAATTGAATAATGATTACAACTTAAAATCTGAATGACATATTTGTTTTTTTTTTCCTTTATCTCTGAATGTATAAAAATTTTATTTGTTTTTAAAAGTTAAAATTATCTGAAAACTAATAATTTAATATTTATATTATTTTACTATTAATTGCTATGTAACTTTATTTAATATAATATAAATAATTATAGTAAATTATTTAACAAATACTAAAACACTTATATATATATTAATACTATTTTTATTCATAATTGAAATATGATTAATTATTATTGAAAAATATTTTTTAAAATTATATATACATAAATAAATTATTATAGTAAAATAATTAAATTTATATTTAAATAAAAATAAATAATATGATTTTAAGTTGAATTACTATTACAACAAAAATTAAAATTGTAAAATAATATATATTTTCTACAAAAGTTAAATAAGAATAATCAAATACTTATAAAAATTGATTTTCAATTTGGTTTGTGAGTTGTTGTATTTGATTTGAAAATAAGTTAATTTGGGAAAGTTAGATTTAGAATAATATATTTAAAAAATCATTAAGTGATTTGAGATTCAATTAAAAATTAGAAATTGTAGTTTTTTGCAATGATTTTTGAATGGTTTTAAGTAGTTTGATCATTTAAAAAAAAAAAAAAAATCATTAATAGGTGTAATTCAGACCTATTAAATAAAAAGTGATAAAACAAACGACCCTTATTTCAGTGATAAAAAAAATTCCTTGGTATTGATTATTAATTTGTTCGATTGCCTACAACATAATTTGTAATTATGAAAGAGAGAGAGAGAGAGAGAAAATGTCTATCATTTTTTGTTTATTTTCATATAAAAGAAGAAGAGTGAAGTTAGATTTTTAAATTTTTTACCCAAATGATGTAATATGTAAGTTATCAATATCATATTATTTCATGATTCATATGTCATATTATTTGGGCATGAATTTAAACAAAAAAATTGAAAAACCTAATGCTACACAAATAAGAAAGATGTTGGAAGAACACTCGAGAGAGAAATGGTCAACTTAATTAAAGATAAATAAAAATGGAGAGATTGTAAAAACGGGGGAGAATATTGAAGATGACAAATTGAGTGTGATTGAGTCGTTGCATTGTTTGAATAGTCCAAACCATCCAAGACATTAAGTTCTAGTAGCTTAGAACTAAATTTATATAAAATATTAGGCCGCCGATCTCTCTCTCTCACACACGCGCGCGCACACACACACACACATATATATATATATATCATGTTACACCCAATTTGAGGAGAATAGAAGAAAATTTTAATATCCAACGTTAGCCAAAGATATATACTCCCTAACTTATTTAAAAAAAAAAAAATCCAAGGAGGAAAGAATATGGCTTGAATCAAAACCAAATTGTATTTTTTTTTGTCTTTCCTTTAGTAATAGTGTTTGTTTTATTTCAAAAATATACAAATATATGACAGATTGCCCGAGTTTGTGCGTGTGTGCATCTCTCACCCCTCTTTATCACGTTCCTCTCCCTCAGGAAAAAATAATTTGAATAAAGAGAGAGAGAGAGTGAGAGAGAGAGAGAGAGAAAATGAGAGGAGAGGCACCCTTTTTCAAAAGCTAGTCAAATATTTGTGTATTATATTCAGTGGCCAACCCTAGATCTTGCATTTTGAGAAGTCTCTTACTTGATCATATATTCATATGTATATATCTTAATTTAATTTATATTACTTCTATGTCAAGGAACAGGAATATATATAATTATAATTTTATAAGACAACTGGTAGCGCTGATGGAACATCTTGTCTAAGAAAAAAAATACAATTTAGCAGATGTCTAGATGATCCTAGTTTCAGGATTGCTGAGGTTAGTAAGCATATTAAATAAAGTGTTTAGGATGCTCAAATTAAAATTAGATTAATAAAGAGTGACAGCCAAGAGACCTTCAGCATAGTAAAGTTAGAATTTAACTAAATTAAGCTACAACTTCTTTGTACCAATTAAACAGTTTCAGGTTAATTGTACAAATATATAATTTACATATAGCATATTAAGATTATGAGATCTTAGATAATTTGATCTTATTTGAATCAAGATTCAAATGTTATAATTCCCTTCTCCTATGAATGTATTGAACCATAAGTAGATGGTTTCAGATTGATTAATTAAATAATGGTTGATTACAGTCAAAGTAAATTCGTAATTGAAACTTCATAGGCGGACTACCAACGCAAGTTTTTCCAAGATTGGTAAATAAAAATAGCGAGAGACAGAAATGGACAGCTTAGATATATGGATACACTAAAACACCTGTTAACGTAAACGGGTAGTATTTAAGTAATTGATAAAACAAAAGAGAATGAATATGATTCATTACGATAAGAAACCCTCATTCCACATTATGAACTAAAAGGAAGAAGAAGAAACAAACAGCAGTAAACCCTGTCTTCAGTATGTCAAAAGCAATGGTGCTTTGATGTAGTGGAATACTAAAACCAAAATATGAAACCCCCACATCTATATCCTCCCGTATACAGCTCAGTTAAAGAAGTCAGATCTTCAATGACACCAGAGCCAACCTCCCAGAGCGCCTCCAGATCTTCAATGACACCAGAAACCTGCCAAAGCCCCTCCAGGAAGGGTTGCAGGCTTAGATCTTCAGTGGAAAAACAGCCAACCTCCGAAACATCAGCCAGGAAGGGCCACAGCCTCAGATCTTTAATGGAGCAACAGCCAAGTGCCTCCAGGAAGGGCTGCTGGATCACATCCTCATCAGTCTCAGCTACAACTTCCACTTCAGCTTCAGCTTCACTTGCAACAGCTGGAGAGGAGCAGTTCTTGTAGTCCAGTGACTCATCATTGCATATATCCCACCATTTTTGGATCAGCATCTTCATGTCCTCCCTCTCCATGTTCTGCTCATTTCCTGTGTATCTCCATGGCTTTGAGCCCCGAAAAAGAACAACAAAAATAAATAAATAAATAAGAACACATGTTTCAGAGGCGATATGTATGAAAATTCTCAGGTACAGACGTTCAGATATTAACGTTTATCAGGATCAAGCGATAATGATCAGATACTTACAGCAGTACAGTAGTGATCAACTCTGGCTTTGTCAAGCTTAATGTTCTCAGGGTGACGCCATAGCATGGGAAGTACCAGGTTGCAGATTGGAGAAAGTGGCTTGTAAATGTCCTTAAAGAACACGTTCAAAAAGTCCTGCAAATTCTAAATAAATGATGCGAGACCACTGATGTCAACTTTACTTGATAAAATCAAAATGAATTAACCAAAAAGAATAATCAAAGATGGGAAAAATGAAATGGTACCTGCTCCGCAAAAGGTGTGGGAGGGGTGATTTTGAGGGTGTTCAAGAGGTCTTGGTAGGTGGAAATGCTGGGCTCATAAACAAACATGCCAGCATTGAAGTAGA
The DNA here is from genome assembly GCA_019925255.1 of Litchi chinensis. Taxonomy (NCBI): domain Eukaryota; kingdom Viridiplantae; phylum Streptophyta; class Magnoliopsida; order Sapindales; family Sapindaceae; genus Litchi; species Litchi chinensis. The sequence continues at coordinate 31,037,299 of CM034466.1, forward strand.
GGGCAGGCTTGGGGCCAAGCTCAGCAGGCCACTTGACCTTATCAGGGCACTGTTGGCAGTATCCAATCTTGAACTGTGGGGTGTGACTCCATGTCTTCTCACAGAAACAGTCCATCACACCATAGAAGTAACCATCAGGCAAGTCAAAGAGATGGTCTATGTTCTTAAACACCTGGATGTGTTTGTCCAAGTATATCATCTTACTGTACTCCTTAAACTGCAATTTTGATTTTTAAAAAAACTCTCATCAAATAAAACCAGTAAAAAGGTGTAGTTTTGATCCAAAACAATAAAAAATAACTTTTTTATACATTTATTTTTATTAAAAGTCGAGATCAAAAGTACGATTCTCATGAAAACTAAAATGCATGCGTATGATAAAACAACAAGAAAAAGATCTTAAAAAATATGTACACCAACCACAGCCAAAGACAAAGGTTAGAAAAGCAAAAACTATCCTTATAGAAGGAAGTAAACTTCAAATTATAGGGCAACCCCACTTTGTCAGTCAAACTTGATTGATTTAAAGATATTTGGATTTTTTTAATTTTTTTTTTTAAATATAAAAATTTAAAATTATTAAAAATGAAAAATTTTAAAAAAAAACTATTTATTAGATGGATAATAATTAAAAAAATAATAAAAAATGATTAAAAAAAATTCTATGATCCATTATTGTGATGGACGGTGAAAAATTTTTTAAAACAAAACAAAATTATAAAAAAAAATTAAGAAATATATCAATTTCGAACAATCTCTATCTCCATGAGATAGAGATAGAAAGGATCTTGATGATAGGATATCCATCAGTGATGGAATCTTCTGATCAAGACCATATCTAAGTCTCTATTCACAATTGAGATTTAGATTTGCGATTGAGACCCAGATTTCAGATTTCATCTCCATCTCTGTCGATGGAGTTTGGCCAGGTCTAGGTCTCCATCACAAATGAAGACCCGAATATTTTGTTTTGGTCTTCATTTCTTGATGAATTCCAATATTGACCTCCACGTGCGGGAGATTCCAATATTAATCTCTAACGTAATGATGGGACCCATTCCATCAACAGTGAACCAAGGAGCAAATCACTCCCCACTGAAGTAGACCTGGCTCCTCCGACAAGGAGGACCTAAGCTCGAACCCTATCAATAGAGGTTATGGAAACTTTCGCAGCTATTGCATTACTCTTACTCACGCTTTCTGGATCTGTAGATCTGATCTAAAACATCTAGGAAGGAAGAAGAGGGTGCTTTACTGGCGAGATCTGGCGACTGAGAATATCTAACGAGATTTGGCATCTTGTAGAGGATACTCCGACGAGAGGAAGAGAAGACGAATATTGTTAATAATTATTCTGTAAAAACAATAACATTTGTTTTGTGAATTCATTAGTAAAGGTAATAAAGACATAGAGAATGCATGTATAACAAAAATAACTGCCCTGAAAAAAAGGAGCGGTTTTAGATTTTACTCAAACAAAACAAAACACGACAAGTCAACGTCAACTGCACAACACCACCTCAACTAACCAAAGGTTGCTCGATCCAACACAAGTCACATCCAAACACACGACCAACATAATTATCACATATATTAACGTACCTCAAAGATACGAAGCTTGGAGTAGTTGCGGACGTAATCCGCCTCAGCAAACTGGGTGGATTTCTCAGGTGGGTGCAGAGGCTCGACCTCTTTGAGGATGCATCCTTGGTCGTGTAGGATCCTCCGGTGCTCGTTGGGGACTTCAGGCAGGATGGCCACGACAAGAGGGTACTTGCTCTCGACGTTTCTCAGACCCTTCTCAAGCGCGACCAATCCCACGACGTCGTCGTCATTCCCAGCCAGGTAGGCGACGTATGCATGCCTGCGCATGCCGGTCTTGATGTTGTCGACTCCGAAATCAAGAGCCAGTTTTGGTTTTGGAACAAAACCCTCGAAGCAAGCAAGAACCAGCTTTGGATCAAAATCCAGAAAGGGCACGTTTGGTTGATGAGAGAAAGGTTGAGTTTTTGGATTGTGGGGTTTTTGTGCAAGAAAATGTTGTATTAAGAGATCCTAGTGTGTGAGTTTTGGTGTGAGAGGGGGGTGGGGGGCGGGGGAAGGACCGTTTTATAGAGGGGAGGGGGGCAGGTTGGTGAACTTTGGTACTGGGGTATATTCGTGGTTTATGACGGGGGTGGGGAAGACGGACGGTGAAGATTGAAGATTGAGTTAAACAACGCGGTTTAGACCACGGAGATTGAGTTAAATAAAGCGGTTTAGACTATGGAGGGTGGAGATCATATAATTTACTAATTATGATATATATAGCAAATTACAATTATATATTTATTGTTTTTTATTATAACTAAATGAGGTCAAATCACATTTACAACAATCGATAGATAGAATCATATTTACTAATTGTAATCATCATATTTAGTTATACTCAGATATAACAAATTACAATCAACAATTTTATATATAATGCAATCACTCTTTTTTTTTTTTAATAAATATACCAATATTCCAGATACATTATAGAATGTGTCATATACATATAAGTTATTGACACAGATTCTAATCAAAATAATGTTATTCTAAACAATGTCAATTAATCTCGAAATCAAATTATTTAACAACCTAAACAATATTTAAAAAGGGGGGGAAAGACATGGGCTAGTTTATTGAGGCAAATGCACCCATATATGATCATAAAAATATTATAAAATTATAGAGCTTTTATGATCAGTGTTTTTAAACTTTAAAAAGTTAGGCGAATCAATCAAATTCATTAATTGTATTTGAATTGAATAGGTTAAATAATTTATTTTAGAAGAGAGAATGCAATAAATAAACTTGATTAATTCGTCCTAATTTTTTAAAGTTAGCAGTAACTATCCATAGAAACTCTGTTATGTCTGTTTTTTCGACATGAATAAAAGGGCCACCAAAAGCCCAAAAGACAAGCAAAGTAGCTAAGAAGCCCAGCCTGCAGCTCACTATAACGAGTTCGGTGGACTCTCGAGCTCACGGCACTCAAAGCCTGTTTCAGCATACTTCCAGCCCATACTCGTCTGAATCCACCTCAGCATCTCTCCAGCTCGTGCAGTCCGCCAGGTCGAAAAGCTCGCGCCAGGAGGCATCTCGTAAAGTCAGCTACCAGGTCAACCTACTCTCCAGATTTCGCATCGATACCACCTCAACAGTCCCCAATGAGCATTTAATGCAACGGCTGCTCATTTAATGAAGAGAAGACTTTACCTGAAGCATTTAATGAAGACGTGAGCATGTGAAGAATAATCATTGTTGTAGTAATAAATGCAGTATGACTTATGTCAGATTAGTTGAGAATAATCATGATCAATAACGTGTGTAATACTATTTTGAATCTCCCCTCTCTATAAATAGGGGAGATTTTCATTGTAAAGAAAGATTGGAACTCTAGTATTACAGACACTCTACCGGAATTAATCCAGAGTGACCCGTGGATGTAGGCGCACTCGCCAAACCACGTAAAAATTTGTCTCTGCACTCTTCTCCTCTCTTTCTTCTATTATTAACTGTTTTATTATTACTGTCCATCTACCATAACCAGCATTTAACTCCCTTTATTGTCATTCATCAACCTAAACTATATTTATTATCATTTATTACGATCGCAGTCTGGGCCTTTGGATCTCTTAGTCGACCGATTCCAAACGTCAATAAACTCTGTATAAACTTAAAATAGCATAAAATTTGGAAGAATACTCTAATAATAACCTTCTAAAAGATACAAATTCAAATAGACAAACTACAAAGCACGTGTTGACAAATTTTTTTGACATGCTTCTAAAATTGATGGTTGTTTTAATTATAATAATCTACTCTAGATGATGGGTTGTAAACTGTAGAACTCGATTTTTTTTAGCTCTGGAGTGTAGCCGCAAGATCTGCAACTAAGTTTCTTATAATAATGTAACTCATTATATATGAAAACAATTATAATATAATCTACACAAAACCGAAGTTCAAATAATAATTTACAAATACACATACCATCCCTTGACCCCCAAAAGGTTAAAAGTTTAATTCTACTTTCATTCTATTAAAATATGAACTGTGAATGTAAATCTTTTTTTGATAAAAGTTGTTATCTTTCGGTTGTGAGAGTAGTCATCCAATTCAAAAAAAAAAAATTTACTAATTATGTTAATAAATATAGGGGAAATTTAAATACCGTGGGGCCTTGTTTTCTCAATCTCGTGAGGGGTCTTTTGCTATTGAATTTGTGAATTATTTATTATCCGTTCTCGTCATGCACTTGGTCGATTTTGTAGAAAATGATTATTCAGTTGCAATCAATAACATTAGGGTAAATTACACTAACTTCCCTCATAACTTTATCTATAATTACACTCCACCTAAAATATTGACTTAAATGCGCTCAAATCCGATCTAGCAATTGATTAACATTTCACCATGTTTAGCCAATAAGATCAAAGGGGTAAATCAGTCTTTCTATAGAGTCCATTAAATTTTTTCTTTTAAATTATTGTTATGGTCACTTTTGCGATGTAGATAAATGGGTTGCTGAAATCCCAATGACTGAGCCTAGTGACGAAGGGCCCAAAGAAACCCAGTACTTAGATCGCAATGACAAGCTCGCTACTTTTTTCAGCTCGTGCCTATATCAAATCTACCTTGGTGCATCCTTAGCTCGCGAGAGCTTAATGTGTCAACTCACTCGAACTCGTGCCAGGTGATCTCCCAGAAACTGATCTCTCAAGTTAACGCTTCAGATCTGGTGTCAGTGAGATCTATGTAATTCGAGATCCCGAGAAGTAATTAATGCAGGAATGATCATACATGAGTAATCAATACAGGAATAGCATAGATGAGTAATTAATGCAAGCATGACCATATAAGAGTAATTAGTGCAGTAGCAATTAATACAGTATGGTCAAGTTGGAGTAGTTAATATGATGATTTTTTTTTTTACGTAAATTACATTCAATTGTAATCCCTCACTTTATAAATAGGGGTGAAATCCTTTGTAATAAAGAAGCTTGAACTAGTATTACAGTCACTCTGTCAAAATATATTAAAAGTGGCTCGTGGATGTAGGCACCATTGTCGAACCACATAAAAATTTTTGTCTTTGCATTGTTGTTCTTCTTCTTTCTTCATTCTTAATTGCTCCTTAATTGCTTTCACCTACCTTCATTGTCATTAATTATCAGAGCTGTAGTATGGACCTAAAAATCTCTAAGTCGACCAATACCAAACGTCAACAATTATTTAATTAAAAATTAAAAAAAATGCAAATGACAAAAAAAAGAAGGATTTGGACCCAAACCACATCCCACAATCTGGAAGATCATATTTGAATATAAGATCTATATAAAAAATCTTAATATAATAGTAACACAACCTTCATCATTGTAGATACCAATTTAATTACAAAAATATTTATAGTATTGTGTAACTAATATCTTCCAAGTATGGAAATAAAAAAACAGCAAAAGCAAATGATGATCTACAGCATATGTGTATATCGATATGTGGTTTCGTTTGGAATTACAATCCCTAGTTGAAAGAGACCTATATTACTCTTATTTGAATAGTTGAATTGAAATATAATGTATATCACTCTATATATTTATAAATTTTTATGGTTTTTGTCTTCGTAATTTTCTATTATTATAATGTGTATCAATAGTTTTATAATGTTATAAAATTGTTATATTTGGGTTTGATAATTTTTTATTTAATGAAATCATACTATTCATATAAGTACTTTCACATATTATAATTTTATTGTATGCATGCACTACATTTATGCAAGAAAATTTTCTATCATTAGACATTGATTTCTTCTTCGAATTTTTTCTTGTTGTTCCATTTGATATATTATTGGATTCATGGACTTCTTGAACTACGGTTTTTCAAATATAATTTCATGGGGGGCCTCTTGAATCAAAATTTTTTAGAGTGGCAATATTGAACACCTCTCAAAACTTATATGTACACCACTTTCGTAATAACACTCCCTTAAAAATTAAAAAAAAAAATCTTTAGCTTGTAAATAAACTTTATTCAATACCAAAAATATCCCTCCTCATTTAAAGAAGCTATCAACAGCTTCTTCTTGGATTAACATTTCTTCTTCCTTGTCAGGCTCTTTGGTTCCTGAAACTGCTTCCTATGCTGAATCTTGATGACCCGTGATGCTTCTCCTCTCTCTGGACAACAAGCTCTATGTTGGAGTCCTCTCTTAGCTTAGATTAACTGAACATGAACCACATGCTCTGTGAATATGTGAAGATTGTTGGGTCCTCAACGTTGACTTTATGCCTGGAAAGAGGGCAGCTAGAGTGTTTTTCAATCCATTGATCAATACAGTTTATGTGAAAGGTATGCCTGCTCTTTGACAATAATCTGAGAACTTTAAAATAAACCCTAGGTCAAGGTAGTCATTTACCCTTGTATTAAAGGGGAAGGGATGTTTTTTTATATTAAATGAGGTTGATCTACAAACTAAAAATTCTTAAAATTTCAATGAAATGTTATTATGAAAGGGGTGTACATACACGTTATGAGGGGTGTCAATATCGCCACTCAATTTATTAATGGGTCAGTAGCCATTATTAATTAGCCTTAAACACATAAATTTAGGTAAGACCAATATTTCAAAAATTGACCGATTTGACTGATTTTTCATCGATTAATTGGTGACTGGCACCATATCGATCTGAAGCCGCAGATCGGAGGTCCTACTAGTTGAAAGTGAGTGCTCGATTAAAAATCACCCCAAACACCATCAAAATATAGACTAAATATCCAAAAAAAACAACAATAAACTAAATGTCCAAAAAACAACAAAGAGAAACAAATCAGACGAACAACAACAAAGGAGAGTGAGAGAGGTGGTGATGCAATGTTGCCATGTGGGTGGATGAGGTTTGGGTCAGGTCGTCGTTTTCGCCGTTCATTGTTGTCACCCTTGTCATATACTTGAATGAAAGAAGATGAGAAGAAGAAAATGAAAAAGGAAATAAGAAAAAAGGACGAAGAAGAAGCGACGCAACGACGTACCTAGTCCGATGGTTTTAAAGAGAAAGAGAGGGCTGGAGTGGTGTTGAAACAAAAAATGGGAGTTTGGGTGTTTATGTTTGTATATATGTTAGGATAAATTACACAAACTCCCCCAAATTTGATAAAATTACACCAATATATGAATTTTGACCATAATGATATAAACTTTTCTTGAGATTCCAAAAATTCAATAGAATTACCTCTTGCCTTTAAGAAGATGCTATTAAATCTTAATGATCAATGGTCAAAAATACCAAACTAATTGGTCGATAGTCATATAATTGTATTTTGATCATATAGAAATCTTTAAGTTTTTTTTTTTTTTTTTTTTTTTTTTACAGGTTTAACCCAGTTTAATCGTCAATCAACACTACTTATAGATTACCAGTAGAGTAATCGATAAATCAAAAACTGCTATCTTATCGGTCGATTAGTAAGTAGCAATTTTTGGAACCACGGGTAATGCCCATCACAATATAATCCTAAAACAAAATAGAATAATCTCACACCTACAACTACAAAGAAATAATGAACCACTATTTTGTCCATGTAATAGGATTTAATCTACAATTTATCTTTTCTTAAACAAAAAATAATTACTCATTCAAAAAAGGAAAAAAAAAAATTATAAAGCAATTTGACATTAATGGTCAAGGAATCTATTATTTATGCAACCTAAAACTTTGTGTACTCCCATAACAACATATTAAAAGATTTCTATTCCCACATAATATAGGAGAAAACTTTCCACACATGATAATAAATACATATGATGGACTCAAATTATTCTCATGAATGTGAAGAGAAAGTGCACTAACAATTTAAACTATGAGTGGATGCACATTTACAAGTTACATGGTTTCTCATATCTATAACATGAAATAAATATATTTTATAAAAAATGAAAAAGCACATTTTATCTACAATCTCAACGTTTGAATGTAATGTAACAATTAAAAAGAGATTAGTTATCATATCTTGAAAGAAATATATAACATTTTTGTTAATAATTTGAAAAAATTCAAAATATAGAGCAATACAGCTAAATACAAGAATTCCTCCAAATTTTCCATACAAGCAAGAAATTGGAAATCAAATCAAAATGAAATCCTATGTAGATTAAGAAACCATATATTTGTTAACATTTTGAGAGGTTTCACATCCTAAAATCATAGCCTGACTTAGCTAATCAAATGTGATGTTGTTGATCGAATACAGGATTGCAAGTTTGGTAGTTAAATGCAAAGAATCATCAAATTAAGAGATGTCAATATAGTGTTTCGGTTATGATTTCTAGGGAGCCTTCTGAAGTATGGACTTGATGTTTGTGTAATTTCCAATGCAAGAAGTCGTGTGAAAGTAGTTCTCACCTTGAAGTTTCGATTGTTTTTAGGTATAGTGAGTGAAATAGTTTTGTTAATGATTGATCTTGAGATTTTGATATAAATAGAGTATGACATTGAGTTTTTAATTTGTTTTTGTCTCAGTTTTGATTTTAGTGGATTTAAGAATTCTCTATCCATATCTGTAGTGACTAAGGGTCATCATGGTAGTAATTTATCCACGAAGGGTTTTGACCTTGCTCCCCAGAATGGTGTGATTAGAGTTGAGTGTTGTCGTGTCCCCTTTGAACCACGAGTTAGGTTATGGGAGAGGTCGGGCGTGACTGGAGTCCTCCTTGAACCATAAATAAGTAATGTGATGTTTCCAAGGTTTATTGACTTGGTGGTACTAGGTTTGTAACCAAAATACTTATAGGTCTTTAGTTTAAAAAACGCTACCTTGCTCACTTGTGGTTCAAGAAGGACTCAAACCACGTCTGATCTTTGCCACATCCCAATTTGTGATTCAATGAAGACATGACAGCACTCAGCTTTTGCCATAAGTAAGTAATGTGATGTTTCCAAGGTTTATTGACTTGGTGGTACTAGGTTTGTAACCAAAATACTTATAGGTCTTTAGTTTAAAAAACGCCACCTTGCTCACTTGTGATTTAAGGAGGACTCCGACCACGTTTGATCTTTGTCACATCCCAATTTGTGATTCAATGAAGACATGACAGCACTCAGCTTTTGCCATATCCATCCAGGGGCAAGGACAAAACCCTTCATGGATAAATGGTTATTGTGGTGATTCTTGATCACTACAATATCGAACTCAGATATTGATGTTGAAACAAAATTTGGGTTCAATCGAAACCAAATTTGCTAGATTTGATGTTGTTGATTGATTGCATTTTGATGCTGTTAGAACAATCTGGGTTCGATGGAACTAGGATATTGATTGTGGAACAAATACAGGTTTGATTGAACCCAAATTTGATGATCTTCGAACCTAGATCTTTAAGGATTTAGGTTCATTCATCATGCACTACAACTCTATTTGGTAGATATCCATATCTAATCTGTTGATGGATATGAAGATCCAATCTCCACCGAATGGAGTTTTTAATATTTTGATTTTAATTTTAATTTTTTTAATAAATTAAAAAGGTTTTTTTAATTACACATATTAATATTTGAATTTAAAACTGGTGATGTGTCAATTAATAATTGGTGAAAAATTGTTTACTTTTTTTATGTTAAATTTTACATGATACATATTAATTTTCATTGGTTAGTAAGTTAAGATAAAATAGTCACTTCAGAGTTAATTAATGATAGAGGGGTTAAATAGACATTTTGCATTTTCTGTTATGGTTAATTGTTAATTTTTTGGTCAAAATAACTAATTTGACGCTGTTTTGAAAAATTAGGGTTCATTCGATTTTTTTTTTAAATATAGTTAAAAGTTTGATCATTTTCTAAAATTAATGGATTAAAATAATTTTTAATTTTTTAATTAATTAATTAAATTAAAATTAAATTAAATGATATTTCAACTCTATGTTTGCCAAATTATCCCAGAAAAAGACAAGTGATTTTGTGACAACTGCTTTTTTTTTTTTTTTGAAGTGTGACAACTGTTCTTGTTTTGTGTTGATGAGGTGTCGCTTACGTTATCTGGTTTTCATATGTCGAAACGCCGTCGTTTTATAGTTTGACTAGAAGGTCCTGGAGAAAGGAATTGTATGCTGGGGGTAGGGGGGGTGGAGAAGGGGAATCTATTCTTTCTGGGATCCAAGCGTGTGTGACGTGAATTTAGAAGACGTTGGGAGTGACGTTAGCATTTGGGCATTGCCCGAAAATGTAGAGAACGGAGAGAATATACTGGAATATTTTGGTGAAGTGTTGTTAGTTTACGGGAATACCCTTGTGACTTTCGTTTTCTGTGTAGTTGGTCGTGTTATTGTGGTATAAAAGTGAGGTTAGTCTCGGTGAATAAGATTCTCGATTACTTTTTTTTGTTTGTACTAAATTTTTTATCATTTATGTTTGAGGGATATATAAGTAGAAAAAATGAAATAATTTTAACTACTATTATTTTTTACGTTTTGTGTCACTAAAATATCAAAAATTAAAAAAAATAATAATGATAAATAATAATTGCTTAGTCTGGTTATGAAAGCCCGTAGAAATGATTGTGATATGGTCAAGTTCGCATGGAATATTCCATGCATGCAGATTCCACGAAGTCAGCTAGTTAGAATAGATGACCAAAGGAAACATGGATTTTTTTTTTTTTTTTGGTACGATACCCAATAGTGTGAAAATACAGTTTGGGCACCGAACCCAGTTGACACCTCAATGTATTCAACATGCCTCCTACCTTCTTCTTACTTTAAACAAAATCTCATGACGTTTTTACTTATACGTAATTGAAATAGTTTAAAATTAAAATGATCTAAAATCGGATTGATCTGAAATCTGATTAATGTATCAGAATCAAAATAAGTTATTTATTTCAATTACAAAAATTATAATTAAAATCAATAATATTATTTTAAAATGTTTACTTTAAATTGAAATAAGAAATGATTGTTTAAAAGTTACAAAAATGTAATTGATTAAAAATATGTATTCCTTTAACATTTTAGAAGAAAAATATATATTTTATCATCAAGAAATATGTATTTTTATATAATAATATTATACTTATTAAACTAATTTTGAATAATAATAATGTTGTTTTACTACTAAGTTAATGTTATTTACTATACCATTGATAAATATAAAATAGGTTTTTCTCAAATATTTTTTTTTTAATTTCCGATTTTTTTAAGTAGGGCTATAAAAGACTTTTTAATATTTAAAAATGAATGAAAATGAGAATGAGAATTCTCTATAGGGTAGGGGGAATAACTATTCCATTCCACAATCTCAAATTTGTGTGAGACCTACATTTTTCATTCTGATTACGGATTGATTTAGAGTAAGTAAACACCAACAATCATATTCATTCTTCATTTTTTATTTTTTAATCCCTCAAGTAAACATACAATTAATACTTTATAGCTTTTCTACCTGTATTTCTTCACTTCATCATTCAAATGGAACAAGAAAGCAATTTATTCTAATAATCGAAACACAAAACATAGCTTCCATTAACGATATTATCACAAGCTTTTTTATTTTTTATTTTTATCTTTATTTATTCAGATCCTTTAATCTTGAATTGGTTTATACTATCACAAGAGAGGATACTTAATTTTTTATTAATCAATTCTGTTTTATAACCATCAGGTGGTGAAACTCTAAAAGCTGCCGCAAATAAAGAAGACAACAAATGAGGAGATGATGATAGATGAGATAATGACATTCTCTTGTGAAATTTTATATGTATTTTATATATTAAGAGTTTCTAGATTTAATACTGGTGCAATTTTTACACCCGCATCTTACTTGAACCCACACCAGGTTAATAATTTGCATCCACATTTGTTCATGGACCCATTTAGTCAATTCCACGTCCACCCATCTGTGGTTTCTGGCATGAAATTACCATCCCTAGTTGAAAGGGAGCTAAATTCTTATTTGAATCATTGAATTGAAATATAAGTTATAGTAGTACTCTATATATTTACAAATCTTGCATGGTCTTTACCTAGGTAATTTTCTATTATTATAATGTGTGAATAGTTTTATAATGTTATATTTATCTAATAAAATCATACTGTGTATATAAATACTTTCACATATTATAATTTTATTGGATGTATGCGCTATATTTATGCAAGAAAATATTTTCTCCCACTAGACACTGCTTTCTTCTTCGCATTGTTGCTTGTTCTTCCATTTGATATATAATGACATTTAAGGACTTCTTGAACTGGGCTTTTCCAATGTAATTTTATGGGCCTTTGGAATCAAAATTTATTAATGGATCAGTAGCCACTGTTAATTGGGCTTAAACACATCAATTTAGGTAATACCCATCACAATATAATCCTAAAACGCAATAGAATAATCTCATACCTACAACTCCAAAGAAATGAACCACTACTTTCTCCATGTAATCAGATTTCATCCACAATTTATATTTGTTTCCTTTAACAAAAAATAATTACTAGTTCAAAAAAGAAAAAAATAATTATAAATCAATTTGACATTAATGGTCAAGGAATCTATTATACATGCAACCTAAAACTCTACTCCTATAACAACATGTCAAAAGATTTCTATTCCCACACAATATGGGAGAAAAGTTTCCACACATGATAGTAAATATGTATAGAGGACTTAAATTCTTCTCATGAATGGGAAGAGGAAGTGCACTAATAATTTGAACTCTAAGCAGATGTGAACTTATCTAGTTTCTCATGTCTATAACATTAAAGAAAGATATTATATAAAAAAATTAAAAATTAAAAAATTAAATAAAAAAGCATATTTCATATACAATCTCAACATTTGAATGTAATATAACGATTAAAAAGAGAGGTTAGTGATCGTATTTGTATCCTTAAAATATAACATTTTCATTACATAATTTAAAGAAATACAAAACTATAAAGTAGTACAGTTAAATACAAGAATTCCTTCAAATTTTTCATAAAATTGGAAATAAAATCAAAATGAAATTCTATATATGCAGATTAAGAAACCATATATTTGTTAACATTTTGAGAGGTTTCACATCCTGAGATCATAACCTGACTGAGCTGATCAAATGTGATGTTGTTGATAGAACACATGACTGCACATTTGGTAGTCAAATGCAAACAATCATCAAATTAAGAGATGTCAATATAGTGTTTCGCTTATGATTTGTGGGGAGCCTACAATGCAAGGACTTGAAGTTTTTCTAAATTCCAATGCAAGGATTAATTTTTGTGAAACCCTTTTCTAGAGTTAAAATCCTCTTCCAGTCTTGTTTTTTTACCTTGACTTTTGATCAGAGCAGTTGGAGTTTGGATGATGTATGAAGAAGAAAAAATATATTATAATTTGACTTTTTTTTTTTTTTTTAATGGTAGGGAATGGAAAATGAATTAAATTCATAACAAAACTACTTATACTTTATATTTTAAGATAAAGGTAAAACTTAAACCCTTACCATTTTAAAATCAATAAAAGTGTTTAACCACTCCTATTAAATGGTGGTGTGCAAATGATGAATGTGAGAAGGATCAAACCGTGGTTGTGGTGAGACCAAATCTATTATTTTTATATTGATATATCATTAGATTATAAAAAGTTTAGAAAAAAAAATTAGGAAAATATTCTAGCTCATCTGTTTAGGTATGTTGAATTCGCAATGATTAATTTTTGTGAAACCTTTGATATTGGAATCAGCTTATTTCATTGTCAACTTTGTTAACGTATCATAACTTCAAGTTTTAAATATTATAGTCGAGTCATTTTCCATCAACTTAAATTTTTGAGTCTGCTGGTAATTAACATGATAACAAAGCTTAAAAGTCTTTAGTTCAAACTCTCTCTTTCTCCCATTTATTTGAAAATTTTCTCGTTATACATATTATACAATTGGAGACGTTTAACATATGTCAATTATTTGTTACCCGTCCACATTGCACGTGAGGGGACATGTTAACATATCACAACTTCAAGTTTTAAATACTATAGTTTGATAATTTTCTATTAGTTTAAATTTTTGAATTGGATAGTAACTAACAAGCTCAATGGACATCAACAATAGTTGAAGGAGATCAAATGAGATGATTTGCGGATGGCCCTATAAAATTACGTAGACAAATTCTTGAGTGTCCAACTAAACATACAATTTTCAAGATCTCATAAAAAATGCTTGAGGGAGTTATTTCACTACAAGAAAACAGGTTATCAATACCAGACTAGCCATACCGGACATTAAAGGCCCAGTCTGAATAATTCAATTTTAATATTCAAAAATTAAAAAGCGACTTATCCATACCGGGCTGGTCAAGCCCAGTATGGATAGTTATAAATTTTTTATTTTTAAAATAATTTTTAAACTATCCATATTGGGCATTAAAAGCGGGTCATTACCCGGTATGGATAATTTGATTATTCATACCAGATGGGTCATTGCCCGGTATGGATAAGTTACTTTTAATTTTTTAATAATAAAATCATATTATCCATACCGGACGTTTAATGTCTGGTATGGATAATCCGAGCGATCAACCGCCCAGTATGGATAAGTTGCTTTTAATTTTTAATAATAAAATCGAATTATCCATACCGAGTCTTTAATGCCCGGTATGGATAATTCGATTATCCATACCTGGCGATCCGGCGAGCGCCCAGTATGTATAATTTGGATTTTAAAGAAAAAAATAAAAATAGATTATCCATACCGGGCGGGTCATAATCTTGGCACATTATACCTGACTCCTCTTCATCATGTTCTCTATTTTTCTTCTCTCTCTATCTCTTTCTTACATCTTCTCTCTCTAGAAACCCTAACCGTCACCACCCACCACCATCATCGCTCCAATTGCTGACTGATGTCATCACTGGCTACCTCCATCGCCGATCGTCGCTCCGGTGAGTTATCTTTTCTTTTTCTTCTTCTCATTTTCTTCTTCTTCTTCAATGTCTTCTTATTCTACCTTTCTTCTTCTTTTCTTTTTTCTTGTTCTTGTTGTTCTTCTTCTTCTTGTTCTTCTTCATCTTCTTCTTCTTTTTCTTCATCTTTTTCTTCTTCTGTCCATGAGACTACCGAACTGCCATCTCACCGCCGATGTAGTAGTCCAGTCATCTTTTTTTTCTTATTTTTTTTACTTAACTTTTTTTTTTCAGTTATGCAAAGGATTGACACTATCTGAATACATTGTATTCGTCGATCTAGTACTCTTTCATCATCTAGGAGAGTTATATTCATCAATTTACTCCTCTTCCGTTGTTTTATCTATCGATAGGGTATGTATTTTATGATTTTCATATTATCATGTTTTCATATTTTTTGCAATATGTGTGTATATATATTGTTTGTGTTTATGTTTGTGGGGAGACAAAGTCTCTGAAGTTGTTGGATATATTGTGAAATTACTTTGTTATTTATATTGTAGGTGAATTAAATTTTTAGTAAGTTTGAAAAATAGGAAAAACTCCGTCAAAATTTTCATAAAATTGATTGACTTTATTGTTTCAATTTAATTTTATATATATTATATAAATGTAATTATTTAAATTTGTTGATAGAAGTAAATACTTAAATTTTTGTGTATACAGCCCATATTTTAGAGTTCCTCAAGCTAAGTTGGTAGATTGAATAACAATCACTGCAAATTATTAGATTGGATGGGTAAAGAATAATGGTGACGGAAGCAGAAATTGACTCAAATGACTTCTATGCTAAAATTCATTATCTTGAACTTTGTCTAAATTAGAGTATGTAATTTAAATATAATTTAATTTTAGAGTATGTAATTTAAATGTTGTATATTTAATTTTAGAGCATGTAATTTAAATGTTGTTAATATATTAAATAATATATATTTTAACATTTATGTATGTTGGTAGTTTTATTATAATATTAAATTACAAATTTTTTAATTTAATTTTTTTTAAATTAAAATATTTTCCATACCGAGCACCTGTCCGGTATGAATAATAAATATCCATATCGGACACACGCCCAGTATGGATATTGAAAAAGTCACGAGGTCGACCCGTCACATTAATATATCCATACCGGTTCTTGCCCGGTATGGATACTAAAGTATCCATACCAACGGCAACCACGTCGGACGGGTTATCCGGTATGGTTGACCTATTTTGTTGTAGTATTTTTATCTTCACCCGTGTCAATTGTAGAGTCGTCATTTTCCCCTTTATTAACTCAAAAAATATTCTTTTACCTCTTTTTTCAAATTGAGTTAATAGTGATCCAAAGAGATTTTTGACTTATTTTAAATCAAAAGGAAAATGGTGATTCGCTAGTCGTTTAAGGAAAAAATGAAAATAACTCATTCCTAAGGAGAGATAGATTTCAAAAGAAGAAACATATAGAATAGTAGCAAAATAAATCAAAGAAAAAGAAGTCATTTCAATTGTTTTCCAAGAAAATCTATGCAGAAAAACACGTGAAGAGAAAACTTGATTTCTGATTAGTGTCTAGAGATTGGCTTGCCCGGAACTAATTAATATCCATACTGGAATTTACAAAAGATGTTTATTAGTATATTTATTGATACAACTTCTTTTTTTTTTTTTTTTGGTTCCGATTCAGGACCAATTTGCAGGATCTGCATTAACACAAATTTTAGAATAAAGTGTAGTTTTCGTGATCATATGGACACTAGTACTTTCATATTACGAGAATTGTTTGTGTTGCTTAGTATAGGTTTAAATGTTTATGTTTGTATTAGTAGACCGTGGAAGCATTTATGACTTGGGACATTGTTGTCATTAGGGCACATTTATACTTGTATTTTGGCTGCTAATGGGAAAGAAAATTAACAGCAAGTAGATCATCATGACCAACTATTGTTAATAATGTCGATGGCTTGATGTGTCACAATATAAAAAAATCAACAATAAGTTCAGACCAAAAAATCTTGGTTCGTTTTTGAGTTAAAGTCTGTTGATTGGTCTTCTAAGGTCGGTCTCCAAACTCATTGGCCAGTCAACATACAATAAAATGCAAAAGGAACTTGAAATCCAGAACATAGAAAAGTATACCAATGACGTCTTTTGGTATCATGGTGTAGTTGGTTATCATATCAGTCTAGCACACTGAAGGTTTCTGGTTCAAGTCCAAGCGACGCCAATATTTATTTACATTTTTAATTTTTTTAAATAAAATATTTACCATCAAAATTTAATAACAATTGCATTTTGATTTGTTACAAATGACAAAGCATCATTTATATTAACTTGACTTGTGTTGAGCCTATATTCTTTGAATTCAGATAATTAATAGTCAAATTATACATTATATACAAATTACAACTTAAAATTTAGAGGTAAGTATGGTTTATTGTACTTGCAATTCCCATGGAATCTTATGCCTTTATATAGACACATATAAATTTAGATACCATGTTTCATCCTAGTTAGAAACAGTGTTGCAGGTTCTTGATACACACTTCTCATCTTATTTGAAATAATACTAAAATGGTACATTTTTTAGGCTATGCACAAAATTAAAAATATGAAATTTGTCCAAAATGCGGAAACCAAATGGGAGGACCGTTTGCTTAAAAATGTACTGCAATTCTGTTTTATATTCAATAGAATCAGAACCTATCAACAAGAAGAAAAACTCCTTATAATGCTCTATAGAAAAAGCCCTTTTTTTTCCTAGAAGAACACTAGACTGCAGATGGGGTGGTAATGTACTCAAAAGGTTCTTCTGCTGGAAGTGCTTCTAGGTGGGAATGCAGTTTTGTAGACCATGTTCTGCTTTCATCCATTGTTGATACACTATCATGACTGTTCTTGTAATCCAGTGACTTATCATTAAGTGTATCATACCACTTCTTCACTAGCGTCTTTATGTCTTCCCTGTCCATGTTCACTCCTTCTCCTGTGTACCTCCATGGCTTTCCACCCTGAAATATTCAATGCAAAAACATATTAGTGATACGGGCGATAAGCGTAGATCAGCGGAGAATTTAAGTCAACATTGCTTTTACTCACTAGCGCACAATAATGAACAACTTTTACTTGATGAAGTTCAATGTTCTCGGGGTGGTGCCATAGCATTGCCATGACAAGGTTATAAATTGGAGGAATTGACTTGTATGCATCCTTGAAGAACATGTTCAGGAAGTCCTAAAACAATACCAATTGCAAAGAGACATCATACATTTAACGTTTTAGAATTAAGATTGGAATGAACACAAAGATACACAAATATTTTATGGCATACCTGCTCAGCGAATGGGGAAAGAGAGGTTACTTTAAGAGTCTGTAAGAAATCATCATACGTAGAGACGTCTGGCACGAACACAAACATGCCTGCATTGAAGTAAGGAGAAGGAGGGGACCTAACTGGGCCTGCCACTGAACCTTTTCCGGGCACCGCTGGCAGTACCCGATCTTGTACTGTGGTGTTTTTTCACAGAAGCAATCCATTACAGCATTGAAAAATCTATCCGGTAACTCAAATAGATGATCAGTGTTTTTGTAAACTTGAATATCCCCATCTAGATATACCATCTTGCCATACTCAACAAACTGCATTGATGAGATCATGAACATGAGTGATCGAGTCCAGGACCACAGAAAACATTAGAAGCATTTGGCTTTTATGACTTGAAGAACAAGTTAAGAGCATGTTCTGGTTTATTGCATACTAACTATTGAAGACAAACAGGATCATATCCCCTGTCTTTCATCAATTTTAAGGATGTTATGCTCTAATTTGATGCAAATCATGACTATGGATATGAGGGGTAGGTTGAGTGACAATAAAAGTTTCATAACCAAATACAAATTCACGAATTCAGTTACTATATAGGATTATTTTTGTAGTCTAACATTTCTTTTTTCAAAAAACTTCTAATTTTATGGATGGTTAAATTAAAATCCACTGACTAGTAACTCTTGTAGCGACAGAGATCTTTTATAGTGCCCTAGATTCAAATGCCAAACAAATACATATATCTACTACACAATCAAATGGAGAAACCTAAATCAAAATATTTAAAACCTTCGAGGAGGCGTCTAAACAATGGTAAAGCTATTATACAAGATTCTGTAACTATACAAAGCGAATGCTATGTATTAAGCAATTCAACGGTTTAAATAAGAGCGATGCATGGCTCACTTGCAATTACCTTGTATACTTAAAGTTCTACATCTCATCTTCCAAAATGTCATAATGCAATTGTGAACAACTTGAAACATGTTACAAGAAAATGCACACACCTTCCAAATACGAAGCTTGGAATAGTCAATGTTTTGGTCCGGCTTTCAGGTGGATAAACAGGTTCAGTCTTCTTGGCAATACATCGGAAACTAATTCTTGACAATGCTTGTCGGGCACATTAGGCAGGACCGCAATCATGAGTGGATAAGCACTTATAACCTTCCCATTGTAAAAGCACTTGTAGTAGAAGCAGTATCCACTATCTGAGGTGCCATCATATGTATCCCTGAAACAAGTTAGAGGTTTCTTGCCTTGGAAGAAACAAAAAATAAGGATTTTATTGAGACTTTGATAGTGCAAAGAACTGCTGGTGCTGGTTAATGGAGATGAAACTGCTTGTCTATGGAAAAAAACACAATTTAGCAGATGTCTAGATGATCCCAATTTCAGGATTGCAGAAGCTAAAAGTCTAAAAACAAATGTTTGAAGCTGAAAATAGATCATTAAAGGGTGATCAACAACAGCCTAGTGCTGTTGCTTTTAACTCCTTTAATCCAATTATACAGTTTTTAGTTAAATGTACAAATATAGAATTATATATTAGTATATGAAGACTAAAATGAGATCTTAGATTAATTTGATTTTATTTCAATCAAAGCTCAAATCTCATGAATTTAAATTTATTTATTAATTAAAGGGTTAATTACATTCATAGTAAATTTGTATGGAAAATCGCATAGGTTGAACATTAATACAAGTTTTTCCAAGATTGGTAATAAAAAAAAGCGAGAGAGATCAAGAGAGGGGGAGACATTAGACAAAACTGTACACTAAAATAACTTGTTAATATATTGATTAAAAATAATTAACAAGTAACAATCCAACATTACTTACTGTAATTAATAAACAAACCAAAAGAGGAGGAAGAATAAAAAAACCTCACCCTCCTCATTACAATAATGAAATAAAAAATTTCTTCTTCCACATAATAATAAGAAGAAGAAAACCAACACTTGGAATTAAAAACCCCCAATTGTCCTCCTATACAAACTTGGTTAGAAACATGGATGTTCAATGGATCAAGACAGCAGACTAGGCGGCGGATGGGGCGTTAAAGTACTGGACAGCACCAGCCTCCGAAAACGCCTCGAAGAACGGCTGCAAGCTCACATCCTCACCAGCCTCAGCTTCACTTGCAGCAGCTGAAGTGGAGTAGTTCTTGTAGTCAAGTGACTCATCATTGTATATGTCCCACCATTTTTGGATCAGCATCTTGATGTCCTCCCTCTCCATGTTCTGCTCTTTTCCCGTGTACCTCCATGGCTTTGAGCCCTGGAAAAAAAATCACAAAACCATTAGAATACGTATAAATATTATCAGGTGCAGACATTTGGATTCTAACATTTATCAGGATTAAGCGATAATGATTATATACTTACAGCAGCACAGTAATGAACAGCTTTGGCTTTCTCAAGCTCAATGTTCTCAGGATGACGCCATAGCATGGCCAGAACAAGATTGTAGATTGGAGGAATTGGCCTGTAAATGTCCTTGAAGAACATGTTCAAGAAGTCCTACAAGTTCACATCAAAACATAATAATTTCATGATCTTACAAGCTTGAATCAAAACAAATCAACCAAAACAATCAAAGATGTGAAAAAATGTTACCTGCTCAGCAAAAGGAGTGGGAGGGGTGATTTTGAGGGTGTTCAAGAGATCATGATAGATGGCAATGCTGGGCTCATAAACAAACATGCCAGCATTGAAGTAGAGGGCAGGCTTGGGGCCAAGCTCAGCAGGCCACTTGACCCTATCAGGGCACTGTTGGCAGTATCCAATCTTGAACTGTGGGGTGTGACTCCATGTCTTCTCACAGAAACAGTCCATCACACCATAGAAGAAACCATCAGGCATATCAAAGAGATGGTCTATGTTCTCGAACACCTGAATGTCTCCATCCAAGTATATCATCTTACTGTACTCCACAAACTGCAATTTTGTCACCAATCATCAGAACCATTAAAAAAGTGCAATTTTTATCCAAACCGCCCTTCAAAACATTAAAAAAAAAAAATTAAAAACTTTCATCAAATAACAATGAAAACACTACTTTTAAAAGCAATTTTGATTCCAACCTTCAACAGAAATCATAGATTAAGATTCTCTACACAGCTAATTTTAGTACAAAATTTTAGAAACCATAAGGAAGTGCAAATTTGAATTACAAGAACCCATCAAAACAATAATAGAAAAAGACACAAACTTTGATTTTGAAAAACATTAAAAACACTTCCAAAACATGTTGTGAGAAAACAATTCATGGGTTGTTTTCTCAAGAAATAAAAGAATAACTCACCAACCCACCGACAAAAGCTAAAACAACAACAAACCTTTAGGAAAAAAAACCCGAAACAAAAGACAAAACACAACTATCGTGTCTGTCCACATCAATCGCCACGAGCAACTCATGCAAAGAAATAACGAAAAAAGCAATGTTAACATAAACATAAACATATACGTACCTCCCAGATACGAAGCTTGGAGTAGTTGATGACGTAATAAGCCATAGCAAACTGTGTGGAGTTCTCCGGTGGGTAGACAGGCTCAATCTCTCTAACGATGCAGCCTTGGTCAACCAGGATCTTCCTATGCTCTTCAGGGACGTCAGGGAGGATAGCCACCACAAGAGGGTACTTGCTCTTGGCCTTTCTAAGACCCTTTGCCAGCCCCACCACTCCCTTCACGTAGTCGCCGTTTCCGGCCAGGAAGGTGACGTATGCACGGCGGGGCTGGCTTGGAGTCTTGGAGAGAGAGGTGGTCTTGGTGATGGCGGTGGTGGTGGTGATGTCAGGAGCCATTTTGGATCAAGTAATGAAAAGGGTATGTGTGTTTAGTTGATGAAAAACAAAGGTTGAAGTGTTTTTGTTGAAGAGAAAACAAGTCTTGTTTGGTGTTTTTTATTACAAAGAAGTGTGTTTTTTGAAAACTTTTTTGATTGCGAAGAAAGCGTTTTTAATGAGAGTTGATGCCGATTGTGTTGTGGTGTGGGGTGTTTATATAGGCAAATGGTGGTGATTTATGGAAATTAATAAATTATTTTTTAATTAATTAAATTGAATTAAATTAAATGAGATTTCGACTCTTTGTTAGTCAAATTAGCGCAGAAAAAGACAAGTGACAAAGTGTGATTGTTTGTGTTGACGAGATGTCGGTTTAGTACATTATCCGGTTCTCGAAACGCCGTCGTTTTTATTGTTTGACTGACTTGACTAGCAGGTGCTGGAGAAAGGAATTCTATGTAGGAGGAGGAATCTGGGCTCTACGCGTAGCACGTGGATTTGATCCGACAGTTGGGAGGGAGTCTAGGATTTGGGCGGTGCCCTGAAGAGTGGAAAAGGGAGAATACACTGGAATAATTTTGGTCAAGTGTTGTTCGTTTACGGGAATACCCTTGTGACTTTCGTGTTTTATGTGGTTTGTCTTGTTATTGTGGTGTAAAATTGAGGGTAGTTTTGTGATTTTGGTTTGAAGTGAGAGAGGCTCTGAATATGTTATGGAAATTCGGTGGAAATGATTGTGTGTGGGAGTGTGTACATGCTTATAGGATGAGAAGATGTTTCGTTATTAAAATCATGATCTGATCGAGATTGATTTTGCGGCAAAATATCGGAGTTGAATTAAGGTCCAAGATCTACCCGAGATAAAATAGCGATCAATTTAGGACATATAAGATACACTCCGGTTGAAAAACAAATAAGAGATTTTGCATATGTAATAGAAAATAAATGGCTAAGATTGTTTAGAGGAGTGTGTATACATTTGGAGGGGTGTGTCTAACTGTTTATAATAGGGAATCAATCGTTATAAAAATGGGAAATCAAGGGAAAAAAGTTGATTTTTCTAGTGGAAAGGAATAATCGAGTTCTCATTCCAACTGAAATTTATGACACGTTTACTTGTTACAAAGCCTTATAAGGAAAATAAACTTTCCTTATTTGTGATTATATTAAATAAGTAAAAGATCAAATTACTAGATTCCACACTTAAATGAGAGAGAAAATTTCTCTACTATGGAAATTAGATTCTCACTCCCACCCAATGAATCCTTGCGCTTAATTCTCTTTTCCATGAAATTTAATTGTCATTGATTTTCATTCCTAATTAATAATCTTGCCATTAATTAATTCCTTATTTAAGTATGAGGGCCATGTAATTTTATTGGAATCACAAATCCATAATTAAGTTCTTTTTTTCTGTTAAGATTTCTGACTAGTAAATGTGTCATTAAACTAATGTGTTATCAAATTGTGATACAGTCAAGATCAATTTTTCTAAATATAATTGAGATCTAAACCGAATCTATGTAAGAAATATAGTGATATCTATATCTATTTAAGACATAGTATGGCTGAAAAATAAGTGAGAGACATAGCACACTTATGTGATGGACATTGTATTATTTAAAAAAATAAATAATATGGTAAACAAATTAAGGTAAGAATCTATGGACATTGAGATCAATTTAAGAATATAAGATGTAACCCGGTTAAAGAAATGTATTTTCTATATGTTTATGATTTGAAATAATGTGAAATTATTAAAGAAAATCCAAGATATCTTTAAGAGACAAGGATTGAAAATCGCATAAATTTATACATATATATATATATTGAAATTGATGAAAAAATTTTTTTTTCAAATATATGTATAAAAAAAATTAGGTAGTTATATCAACTAACCTACCTAATTCGTGAAAAAATATTGTTATTAAGTTGGTTTAATATTGTTGAATCACTATTAAAATAATCCAAATAAATATTTAAGAGAACACTGAAGTGAAACACGAAAGAAAATAAATAGTTTATGAATTTTTTTTTCATTTTAAAAATTTTAGATTTCATTTTATTATAATTCATAAGAAATTTTGTTGGTGTAGGACATACAATAAAGGTTGTCGGCAATAGAATAAAAAATATGTCTAGATCATAAATAATAATTCTAGATTATAAAATATATTTGATGCGATTTATACGTTGAATGAAAAAGATATAAAGAACTGGTTTTATTGGATTTTATTGATTTATTTCCAAATCTGATAGCTCTAAAATATATCAATAAATTAAAAAAAAAAAAAATCTTTGTAGATCACAAAAATGAAATCACCCCTTATTTTAATAACAATGGATGATTGGGTGTTTTATTAATTTAGAGTCTTTATTAATGAAAAAAAAATGTTGAAAAAAACCAATTAAATGAACCTCACAAATAAATCAATGAAATAAATTTATTCTAGAGATGGATCTTAGTCACTTCTCATTTAAGAAATGGAGTTTCATTTTTTTGGTTCTTTTTTTCAACGAAACTTAACTCCCATCTAGTTTTATTTCCAATTGGTGAAAGCAATGTATAGGTAATTTTATTGTCAAATTATTTTTTTAAATAAAAAATTGCCACCAAACTAATAAAAATGAGATATATTAACATTAAATATTATATGAACGTTTTACATATTTATTTTTTTAAAACAAAAGATATTTACTTCCACAAATATCATAATCAGGAGATATCTTCATAGACATTTATGATATATTTATTTTATTTGGAGAAATCAAAATGAAAATTAAATGATCTGAAATTATAATGATTTAAAATCGAAATGATGTATTGAAATTAGAATAAGTTGTTTAATTCAATTGTAAGAATCAAAATAAGAATTAACGGTATTTTTATTGAGCTGTTTCGTTTATTTTGGAATTAAAATGAATTAATTACAAGTTACAAAAATGTCATTAATTAAAATTATAGATTAATTACAATATGTAAAATATTATTTAAAATATGGTGTCGTATTTTTGTCATATAACCCGTTAAAATAAGCTGAAAAAAAAAATTCTTAATAATACTATTGTAAGCATATTGTATATTTTTTAAAAAAATATATATATATATTGTGTATCTATATTGTATATTAAGTTGTGATTTTTTTTTATATATAAATGTTATCAAAATAGCTTTTTTTAAAAAAAAAATATATATATATATATATATAGAGACTTTTTATATTGAATCTGTAAATAAAAATGAGATTTTCAAATAGAGTGGGGGAATAGAATTCCCATTCCACAACCTTAAATTAATGTATAACCTTCACTTTTATTCTCATTACGAAATGAATTTTAAGCAAGTAAATATCATTAATCAATGTTATTCTTCATTCTTATTTCTTAATCTATAAAGTAAAGATACTATTAATAATTATGTATTTTGAAACTTGAATTTCATATCAAGTATAGGATGAGAAATACATGCTACACAATTTGAAAATTTACTTTATTTATCATTCAAATTATTAAGAATCGAATTTTGATCAATGGCCTAGAATCATTGTGTGATTTGGATTACACAACACATGATCCAACCACACATTATAACAGACACGCCACCAAACTTAATAAATTAAAATTCCTTTTTTTTCAAAAAGCCAATTAAAGTGTAAAAGCGTGTTTAAAAAATTAAAAAACATTATCAACAAAATCTTAACTAGCACCGCGAATCCACCACCAACTACCTCGGCCCCACCGAAATTAACAACCCGCGGGGCCTCCAGTTACTTTACACACACGAAAGTCACAGGCGTCCAACCATGTGGCTGTTTGTTAGAGGTCCGTTCTTTTCACTAACGGAACGGTCAATGTACTGGGGGTCATGTACCCGGGAATAGCGCCACGTAATCGCGTCCGTTGACCACGTGGCGCGCGCGCACACGTCCTTTTCACACGGGATTGAGTGGGGCCTACAGAAAATCCATTGCGTGTCCAACAATCACCTGGGATGATGCCAAGTTGCAGCCTCTGATTTAGTGGACGGTGTAGCGCCACGGTGGCAAGAAATAGAGCGAAGCTTCGTTGAACCAAAAAGAGCCTCAAAGTTATTAAAAAAAAAAAAAAAAAAAAAAGGAGCCCCACTAATATATAGTTTTATATAATAACTAATTGTGACTGCACGTGTGAGACACTTGTTCAAATTTATATTTATTTTTCTTGTTAAATAAATTTTAAAATTAAAATAAATGATTAATTAAATATTATTATTTATAATTTATATTAACTGGATGTTTAGATTTAAATATTGGATTAACAATATTTTCTACTTAAATTATTATCATATCTAATGATATTATAAATAATAATTACAAGTTTAATTATAACTACAATGCATTTAGTTTAATTATGAAACAAAAATGAAGATTCAATACATTTTCATATTATATATTAATAAAATTTTAAATGATCATAAGAATTACATCAAATATTTCATATTTTAAAAAATAATTAAACAAACAAATGAACAAAAATAAACCTTATTTACATCATATCACAAAAAGGAGAAGATGTACAACTGTTATATATAGTTAATATCTATATCTAAAATATTTTATATGCATTATAGCCTTTTAGATTTGTAAACTTCAAAAAAATTATTCAAAAGATTCAAAACAAAAGTTCAAATACCTATTGTTAGAGGACATGCTTTACTTTGTACATGAACAAAATGAAATGTTTTTATCCTTTTTAATTTTTTTTGAAGTCATGGTTGGCACACTTAAACAAAAAACAATGTTTATAAACTCGTCATACATCTAAATAACTAACATTAAGTTTCAGTATTATGGATTGCAACCACATTAAATATGTTTTTTATTTCTTCACGAGTTTGAAATTTATAAGCTTTGACATGGATAAAAAATATCCTTTGGTCGTGGAGTGCGGCAAATGTTTCAATCTCTTGGATTCTTTCCTGATACACTACAATATATAGAGTAGTTTATATAATTTCATTCAAGATTATAAAAAGGAGTACAATATTATGTTAATGAACTATAATTTGTATATGACAAAAATTTAGCATTAATATGATATTTGATTATATAATCATCTAATATGAGAGTTATCATACAATAGTTATTTCAAGTTTACAATAAAATTATAATTATAGATAATACATTTGAAGAGACATTCAAATACATAACATCAATAATACACCATTCAAATTAATTAATTTTTAAGATAGTTAAGAGTAGCAAGTCATTTTGGTACTCTTCTAAACAATTAAACAAGCCCTCAAAATATAAACATTTAATTTTTTAATCAATGAAATTGAGTTATATATATATTTTAAAGTTAATTAATTTAGATAATTTGTTAGCGTAAAACATATTAACACATTTTGTTTTTCTAACATTTAAATTTCATTGTAAAAAATACTTAGAATACAACAAATATGAGGTACATATATTATATGTCCACAAGATTGGGTAAAAAATTAGTAAAGTACGTCACATGCAATTTTTGCTACTTCAAATTATAATCACATTAGGGAAAAAATAGTCTATATAATTTTTTTTTTTTTTTTTTGTAACTTCATATCTTAGAAGTTCATATATTAAGTAAGATATAATGTACCTGAACTATTTAGTTTATCAATTGTTTAGCTGAACGATTAATCGTACAAATATATAATTTATATATATTATATTAAGATTATGAGATCTTAGATTAATGTGATCTTATTTGAATCAAGATTCAAATCTTATAATTCCCTTCTCCTATGAATGTATTGAACCATATATAGATGGTTTCAGATTGATTAATTAAATAATGATTGGTTACAATCAAAGTAACTTGGTAATTGAAACTTGCATATAGGTGGATTACCAACGCACGTTTTTCCAAGATTGGTAATTAAAATTGGCGACAGACAGACATGGAGAGCTTAGATATGTGTATACACTAAACATTTGCTAACGTAAACGTGTAGTGTTTAAGTAGTTGATAAAACGAAAGGAGGATGTATATAATTCATTACAATAAGAAACCCCTTATTCCGCATTATAAGCTAAAAGGAAGAAGAAGAAACCAACAGCATTAATAAGCAGCCATGGGGCTTTGATGAAGGGGTATACTAAAAGCAACACATGAACCCCCTACATAGCTCAGTTAAAGAAATCAGATCTTCAATGCCGCCACAGCCAACCTCCCAAAGCGCCTCCAGGAAGGATTGCAGACTTAGATCTTCAGTGGAAAAACAGCCAGCCTCCGAAACATGCAGCAGCCAGGAAGGGCTGCAGGCACAGATCTTTAGTGGAGCAACAGGCGCAACAGCAAGCTGCCTTCCAAAGAGCCTTCTGGAAAGGCTGCAAGCTCACATCCTCACCAGCCTCAGCTGCAGCTTCACTTGCAGCAGGTGGAGAGGAGCAGTTCTTGTAGTCAAGTGACTCATCATCGTATATGTCCCACCATTTTTGGATCAGCATCTTCATGTCCTCCCTCTCCATGTTCTGCTCATTTCCTGTGTACCTCCATGGCTTTGAGCCCCAAAAAGGAATAAACAAAAAAACCATTAGAACACGTGTTTTAGAGGCAATATGAATGAAAATTCTCAGATACAAACGTTCAGATATTAACATTTATCAGGATCAAGCGATAATGATCAGATACTTACAGCAGCACAGTAGTGAACAACTCTGGCTTTGTCAAACTCGATGTTCTCAGTGTGACGCCATAGCATGGGAAGTACCAGGTTATAGATCGGAGAAATTGACTTGTAAATGTCCTTAAAGAACTCGTTCAAAATGTCCTGCAAATTCTAAGTATATGATGCGAGACCATTAATGTCATTACCTTACTTGATAAAATCAAAATAAATTAAACAAAAAGAAGAATCAAAGATGGGAGAAATTAAATGGTACCTGCTGATCAGCAAAAGGTGTGGGAGGAGTGATTTTGAGGGTGTTCAAGAGGTCATGGTAGGCGGAAATGCTGGGCTCATAAACATGCCAGCATTGAAGTAGAGGACAGGCTGGGGGCCAAGCTCAGCAGGCCCACTGGACCGTACCAGGACACTGTTGGCAATATCATATCTTGAACCGAGGGGTGTGACTTCATGTCTTGTCACAGAAACAGTCCTCCACACCATAGATATAACCATCAAGCATGTCAAAGAGATGGTCTATGTTCTCAGACACCTGGATGTGTTTGTCCAAGCATGTCATCTTACTGTACTCCTCAAACCGCAATTTTGATTAAAAAAAAAACTCATCAGATAAAACCAGTAAAAAAGTGTAGTTTTGATCCAAAAAAAAAAAACAACTTTTTTTTTTTTTTTATAACTTTATTTTTATTAAAAATCGAGATCAAAAGTATGATACTCATGAAAACTAAAAATGCATGTGTCTGATAAAACAAGAAGAAAATAAGCGACTTGTTCTTAAAAAATATATCACACCAACCACAACCAAAAACAGAAGTTAGAAAAGCTAAAACTATCCTTTAAAAAGGAAGTAATTTTTAAATTATTGGAATACCCGACTTTGTCAGTCAAACTTGACTGATTTAAAGATATTTGAGGTTTGTATCAGCTTCACACTCTTCTCATTTTACTTGATATAATAGTAAAATGAAACATTTTTTAGGCTATGCACAAAATTCAAAATATGAGTTGGCAGAGATTAAATTTTGAGCGAGCATATCTTCGGTGATATCAGCAGTAGGCGAGCTTGAAGATGATACTTCAGTCTCATAATTGTAATCCAGTGTTTTTAATTCCCTCACATGTTTCTTGGTTTCTAGTATGAAAGCATATGTTTGAAACGATTTCTTGGTTGATACCAGGACAAAGAGCTGTCAAGCTAGAAACCATGATCAGCAGGACAAGGCCGATAACGCTATTGTTAGAGAACTCATTTGTCTATGTTGAACAATTTCACTTTTGGGGATGTTGGTTTCTTTATAGCTAGTGAAGGCTATTTATATAAGTAGTTACTTTTGATTTGAAAGTAACTTTTGTCTGTAGTTAGTAGACCCAAAAACTTAAGTTGCCAGGGTAAGGTTCAAACTAATGATATAAGGTTTTCTTAACCATCCTTTCATACGTTAGATCGATTAGCTTCATGGAGGGATATATCAAATTTAAATATAAATACAGGTTAGAGAACAAATATATAAACAATTACATATGAAGGGATTTAAATACAGAACTTCTAGGATAAATCAAACTTCAATACCATGTTATTAACTATTAGACCTAAACGATTAAACAGTCAAGGGCGAGCCCGACCAACTATATAAACATTTTCAAAATTTCTCAATTCCATAACTAGCTATCAGTTGATGTTAAACTTTTATATTTTTATATGGTAAGCAAATTAATGAAATTTGTCCAAAATGTGGTAATCATTTGCCTTAAAAATGTACTACAATTCTGTTTTATATTCAATAGAATCAGAGCCAATCAACAAGAACAACAAATCCCTATACTGCTCTAGAGAAAAAGCCAGTTTTTTTCCTGGAAGAACACTAGACTGCAGATGGGGTGGTAATGCATTCAAAAGGTTCTTCTGCTGGAAGTGCTTCTAGGTGGGGATGCAGTTTTGTAGACCTTGTTCTGCTTTGTTGATCCACTATCATGACAATTCTTGTAATCCAGTGACTTATCATTGGATATATCATATCACTTCTTCATTAGCATCTTTATGACTTGCCTGTCCATGTTCTCTCCTTCTCCTGTGTACCTGTATGGCTTTCCACCCTTAAATATTCAATGCAAAAACATATTAGTGATAACAGGCGATAAAGCTTAGATCAGTGAGAATTAAGTCAATGCTGCTTTTACTCACAAGTGCACAATAATGAACAACTTTTACTTAGTCAGGTTCAATGTTCTTGGGGTGGTGCCATAGCACTTCGGCGACAAGGTTATAAATTGGAGGAATTGGCTTGTATACATCCTTGAAGAACATGTTCAAGAAGTCCTAAAACAATACCAATTGCAAAGAGACATCATACATTTAACGTTTTAGAATTTAGATTGGAATGAACATTAAGATACACAAATATTATATGTTGTCCCTGCTCAGCGAATGGGGAAGGAGGGGTTACTTTAAGAGTCTATAAGAGATTATCATACGTGGACAGGTCTGGCACAAACACGAACATGCCTGCATTGAAGTAAGGAGAAGGAGGGGGACCTAACTGGGCATGCCACTGAACCTTTTCCAGGCACTACTGGCAGTACCCGATCTTGTACTGTGGTGTGTGACCCAGATTATTTTACAGAAGCAATCCATTACAGCATGGAAGAATCTATCCGTTAAGTCAAACAGGTGATCAATGTTTTTGCAAACTTGAATATCCCCATCTAGGTACATCATCTGGCCATACTCACAAACTGCATTGATGTGATCATGAACATGAGTAATCAAGTCCAGGACCATAAAAAATATTAGCAGCATTTTGCTTTTATGACTTGAAGAACAAGTCAAGAGCATGTACTGCTTTATTACATACTAATTATTTAAGACAAACAGGATCATATCCCCTGTCTTTCACCAATTTTAAGGATGTTATGCTTAAGTTGAGGCAAATCATGACTATAGATATGTGAGGTAGATTGAGCGACAATAAAAGTTCAATAGATAGGATTAATTTTGTAGTCTAACATTTCTTTTTTTTTTTCTTTTTTTTTTCTGAAACTTCTGATTTTGTGGATTGTTAAATTAAAATCCAATAACTAGTAACTCTTGTAGCTACTGAGATCTTATATAGTGCCCTAGATTCAAATGCCAAACAAATACAGATAATATCTACTACACTATCAAATGGGGAAACCTAAATCAAAATACCTAAAAACTTTCAAGGAAGCGTCTAAACCAAGGTAAAGCTATCGTACAAGTTTTTGTAAGTATACAAAGGGATACGTATGATGGCACCTCAGATAGTGGATACTGCTTCTACTACAAGTGCTTTTACAATGGAAAGGGCAGCTATGCCCAGACGGGCATACAAGACGTTCCTGACAGGAAATGGGGATTACATAAAAGGAGTGGTTGGTTTGGCAAAAGGGCTTCGAAAGGTTAGAGGTGCTTTTCCAGTTGTGGTTGCGGTCCCGACTGATGTGCTCGACAAGCATTGTCAGGAATTAGTCTCTCAGCGATGTATTGTCAGGAAGATTGAACTTGTTTATCCATCTGAAAGCTACATCAAATTCTCTATGGATTACTATGTCATTAACTATTCGAAGCTTGGTATTTGGAAGGTATGTGCATTTTCCTGTAACATGTTTCGGGTTTTTCACAACTACATCATGACATTCTGGAAGATGGGATGTAGAACTTTTAAGTATGCAAGGTA
Source organism: Litchi chinensis (assembly GCA_019925255.1). Classification (NCBI taxonomy): domain Eukaryota; kingdom Viridiplantae; phylum Streptophyta; class Magnoliopsida; order Sapindales; family Sapindaceae; genus Litchi; species Litchi chinensis. The sequence goes on from CM034466.1 coordinate 31,069,688, forward strand.
ACTGCAAGTGAGGTTTCTTGGCTTGGAAGAAACAAAAAATGAGGATGTTATTGAGACTTTGATAGGGCAAAGGAATAGTGGCTCTGGTTAATGGAGATGAAACTGCTTGTCTATCGGGGAAAAAAAACATTTAATAGATGTCTAGATGATCCGGTTTCAGGATTGCCGAAGCCAAAACTCTTAAAACAAAAATGTTTGAAGCTGATAATAGATCATTATAGAGTGATCAACAATAGTCTAGTGATCTTCCTTTTTAACTCCTTTAAACCAATTAAACAGTTTTTAGTTAAATGTACAAATATAGAATTATATATTAGTATATGAAGACTGAAGGGAGATCTTAGATTAATTTGATTTTATTTTAATCAAAGCTCAAATCTCATGGATTCAAATTTATTTATTAATTAAAGGGTTGATCACATTCATAGTAAATTTGTAATGGAAAATCGCATCGGTGGAACATTAATACAAGTTTTTCCAAGATTGGTAACAAAAAAAAGCAAGAGAGATCGAGAGATTAGACACAAGTGTACACTAAAATAACTTGTTAATATATTGATTAAAAATAATTAACAAGTAACAATCCAACATTACTTACTTTAATTAATTAACAAAGCAAAAGAGGAGGAAGAATAAAAAATCCTCTCCCTCCTCATTGCAATAATGAAATGAAAATTTTCTTCTTCAATATAATAAGAAGAAGAAGAAAACCAACTCATGGAATTAAAAACCCCCCAATGTCCTCCTATACAAACTTAGTTAAACACATAAATGGTCAATGGATCAAGACAGCAGACTAGGCGGCGGATGGGGCGTTAAAGTACTGGACAGCACCAGCCTCCGAAAGCGCCTCCAAGAAGGGCTGTAAGCTCACATCCTCACCAGCCTCAGCTTCATTTGCAGCAGCTGAAGTGGAGTAGTTCTTGTAGTCAAGTGACTCATCATTGTATATGTCCCACCATTTCTGGATCAACATCTTAATGTCCTCCCGGTCCATGTTCTGCTCTTTTCCCGTGTACCTCCATGGCTTTGAGCCCTAGAAAAGAAATCAGAAAGCCATTAGAATACGCATAAAATTATCAGGTGCAGACATTTGTATTCTAACATTTATCAGGATTAAGCGATAATGATCATATACTTACAGCAGCACAGTAGTGAACAGCTTTGACCTTCTCAAGCTCAATGTTCTCAGGATGACGCCATAGCATGGCAATAACAAGATTGTAGATTGGAGAAATTGGCCTGTAAATGTCCTTGAAGAACATGTTCAAGAAGTCCTACAAGTTCAAATCAAAACATAATAATTTCATGATCTTGCAAGCTTGAATCAAAACAAATCAACCAAAACAATCAAAGATGTAACAAAATGTTACCTGCTCAGCAAAAGTAGTGGGAGGGGTGATTTTGACGGTGTTCAAGAGATCATGATAGATGGGAATGCTGGGCTCATAAACAAACATGCCAGCATTGAAGTAGAGGGCAGGCCTGGGGCCAAGCTCAGCAGGCCACTTGACTTTATCAGGGCACTGTTGGCAGTATCCAATCTTGAACTGTGGGGTGTGACTCCATGTCTTCTCACAGAAACAGTCCATCACACCATAGAAGTGACCATCAGGCAAGTCAAAGAGATGGTCTATGTTCTCAAACACCTGAATGTCTCCATCCAAGTATATCATCTTACTGTACTCCACAAACTGCAGTTTTGGCACCAATACAAACCCATCAGAACCATTAGAAAGGTGCAATTTTCATCCAAACCACCCTTCAAAACAATAATAAAAAAAAAACGAAAAAAAAAAAAAACGAAAAAACTTTCATCAAATAACAATGTAAACACTACTTTTAAAAACAATTTCGCCTCCAACATTCAACAGAAATCATAGATTAAGATTCTCTACAAAGCTGATTTTAATACAAAATTTTAGAAACCATAAGGAAGTGCAATTTTGAAATTGAAAAAAAATATAAAATCAATTAAAAATAAAAAACAAAAACTTTGATTTTAAAAAACACTAAAAACACTTTCAAAACATGTTGTGAGTAAACAAGTCATGGGTTGTTTCCTCAAGAAAAAATAATATAACTCACCAAACCCACCGACAAAAGCCAAAACAATTTCAAACCTTTTGGAAAAAAAAAAACCCGAATCAAAAGATAAAGCACAACTATCGTGTCTGTCCACATCAAACGCCACGATGCACAGCAACAACAAAAAAAAAAAAAAAAAGCAACGTTAACGTAAACATAAACATATACGTACCTCCCAGATACGAAGCTTGGAGTAGTTGATGACGTAATACGCCATAGCAAACTGTGTGGAGTTCTCCGGTGGGTAGACAGGCTCTATCTCTCTAACGATGCAGCCTTGGTCGACGAGGATCTTCCTGTGCTCTTCAGGGACGTCAGGGAGGATAGCCACCACAAGAGGGTACTTGCTCTTGGCCTTTCTAAGACCCTTTGCCAGCCCCACCACTCCCTTCACGTAGTCACCGTTTCCGGCGAGGAAGGTGACGTATGCATGGCGGGGCTGGCTTGGAGCCTTGGAAAGAGAGGTGGTCTTGGTGATGGCGGTGGTGGTGATGTCAGGAGCCATTTTTGGATCAAGAAATGAAAAGGGTATGTGCGGTTGGTTGACGAGAAAATAGAGGTTTTAGAAGACCAGGAAGTGTTTTTGTTGAAGAGAAAACAAGTTGTGTCTAGTGTTTTTGACTAGAAAGAACGTTTTCTGAAAATGTTTTTGATTGCAAAGAAACTGTTTTTTGAAAATACTTTTGAGAGTTGATGAGGATTGTGTTGTGGTGGGGGGTGTGTTATATAGGCATGGTGGTGATTTATGGAAATTAATAAATTATTTTTTAATTAATTAAATTGAATTAAATTAAATGAGATTTCTAGATTACGTTAGTCAAATTGTCCTAGAAAAAGACAGAAGTTCAAAAAAATAAAAAAATTATCCTAGAAAAAGACAGGTGATTTTGTGACACAGTGTTGTTGCTTGTGTTGACACGATGTCGATTTTGTACATTATCCAGTTTTTATGTCTCAACACGCCGTCGTTTTCATAGTTTGACTGACTTGACTAGCAGATGCTGGAAAAAGGACTTGTATGCAGGGGGAGGAATCTGGGCTCTACGCGTGGCAGGTAGATTTGATCCGACGGTTGGACGGAGTTTCAGATTTGGCCGGTGCCCCAAAAAGTGGGAAAGAGAGAATATTCTGGAATATTTTTGGTCAAGTTTTGTTAGTTTACGGGCATACCCTTGTGACTTTCGTGTTTTATGTGGTTTGTCTTGTTATTGTATAAAAGAGAGAGTATTGTAATTTTGGCTTGAAGAGGGAGACATGGAAATTCGCTGGAGATGATTGTGTGTGGGAGTGTGTACATGCTTGGAAGATGAGAAGATGTGTTGTTATTAAAATCATGATGTAATCGAGATTGCTATTCCTGCAAAACATCAGAGTTGAATTGAGGTCCAAGATCTACTTGAGGTAAAATGGGGATCAATTTAGGACATATAAGATACATCCCGGTTGAAAAACAAATGAAAGATTTTTTATATGTAGCGGAAAATGAATGATTAAGATAGTTCAAACGAGTATTTATGTGTGTTTATAATATGAGATTAATTGTTATGAAAAAGGGAATTAAGGAAAGAAAAATTGATTTTTATAGTGGAAATGAAGAATCAAGTTCTCATTCTAATTGAAATTTATAGCACATTTACTTGTTATAGAGCCTCATAAGGAAATAAACTTTTCTTATTTGTGATTCTATTATATTGTAAAGAATAAATTACTAGATCCCACATTTAAATGAGAAAGAAAATTTCTCTATGATGGAAATTAGGTTCTCGCTCCCACCCAATGAGTCATTGTCCTTAATTTCCTTTTTCGTGAAATTTAATTGCCATTGATTTTCATTCCTAATCAATAATCATGCCATTAATTAATTTCTTATTTAAGTATGAGGGCCATATAATTTTATTGGAAGAATCTATAATTAAGTTCTTTTTCCCTCTTAAGATTCTTGATTAGTAAATGTGTCATCAAACAAACATGTTATCAAATTGTGATGCAATCAAGACCAACTTTTCTAAATATAATTGAGATCTAAACCGAATCTAGGTAAGAAATATAGTAATATCTATATCTATTTAAGACATGAGTTATAGTATCGTGGAAAAATAAGTGGGGCACATAACACACTTACGTGACGGAAATTGTTTTTTATTTATATAAAAAAAATCACTAATATAGAGATCAAATTAAGGTTCAGAATCTATGGACATTGGGATCAATTTTGACATATAAGATATAATTCGGTTTAAAAAATATAGTTTCTATATGTTTATGATTTGAAATTATATGAAATTTTTAAAGAAAATCCAAGATATCTCAAAGAGACAAAGATTGAAAATCGAATAAAGTTATATATATATGTTGAAATCGATGAAAAAAAATTCTTTTCAAATATATGTATAAAAAAATTAGGTAGTTATATCAGCTAACCTAACTAATTCATGAAAAAATATTGTTATTAAGTTGGTTTAACATCGTTGAATCACTTTTCTCGAATAAAATAATCCAAATAAATATTTAAAAGAACATTGAAGTGAAAGAAAATAAATAGTTTATGATTTTTTTTTAATTTTAAAAATTTTAGATTTCATTTTATTATAATTCATAACAAATTTTGTTGGTGTAGGACATGCAATAAAGTTGTCAGCAATAGAATAAAAAATATGTCTAGATCATAAAAAAATAATTCTAGATTATGAAAAAATATTTGATCCGATGTAGATGTTGAATGAAAAATATATAAAGAACTGGTTTTATTGGATTTTATTGATTTATTTCCAAATCTAATGGCTTCTAAATATATCAATAAATTAAAAAATATATATATTTGTAGATCACAAAAACGAACCCCTTATTTTATTAACAATGGGTGTGTTATTAATTTAGAATCTTTATTAATGAAAAAAAAAGTAAAAAAAAAAATCAATTGAATGGACCTCACAAATAAATCGATGAAATAATTTATTCTAGAGATGGATCTTTGTCACTTCTCATTTAAGAAACGGAGTTTCATTTTTTTGGTTTTTTTTCTTTTTCTTTTTCTTTAATAAAACTTAATTCCTATATATATTGATTTTCAATTGGTGAATGCATTGTATAGGTAATTTTATTGTCAAATTATTTTTCAAAAAAATAAAAAATTTGCCACCAAACCAATAAAAAAATTAATGAGATATATTAACATTAAATATTATATGAATAATTTCTGTATTTATTTTTTTATACGAAAGTTATCTAGTTCTATAAATATTATAATCAGAAGATATTTTTATGAACATTTAAAAATTACGTATTATAAAACTTTAGTCTCATATAAATATGAAATGAAAACTACACGTTACACGATTTAAAAATTTATTTTGTTTATCATTCAAATCATCAAGAATTGTGTGATTTGGAGTATCCAATGCATGATCCAACTACACAGTATAACAAACACCCTACGAAACTTAATAAATTAAAATTCCTTTTTTTCAAAAAGCCGAATAAAGTGTAAAAGCGTGTTTAAAAAATTTAAAAAAAAATAAAAAAAACATTTTCAACAAATTCTTAACTAACACCGACAAGCAAACGCCAACGACCTTGACCCCACTGAAATTAACTACCCAGAGGGCCCTCGAGTTGCTACTACCACACACGACATACAGGGGTTCGCGACACGTACACAGACCCGATCACGTGGCTGTTTGTTAGAGGTCCGTTCTTTTCACAACGAAACGGTCAATGTACGATGAGTCATGTACCCAGGGATAGCACCACGTAATCTCGTTCACGGTATTAGGTGGGGCCTACAGAAAATCCGTTGCGTGTCCAAAAATCACTGAGATGACGCCACGCTGCAACCTCTGATTTAGTGGACGGTGTAGCCCCACGGTGGCAAGAAATACAGTGAAGCTTCGTTGAACCAAATTGAGGCCCACTAATATATAGTTTTATATAATAATTTGTAATTACATGATAAGGTTGGCGAGTCTATGACGATAATGTATGTGAAAAATTATTTTCATAATATTACAAAATATCTATTCTATAATAAAATCAAAAAATTAAATAAATATTGATAAATATAAGTGATGGAGTTTAATTTTTATTTTGAAGGATGAAACTTAAATTTTTATCATAAATATGATAAGAAAATATGTTAACTATATTTGGAGCCACTAATATTATTTTAAAGATCAAAAGAACACGAATTAATATTTTAATATAACGTTTTGAATTTTTAGACTAACCGACCTAGTGATTTATAGATAATATTATTTTATGTTTTTGAGAATTTTAAACTTTTCTTTTTTGAATAACAGATCATGTTTGGACTTAGGATCAGAACCCACGTTAAGAAAAGTTGTGATTTTGACTAATGACTCAGTATTAAGTTTTTGTGATTATTCTAGGGGAGTCTTTTTCATCATAGGTTACTTTTTTGGAAGATACTATACGTTACTTTTCTTTCAACCTTTGATTTGTTTTAGTTAATTTTATATTTATATGGATAATCAAATCAATTGTCCAAGATCATGGAGATTTCTAGGGATTAGACGAGCTTCCTTTTCTAATCTCCTTAATTTGAGCCACTAATAAATTTACAAGTTTCATTAGGGTAGTTTTATTATTTGATTAATTCGAGGTTAGTGGGGGTAATGGTAGGGTCAAAGTGGAAGTTTACACTTTTTTTCCCTTACCAATTACGGTTGTTGGGATTTTTGGGAACTATGTTTTTCCTCCCCCTTTGAAGCTAATCTTGAACTAACTTACTTTTATTACTGTTTATTAACCCATAAAAAAAAATCAAATTTGAAACTAAAATTTTACACAATGTTTTTCCGGTTTCGTGTGGGTAACTTCCTCTGATATTATGAGAGCAGAATTTTAGATCATGCATTGACCTAATGTAAGAGGGGCAAAAACATCAAATTTTATTGTAAAAAATATCAATTAAGAGAATTTTGTTTTGATTTGTGTATGTGTATGAGCTCAATATAATTCAATTATATATACATATTTATTAATTTAGAAAAAAAAAAAGAAACAAAAGTTTTTTTTTAAAAAAATTAAATCAGTTGAAAAAGATTTGGGAATGGGGAATAATTAAATTCTATTTTTAAGAAGAAATTAAATTTGAATTTATAAGGTTAGTTTTTTTATTGGAAATAATAATAAAAATCACCAAATTAAATTTCTTTCCCTTGTTAAGGATTTTCAAATTCTGATAAATACACCCATACTATAATCATAAATTAAGAATTAAACTCTCTTTTCCTTATTAGCGTATTATCATTTTATAAAGTCTTTAAAAAGACGTGAATATTTAAAATGAAAAACTATAAACTTTTACTATATATAAAAATTTACAATTCTAATGTTTAAAATAAAAATTTACATCATTCAAAAAAAAATAAAATAAAAATTTACATAAAAAAAATAAAAATAAACATCGAAATTCTCAATTTTGATATTTAAAATCTCTTTCTTATTTTTGATTAGACGTGTTCTTTTAATGTCCATAAAATCATGAAATGTTTCTTTATTTGTGGTACCAGACGTCTTGATTTATCATGCATTGTAATTTGAAGTTGCATTGATTGATAATACACTTGGTGCTGTGTTTCCCCACAACCTAAGAACATGTCATCTCCACTAATAAAAGGAAATTGAAAACGCCAAAAAGAGAAAAGGGAATTTATCAAAAACACATACTGATTTGTTGGATCCATATCTTGTTAGTAAAGCACTACTAATTGTTTGTTGCCATGCCAAATAAGTTACTAACAATAACACCTGTCTCAACATCTGCTGTGTCATCTATTTTTTGCAAGTTTTTTAGTGTATTTTAGGTGCACCTAGGAAGATTTGACTGTGACTTGTAACAGAAAGTCATTATTTTGGAAAAAAAAAAAAATCTACACAATAATGTCCTATATACTTGTATTAATCATATCCACTCATAACGTATGCAGCTAATACACATCCATTTTATGTTAGTGATATGATTCTAAATTTCTTTTGTTTTTCTTTTTTTTGTAATAAATAGATTTCAAGTTTTACTATATATATTTATTGATACATAGAAAAAGTTTTTTTTCCATTTATTATGGAGGTAGATCTATAGTGATCTTATTGAAGTAGATTTTTAACGGTATATAATTTGATAAATTCTTGATAATTGATGTTTAATTACCTTATAACATAACACACACATGTGAATTTTCAACTATGTCATGTAATTTTTAATCTTAGTAAGTCTAGACAGATTTCTCACTATTGGTGTTAAATTACCTTAAAATTTTATACACACATAGTATTTAATTTGAATAAGTCTAGGCAAACTTTAACTAACAACGAAAAAATAAAAATAACTCATTTTATTTTTCATCTTCTTTTTTTAATTAGTTTGAAAACTTATCATCTATATATATAATCAATATCATTTTGTTACATCATTGATTGCTTTATATGACAGCTACAAATCATATATAATTTTGATGCTTTTTTAAAAAGATGAGATGGATAATGTAATCCATGTATTTCCAATGGGTTTTAATGTCCAAAACCCAAGGTACAACTCAAGCTAAGTCGACTGGAAAGGGAAAAAAAAAAGATAAACGTTATCCTCGCATGCTTACATAGACTTTTTTCCTAAAGACTAAACTCAAAATGGACAATATCATACTATGCACGATGAATCCTAGGCAGCTCCTGCAGCTTTGATGGGACAGATTTTTGGATTTAATTTAAAAATATGGCATCTGCAGAAGCCAAGGAAGTTTGTTCACAGATCATTTTCATCACCCTTTTACTGTGTCACACCATCCTGACTTCAACACATGTTGTTCAAAGTTCAACATTCAAAAATCTGATATAGTTTATAAGAACAAGCAATGTAGAAGTTATTTAACATTCCTGATATACTTCTTTAGTCAGGAAAATGACTTGGATGTGACCAAAGAACCAACTGCAAGTCTGCACAATGCCTTGACAATTCCTTTTTATTTTATTGACTTGATACTCAGATAAGGTTATAGACTTGTATAGTACATGTAGACTGCAAATATTTCCTGATGAGATTATAATGATGTGGAGAAACCTAGAGAAATGGTGGAGAAAATTACAACGGAGCTAAAAAAAAGATGAAAGATGGACCGTTTAGGCTTGGAGAACTAGAGACTTGCCAAGAATTATGTCGTCTGTAGAGAAATCAGCCTCTTTTCTGTATGTTCCCCTGCCAAAGTCTAGATTGTAGGAGTCTGCAAGACCTTCCACCAAGTCAAACTCAGGCTTCCACCCTAGCACATGCTTTGCCTTCTCAATTGATGCAAAGAAATGCTGCATTGCATTACAAATATAATGGTGTTAATAGATTGGCCACAACATGATAGATGTGGACTATTATCAACATTTTTTCAATGAATTTTGGGTAAGTATTTGTTGAAAAGGTGAACTAATAAGATTAATGTAAGGCGTTTTTCCTCAAGCTGATATCACGTAAATAAAATTCTTCACGAGTACTACCTCCATATAATCAAAGAGAGCTTTACCTTTCAGATTTCGTTTTCATGGAAACGTTGAACAATTCATTAAGAAATGTAAAAAATTTATTGGATTATGTAGTTCATATAAAAAAAGGCTACTCATCAGTTTCGCTTAATGTTGACTGAAACATAATTTTATGTTGTGTTTACCTGGTCACGGAATGGGAATGCCTTCTTTTTACCGAAGTCAAAGTCCTTGGGATTGTAATGGACAAGTTCAGGCTCAGGAAATCCACCAGCCTGAGCGAAAAATTACAAAATGGATAGTTTTTATTCTCAGTTAAGTTCATAGCTCATATGTTTTATACCATTTGCAATATAACATATTCTAAATTACCTTTGCACACGCTCTTGCTAATCCATCAAAAGTGACATACTTTTCACCTGAGATGTTGAATACTTGCTTGCTAGCCTTTTCATTACCAAGAACCATGACAAAAGCTTTTGCCAAGTCCTGGGATCATAGAACATGAACTCACTTTTATCAGTTTATGTTTTAAAATTTGAAAATCATTACAAGACTGCTGAACAAGTCTTTGTGGAAAAGACTAGGTAAATAATATGTAAATCAATCGTAAAATATGACTAAAGAGAAGCTAAACATTACAATGACTTGACTTTAAAGTAATATGAAAACAAGAGGTGTCTCCACAGACTGACAGTGAAATCTAATGGTTAGTGATTTTGCTTACCTTCACATGACCAAGTTGGGTTATTTGCAATCCTGAATTGGGTATTGGAATAGGGCGGCCTGCTTTCAACCGGTGAAAGAACCACTCTTCGACAGGGTTGTAGTTCAAGGGTCCATATATGTACACTGGTCTTATAGAAGTATAATTCACATCTCTTGATTCCATTAAGGCCTCTGTATTAAGCTTTCCCTTGTGCCTGCTCTTCGGATCAACTGCATCGACCTATCACAAGGTGCAGATTAATCAAAAGATAGGTAAGGAAAATTAAAACGAAGAAACAAGATGACACAAATAAAGTTAAAACAAGTTGGAAAGTAATTCATTGAATTCCAACAGCTAGTTTAGCTATGTCATTAATTTTGTTACATGGATATATCTTATAATTTTCAACATGGTATACTAGTACTTATTCATGAACATGTTGCGTAAAGACGCTAAAAGATAATCATAAACCCACCTCACAGTGTGGTAAAAGGTCTGATTTCAGATAAACCCCAGCTGAGGAGCAATATATGTACCTGAGAATCAGCTGAATGTTAGATTTTATAAAGATAGCCGCATCACAACGATATGTTAGATTTTATAAAGATAGCCGCATCACAACGATCAAGAGTTTAGTCATTTTTTGGTTGGAAACAGAACACTATTAACCTCTATGTGGCACCAACATTTGAATCTTAAAAAGCTTTATTCAATTATGGCATATATTGCTCTTTGATATGGTCCAGCTAAAGCTATCTGTGTCACTAAGCATTTTATACTACTCAAGTCAATTTAACTCATAGTAATGTAGTTGCAGTAAGATATCACATTTAATAACATTCTTGTCAAATGATTTAAAAAAGTTTCAATACTGCAAGAAAAGCAAAATTTCAATCCATGACAATATGTATAGCTGGTTAGACTCTAATAAACAATTATAACAGATGGTTGAGAGCATACTGTTCTAGCTTTGGCAATGCATTCAATATCGGTTCAACTTCATCTGCCTCTCGTCCTGAAGATATGGCAAGAAAGCATAAAGTAGTTTTAGAAAAGAGACAGGTACGCTATGTGGCTGTAAAATAGGTATAGTGGATGAGGGCTGAGTTCAAAGAGTATGCTGATAAGACCACACCTACCATTGATATCGTAAACAACATCAAAGCCTTTGGCTGAGAGGCTGGATTTCACAAAGTCGAAGTCCATCCTGTCTCCTTTCAAATGCAAGATCTAGCAAAGCACAAATACTAGAAATAAAACTTATTATGCAGACTAATGCAATCTGCAATAAAATGTATAAATTCAATATGGAATCGACTATTGTCTAAAAGACTTGTAGAACTTGTGTAACAATACCTTAGAAGAGAAATCGGCATAGTCTTGGTCTGATTCACCAGGCAGTTGTTGGGTGATTGGCGCTTTCCCTCGTGTAAACAAGGTTACCTACCAAATCAACAACATAAGAATAGTCATGCACAAGGGCCTAACACAATTGAATTCATTATCCTCAAACCATCAATGCTATATAACAACAATTTTCAAAAAAAAAAGAAAAAAAGAACGCAACGAAGTACAAACAATGTGATGGGGAATACCTGATGACCCTCCTTGACAAGCAGTCTCGACAAAAATACACCAATGAATCGAGTTCCGCCCATTATAAGAATCTTCTTTTCGCCTGATGCAGTCACCTGCAATCCCCCTTTTGGCTGCCATACCTTTCTTTTATACTGCACCATCCCCCATGTTCAAGTTCATGAGAAACTCAAACCACAAACTATAAAAAATTCCTACCATTTATACAACCATAATGTACATATGTAACGTAATAAATAATAATAATAATAATGCACATATGTAAAATCTAGCAAACATTAAACAACAACATGAGAATGTCACCTAGAATTGTCCCATAACTCTTTCAAGTATGACAACACAACAAACAAATTCTTAAAAGCATGGAACAACTTTCAACTTTCTAGCTCCAAAACACACATAATAAGTATCAAAAGAACTCCAATAACAAGAACGAGAGAATATTTATATTTCCATAATGTTTATATACAATCAAAACCAACATGAAGGTAAAATTTCCAATAAAGAATACAGCTTTCAACTATGCAGCTCAAAAACATACACAATTAGCATCAACCAACGACTTCAAAACCAAAAGAGAGAGGACTGGACCTGAATATTGAAGTGGAGCCTGGTGCCATTGAAGTCAGAGAGAGAAGAAGTGAGGAAGGAGAAAGAAGGCTGAGTTTGGTGCTGCAACCCCACCAAGCTTGCCATGCTGTTGCAGCCTCTCTTTCTCTATACGTGCTGGTTGGTGACTTTGAAATGATTATCAGTTTTTGAAAGATTTTTGGCTCTGCTTTGTCCATCTCATTTTTGCTTTCTTTGGTTCTCTCTCATTCTTACAGTTAGGATAAGAAAGTGACCCCACCAACTACCCCACTTCCCCTTTGGTTACATCCACAGCCTCTCATTGATTTTCATCGACCTTTGCCACTTTGCACGACCTTCCTCCTCTCCTCCTCTTCCCTCTTGTGTGTTACACTAAATTAATGGGCCTGCAATTTGATTGGCAAATGGATGGGCCTGTTTGTAATTTAGGCCCAAATTCCTTGTCATTGGGCCATTAAAAGTTTTGGGGTTCTCCAGAGTGGGTTTTGCCTGTGTAAGTTTAGGTGATTCGACCAACGTCACCTTGTTGAGAATCAATATTTGCACCTACCTACAATTATGAGTAAAGTCCTTTCATAAGTTCACTCCATTAAGTGAATTATAATAATAACTTATAATTTTTTAAAATAATATTTAATGGGGATGTATTTACGAAAGAGGTGTACATATAACTTTAGTGGGTTGCAAATACCACCATCCTAACCTATTACGCATAATCTCATTTATTTATTTTTTAATTCTTACCTCACAAGCCTTGATAGTTGAGCCCGACATACTTTAACTATAGGGTTTTGATATGCCCCGAACTAATAATTTAGAGGGTTGGGCCTCGTAGTCCATTTGACACCACTAGCCCTTAAGCAAAAGATGGGCCAAAATATCTCACACTTTGGGCCTTAGCAAACCATTTTCAATGAGGTGTGGTACAACCCATGATTGATTTGGCTCGTAGAAGCGTCATCTTGTTTACCACTCACCTTACTTTTCCCATGCATAAAACAAATCCAATCGATTGGAAAATTCTTTATCTTTGCAAAACAAGGTTTGAAAAAATACTTATTAATACTAATAATTTGAAAAAGTAGTCAAATGTTTAAACAAAATCATACACATTACATACAAATTTGTCTTGTAAACTTTGTAAATAATATAATAAAATTAAAGAAAATAACATTTAGTTTTCCATATTTAGGACCTTAATTATGATTATTAATTATACTAGAAAATTACTTGTGACTAGTTATAATAAGAATTGAGAAATACAATTTTCGGATCCAAAAAAGGGGCCAATAAGAGTAATTTCCCAAAACACGAGGTCATGTCATAAATTTCACACGTTTTATTCGAACGAAAAAAAAAAAAAAAAAACCCAGCTCTGATATAAATTTTCGCATGAAGTTTTCTCTGGAATTCTTATCTCAGCACAGAAATTAGATCAACAAGCCTCTCTTATTGATTCTGATAATGGACCTCAACCAGGTGAGTTTTTTACGTTTTGTAACGGTTTGTAGTTTATCTGGGTCTGTAAGCGTTTTATTGTTTTGTTTTGTTTTTTTATATGTTTTTTGATGATGAATTGTGAGTATCGATTTAGATCTGTAGTTTTTGGATGATTTGAAGCATGCCCTTTTGTTTGTTTGCTGATATGATGAAGAAATTGGAAGAAAGGAGTGAGTTTTTTGTTCCGGTTGTAAAAAAATCTGACGAGAATGGAAAATGCGGCTGTGGTGATTGGGGTTTTTGTTGGTGGTTTAAAGATCTTATAGTTTTGATTGTCCTTTTGGATGATTTGAAGGGTACCCTTTTGTTTGGTTGCTGATAAGGTAACAGAATTGGAAGAAAGGAGTGACTTTTCTGTTTAGTTTGTGAGAAAATCTGACTATAGAATGGAGAATGCTGGTATGGTGACTGGGGTGTTTGTTGGTGGTTTGAAGATCTTGTTGTTTTGTTTTGATGTCATCAAAAGTAGTGGAATATGTTGGGGTTGAATTGGTTTTCGCTTTGGTTAATGAAAGTTCAGCATAGATGGACTATGGGAGCTTAATCTTTTAAGTAATATAAGAAGGGTAGAAAAAAGAAAAGGAACTTGATTAATGCTGATTTATGTTTTCTCTTGTGAGGTGAATAGACGATAGGAGACTATTGTTGATGCTATTGTGGAGATCCAATTTTTGATGGGGATATGATATGGTGCCTAGGACCGTATGTTTATAAGAGAGGAGCATATGCTTAGATTGTTGCTTTAACTATTAGTTGATGATGGCTGCCTTGTGATTGTTTTTAATTACGTCTTCTATTAAGTGCTTCCCTTCAACTTTGTGGATATGATAAATAGAGGACTTGTTTGCTTTATGTTTAATTTCTTGAGTGCATGACTGGTTGTGGTTGTAGTTGCGTAGAATAACTTCTCAAGTCTTTAGTCAAGTCGTTTTGTAGGAAGGAGATACACCTATTAAGTGTTATAATCCTTAGATCTTCCAATTTAATAGAATCTCATATATCACTTTAATAGAAATGTGTCTATATTAGGCAGAGTGAAATTATTTAGTTGAGCATCTTTATAAGTTGGTATTGTCCTAATGCGTGATGTTTGTGAACCTGCAGCCTCCAGGTGAAAATTATGCAAACCCAAGGACATGCTTTTTCCACGTTCTCTTCAAGGTAAAGATATTATACCTGATTTATAATACTGTCTTTGTTCTGCAATCCTATATCACTGTATGATATTGTGTTTCTTGTCCCTGGCAGGCCTCATCATTGGCATTTTACATACTATCGACCCTATTCTTCGACAGCTTTGTCATCATTTTTGTGGTGACTGTATTTCTTGCTGCTCTTGATTTTTGGGTTGTCAAGAATGTGAGTGGGCGTATCTTAGTTGGTTTGAGGTGGTGGAATGAAATTAATGATCTGGGTGAGAGTGTGTGGAAATTTGAATCCCTTGATCAAGAGGTTAGTATTACCTATTTCATGTGAGTGACATCATCTTTTTGTGGATACCACTCTGTTGCTTGAGAATTCGTCTTCCTGTATTATTAATAGTCGAGTCTCATGTATTGTTATCCATGCTGTTGCTGTAGTCAATGGCTCGTATGAACAAGAAAGATTCCTGGCTATTCTGGTGGACTCTGTACCTTACAGTAAGTGAATATTGTTTGACTAAAATTTGTTTTGTTATCTATATAAATCTAGCACAGGTGTGAATAAACATTCTTTTACACTCAATTTATATCTGAAGTGAATGGTTTTTTAATCATGTAGGCAGTTGCTTGGATTATCCTCGGAATATTCTCTCTCATTAGGTTCGAAGCTGATTATCTCCTTGTTGTTGGAGTCTGTTTGACCCTCAGTGTTGCCAATATTGTTGGTTTTACCAAATGCCGAAAAGGTAAAGCAATTGTTTTTTTTTTCTTCGCTAAGTATAGTTTATTCGAGTGTGAGCTTTGTTATTTGGTTTCTCCCATGTTTATAATATATATCACAGTTCCTATTTAGGTAGTAGAAAGTAGTTTTTCCATATTTCTTTGTTTCTATGGAAAATACATTCAACAAGCAGGGTAGGTGGAAATTAGGATCCGAAATTTGTTCCGCTTATTACATAATGTGGCATGGCACGCACAATAATGTTAAGGCTCTTAAGTAGATGGCCAGATAAAATTTGTCGTTAGTGATTAGACGGTAGACCATCTTCGGACAACCCCCACTGCCTAGTATTGCTTTTCTGTTGTTGAACTTTGCAGTCTTCACATATCAAGCTTTTCTCTTTTTGTTCGATGATAAAGCTTTCAATATGTATGGGCCCTTTATGTACTCTGTGTCTTGATGTACGCTTCTTGACTACGATAACACTAATGATCTAATTGTACATTTCCCCTTTTGGCCTTCTTCGAATATTGTGATTGTTTGCTTCAAGTGTCCCTACAGGCCTTATCTTTCTGTAGCTAGTCCCCGCTGAGTTGCTACTTAAATATATTTTCTTAATAAATATCCATCTGAATGAGACGCTGGATTTTATTTGCAGATGCTAGGAAGCAGTTCCAACAATTTGCCACCCAGACCATTGCATCCCGGTTCACATCTGGCTTGCAAAATGCATTCAGCGTTGTATGAAATCAAAGATGGAGGAAATATGCTTGTGGAGAAAGTGTCGAGAAGGGGAGGCAACGTGTACAAATTGGCCTGTATTGAGTCAGTTTTTGTTGAACTTTCTACGAGGAAAACACATTACTAGATGTTTTGTATGATCATCTTCTATAGTTGAACTACAGGAAAATTCATTGATAGAACAATAATATGTTCTCTTTTTGGTCATTTGTTTCAAACCTATATACTTCTTGTTTGCAAAGGAATCTTGGAAACAATTCTTCGTGGTTTCTCTGAGACTCTGATCTTCCACTGTATGCAATGAGCACTGCAACTGCATTTTTCAGGCACAGCAAGATTTATCTTGTTTGCAAACGAATCAAGGAGAGAAATTTGGGTGTGGTGGGTGCCAACATGTCAAGCGGAGTGAATAACACCATGGATCCAATTGCATGCAACACTGATATCAACTGACATATCATGATTGAGACGGACGTAGATGCATATCCCACGCAAGTTTTTACTGTTATCTACTTACAATGCACTCTGGCATTACTTTTCAACTCATAAAAGATTACCTGAGCAAAGAATTTAGCAAAATTTCAGCTGGCATCTTTCAATTGTCAGCGTTCTTAATTCTACATTATCATAGACAGAGATGGTTTAGGTTCATGATTAATTGGGTTCTCAAAGAATCCTCAACATCTTCATATGTTTTTATTTTATTTTATTTTTCTAATATAAATTGGTTTCGATGAAATTGATAAAGAATTATGGAATTATTTTAGGATGGTCTTTGACTCTCTTTGTATTAATAACAATGATAATGGATATATTATAAAAAATTGCACAATTCATTTAAAGGATACAGCAATGACATGTAATCAATCAAAATCTCAACTTCACAAATTTTTTCCTTGATTTATGAGAGCTAATATCTGAATTTTACTCATTATTGTTACAACACATGTACTAGTTAGTATTCATTAAAACACTAATCTATCTTTAATAGTGTTTAATTAATATAAATACTAAACACGAGCTTATTATCAATCCTAATAATATATTAATTTTTTTAATAATTTTAATAAAAAATAATCCTAATTTCGACATATTCCAATAAATGATAAATCTTGTAAATTTACAATTAAATTGTAATTATAATTTAAAAAAAAAAAAAACAACTCTAAAAGTTTCTCTCTCTCATCACTTGTACTTATATAAACTCTATTATTATTATTATTTTTTATAAATACTTACATAAACTCTTGACAACAAATTTTTGTTCAAGGGGCCGCTCTAGGGAAGACAGAGCCGGAGAGAGAGATGTTGCAGTGTATATTTCTGCTATCAGATTCTGGGTAAGATTCCTCATCAAGTCCGCTCCTTTCGCTCAATTTCTAATCTGGGTTGTCAAAGTTTTCTCCTTTTTTGCTTTTTATATGGTTGTTGCATCAAAACATGTGCGAATTTAACTCAACGATTTGAGCTTTTTGATTGCTTGGACTGTTACAGAGAGGTAATGCTGGAAAAACAGCTTACTGGGCATCGTGTAGATCGATCAATATGTGATTGGTTCTGGGATCATGTTCTCTCTCAAGGTGACTCCTTCAAGGTACCCTTTAATGGATACTTATATGTGTGTGTTTGTATTGAAAGACTTCAATTTTATGTGTGTCTTAGCCTTGTTTTTCGATTTCCATGTCAGGGTCTTGTTCAATTTTCAGTTTGTTAATGCAATTCGAGTTGGTTTGTGCACTTGTGAATCTTGAAGTTCATTTTCTTTTTCATGTTCAAATTGTACCTTTGCTGGATACTTACATGTACTTTTGTATCGAAAGACCTCATTTTTTCTGTATATCTCAGCTTTGTTTTTTTATTTCGATATCAAGTTCTTGTTCAATTTTCAGTTTCTTAATGCTGTTCGAGTTGGTTTGTATACTTGTGAATCTTGAAGTTCAATTTCTGGTTATTATTTTCTTTATCATTTTTTTGGTGTCACATGTTCAAGGTGACTCCTTCGAGGTACCGTACCTATAATGGATTCATAGTTTCATACAGTATTTTTGTATTGATAGACTTCAATTTTAGCTTTGTTTTTTGGATTCGATATCGTGGTCTTTTTCAATTTTCAGTTTCTTGATGCGATTTGAGTTGCCTTGTATACTTCTGGATTTTGCAGTTCAATTTTCAGTTTCTTGATCCAATTTTCAGTTTCTAAATGCAATTTGAGTTGCTTGGTTTATCCACATTTTGAAGATTAATATCTGTTTCTCGCTTGATTTTTTAGTTCATTTATGTGATTCAAGTTGACATAGCTGCTTCATGTCTACTTAATTTATGTTTTTTCTTTATTTTTTTTATGCAACTTGAGTTGATACTTGATATAGTGATTTCAGTTTTGTTGTCATACCCGTGTTTGCTTGCTTGTTCTGTAGTCAATGCCGGTTATAGCTTCACCAACTCATTACCTGTTTCAAATTGTTCGTGAGGGGATTACCTTTCTGGCTTGCACCCAAGTTGAAATGCCACCTTTGATGGGTATTGAGGTGAATGTTCAATTTATATTTGGTTTAAAATCTGATTTGTTTATTTGTTGAATAATGTTAAGTTCTTGACTTTTATGTGCTTGATGTTTTAGTTTATTTGTAGGGTGGCTGATGTCCTCAAGGATTACCTTGGAGGATTGAATGAGGATTTGATCAAGGATAACTTTGTCATTGTCTATGAGGTATTTCTTCCTATGTTGATTATAATGTTGTTGGGGGGAAATTAGTAGAGAGAAACCGATATAAAAAATCAATCGAGGTTATTCTAATTTACTGCTGGAGTACCAGGCTGCTTCATACGCCTGTTGACTTGTTAGATATTTTAACGTTGTTGGCTTATTATTCTTGTCAAAGACTTCAGCACCAATAAATAAAAATCATTCTCCTATCATACTTTCCCAACTTCTTTTTGATACATTCTGCTGAAATAAAGAGGCAGGTAGTGATATAAACGCTTTTCTTTTCCCAACTTGTGCTTTTTGCCCTGCAATAGAATTATGCATTCATGAGTTACCCAAACATTCACTCTGCTGAAAATGGAAGAAAAGGGGGAAGTTTGAAGTCCACATTACACCCTTTTTCTCATTTTTCCACTTTAGAGTTTTTAATTTAAGTGTTTTTTGTGATGATTAAGTTTTGCTTGTATTGAATCTGACCGATATATATCTATTTTAACTGGCAGCTTCTGGATGAGATGATTGACAATGGCTTTCCTCTCACTACAGAACCTAACATTCTGAGAGAAATGATAGCTCCACCAAACATTGTTAGCAAAATGTTGAGTGTTGTGACTGGTAACAGTTCGAATGTGAGTGACATTCTGCCTGGCGCAACTGGTTCTTCTGTCCCATGGAGAACAACAGATGTGAAATATGCTAACAATGAAGTTTATGTTGATCTTGTCGAAGAAATGGATGCAACTATAAATAGGTCAATGGCTATCCTTTATATCGCTTCCAACTTCACTTCCTAATCTTGCTCTTTGATGAGGGATTTGGATTGTGCTTTTTATAGGCATTTAAAATTGAGCTTCAGTTATTTTAAAATGGGGATTCAAGCTAGTGAATTGGAATTCCACATACGTTTATACTGCACAGTGTTTTCACTCAAAGCACTTAGCAGATTTTTGTTTTATATGCACTGCTTAGGGATGGGGTGTTGGTGAAATGTGAGATTTACGGTGAAGTTCAAGTGAATGCCCTTCTCTCTGGTCTTCCCGATTTGACTCTTTCTTTTGCAAACCCTTCTATTCTGGATGACGTGAGATTTCATCCTTGTGTTCGTTTTCGACCTTGGGAAGCCAATCAAATTCTGTCATTTGTGCCTCCTGATGGACAGTTTAAGCTAATGAGTTACAGGTATGCAGAGAAGAAATTGATGCCCTTCTTTTGAGTATCATTATGTGGTAGTTTTGCTTGCTTCACTGAATGAGAATATGTTTTTCAATGTTTTTCAGCCACCCGCAACAAATTTATTGTTTACTTAATTTTTGCGTCACCTGTATGCAGGGTTAAAAGGTTGAAAAGCACTCCCATATACGTTAAGCCACAGCTAACCTCAGGTGCTGGACTGTGTCGTGTAAGTGTGATGGTTGGAATACGAAATGATCCTGGGAAGACGATTGACTCAATAACACTGCAATTTCAACTGCCACCTTGCGTTCTATCAGCTGATCTGAGTTCAAATCACGGGACAGTCGACATTCTTGCTAATAAGGTACATTTATATTATCATGGCAATACATCTGCAGTCTGTTGTAGAAGTTAAAATTTTTGGTTTTGGCATATAAATATACATACTGCTAGACAAAAGAAATATACACGTTGCACTGTTAAAAAGAATTATGACTTCTCCATTGCTTTATATCGACACTAATGGAATAATGGTAGTTCATAGCTATTTTGAAATATAAAGATAGGAATAATGGTAGTTCATAGCCAGTTCAAAATATGAAGTTAGGATGAGAAAGCTCGTTGTTCCCTTATATTCGTTTACTTAAAAATCCTGGTTGGGAATGTGATTGTTTATTTTGAACATACATCTACAGATGTGCACTTGGTCAATTGGACGGATTCCGAAAGATAAGGCTCCTGCATTGACTGGTACAATGGTGCTTGAGACAGGATTGGATTGTCTTAAAGTATATCCTACATTTCAATTAGGTTTTAGGATCATGGGGATTGCCCTCTCCGGCCTGCAAATCGATAAACTGGATCTAAAAGTTGTACCTAATCGTCTTTACAAAGGTTTTCGAGCTCTCACACGAGCTGGGGAGTATCAAGTGAGATCATGACACTAATTTTTGTTTCGATATCAAATCACTCTTTGTTATTCTTCCTGATATTGTTGTGGTGTGGTGTATCATTATTTGTTCAATGCTGCTGTAGTACGATTCAATTTAGTTTGGTGTATTCTTTTAGTTGATATTAAGTTGATATCTCGATCGTATTTTTGTACGGATGGAAAACTTTCAATACAAAAATTGATCACTTTCAATACAAAAATTGATCAAACGAAAACAGTAATCAAGCTAAACAAATTTCCATCAACAAACATTGAATTACGAATGAAGGGGAAAGCTCATGTATCTAACATTGATCAAGCAGACACCTTATTTACTCTGAAGGAGTCTATGACTGCACGAAGATCGCTTTCCTCTTCTGCAAATACATTTTCTGGTGTTTGTAGTCTCAATGCATATAACCGGTTGTTTTCAACTCCAAGAACTGAAAGGTACCTCCGGTCCCATTCCAGACTAACAACTCTGTCCTGAGGCATGACAGCTAGCTCATTGTTGTTTGCGAATGACTTGATGTTTACCTAACAAAGAGATTCAATAGATGTGTATTAGAATCAATCAAGGTTACTTCAACATAATCCATGTGATTTTCCAGTATTGGAAATGGTTGATCAATCACCTCGACTAGATAATAGATCCTCCCGTCATCAGCAACCCTTGAGGACGTGGAAAGAACACTTGATTCACGCTTTACACCAAGTCTTGTAGACATGAACTCTGTCAAATACTGCTTGAGTACTTTCTTTCCAGCTTCTTGGGGTGGACCTAAGTCTTCCACGCTCTTGTACTTGGAGGAGGAAGGAGAGGACACATCCACGGAAACATTCTCATCAAGAACAAAAGGGTCCCGGAAAAATATGTCTGCCCCAGCTCCTCGAACTTGAATCCAGTTCTGAGGGTACTTGAATGAATAACCATCGAAGGTATCAATGTATTCCCTGAACCCAACGGATTGTTGAGCAAATGCAGCAGTAGCAGAGGAACCAAATTTGGAGAAGATAAAGCTTGACAAGATCATCCCCATCGCATTCCTCCTTGGAACTGCAAAAGCCTTAGTCTGATTATGTGAAGAAAATGTGCTGTGAGAAGCCATTACAGGTTCCTTAGCATGCAACTTTGTAAGAACTTCATCAGTCGATGGCATCTAAGGAAGGATCCCAAAGAATAGATCTTTCTTTTAGTTGTTAACAGCTTCTGCCTTACTTTGAACAGATAATTCTCCATTTCAATGACATTGAGAAAACGAAAAAGATCTGAATTCGATTAACATATAATATTGTATAAGCAACATTAAACTACTGCATTCTATGATCAAGAAGCAAAGATCAAGATAGCATCATCTTAGAATGTTAAAAGGACTTTTCAAGCCTACAGCTTCAGCTTTACTTGATCAATTAACCACTAGTTCATTATCAACTCTCATCCATTATCAACAATCAACTCTAGTCTCTAATTCATTTGGCACACACACTAGTTCATTTTTTTTATCAATAAACCACTGCATTCAACAGTCAATAAGAGAAATTGAAGATAGCATCATCTAAGAACGTCGAAAAGTCTTTTCAAGCCTAAGATATATATAACACCTTGGACAAAAAATCAGCATAGTCCTGGTCTGCTTCACTGGGGAATTGTTGGATAATCAATGCTTTCGTTCTGGTAAACCAGCTCGCCTGACATTGGATGATACATATATCAAATCATCAAGGGGTCTCAACTGATTAGTACTTCCAACATCCTCAAAAAAATCCTTAGATTTAGAACAACTATGCGAAATTCAGTAATAAATTACTGCAGAGAATACTAATGATAACACAAAATGACCATATTTGAGAGGTTAGACTCATCAAAGTCATCTAATCACTAAAAACTAAAAACCTTATAAACAATTAACTTCTTCAAATTGTAAGAGTATTTTTTATTTTGAAACCAATTGTATTCCCACAAAACACTAATATCCAGTAATTTGTCTCACAATGTACCTCATCCATATCAACTAAACCCCAAGATTGGTATCGGTACTCTTAAGCTTAAATGATGTTCTGTGAAGTTCAAATATTATATAGTCATAAATTCTAACATAATTAACACCAGTATTATTTGCAATGCAGCAGAACCAACCCAAGTCAGTAAAGTAACAAAATGTGTGGACATTGTTTTGTCACATTTTTAATTTAGAACACTGAAAATAACTGACTTAACAACCAACTTCACTGATTCATGCTTCAATTTCAGTTAAATTAGCTAATTATGTTGACAACTAAAACCTGTAACATTATAGTTGAGAATGATGTTGTGTCAATTCCAAATGTTGTAATAATCATAATTTAACTTGTATAAACAAACATTAGTGAAACTAAACAAAGCAAAGATTAGATGTTGATCATCTAGAACTGACCTGGGAAGATGTTGCAACCAAATTGGCAGGTGGGAATTTTGGTTGGTGCAATGTGGTGGTGGAGGGAGCTGATTGGGACAACAAGAGCTTTCCAATGGGCCGGTGTTGTTTTGGAGAATGGTACTGGCGTGGGGTGATGTGGGAGTGGAGTGAGGTGGTGTTGAAGTTGAAGAGAGAATGAGGAGGAGGAACGTGCGTACGGTGGTGGTCTGCCGCCACCAAATTTGTCATGGTGGGTGTGTGGTGGTTGCTGGATGGCGACTGTGTGGCTGGTCCTCGTGTGGAGGGTGGAAATGTTTTCACAGACTTCTTTTTTGGATAAGATAATGATAAGATAACGTGAGCAATTTTTCCAGATATAACTTCCACTTAAAAAGTTGAGAGTAAACGCATCAAATTTAACCCTTATATTCTCCCTAATTAAATTATTTTATATTTAATTTAAGTATAATAAATAAAATTAATTAATATTTTAAAATTAAAAAATACTAACCATAAAAATTATATATACAAATATATAAATAACTGCATAACACCCATTTGAGATTTATCTAAAAACAATCAAAAACATATTTACGTTTTTATTATATCAAACCTCTACTCGAATAATCAAATTTTGGTAAGGACAGTTAATTTAAAAGTAATTTTGTTTTTTTATATATTTTAATATTTTTCAAATTTAAAATTATGAAAAATAATTAAAAATTAAAAATAAAAATAAAAAAAAAAAAAAAAAAAAAAAAAAAAAAAAAAAAAAAATTAAAATTGAAAAAAAAAAAAATCAAAACAAAACAAAAGTTAAAAACATTAAAACCCTCACCGCTGCCTCCTGCGTGCTCGACACCTCCCGGCATTCTTCGTCCACCTCAACCTCCGACAACACGATCTTCCAGTCGACCAACCCGGCTCCGATAACCAGTACAACCTGTTGGTCCGACACGAGGACGACTTTCTGGCAGTGGATTTCGCATCCGGTTTTAGCGGAGATGCTGGAGATGACGGAGCTGGTCTTCCCGATGAGACCACCGACGACGAGACGTGGCAGACTATGCGGAAGGCGACTTGACTAGGGAGGAGCTTAACGGCGCTAAAGTCGCAGCGGCTTCGACTCCAGGCCTGGTGGTCAAGTGGGTCGCCGCATTGGCAATTCTCTAAGTGTTTTTGGGCTCATTTTCGCTGGTTTGGAGAGCAGCTTGGTGCATTTGAGAGACTCTGATGATTTGTTGAACACTGCTGTGGCTGGTCTTGGTACTGTTTGGCTGCCATTGCTGGGGCTATTGGTTCTTCTTCACTTACTTTCTTTTTTGTTTATATAATTTTCATGGAGATACATTTTTAATTTATTTTAATTTATTTATTATTTATTATTATTTTATATTTAATCATTTTAATTTTCTTTTTACCGTATTCATGAATAAAATTGTTATTGGATCAAAAATTTTGATCAACTATTAAAATTGACAAAAGTTAACTAATATAAAAGTTTAGTATAATAAAAAAAATTATGATTGTCTCGATCACAAAATAAATATGTGACACAAAGAAGTAAATATTTACATGAGGTTGCCCTCTTGGTCCTTCATCAACAGCATTTCATTTTCTTTCCATTTCTACTCCTCTATTTCTTTAATGAAATTCTTGCTTGAGAGTATGCTAAAATGTGTGTAATGGAAAAAGCCTTGAGTATTTATACAAGCATACGAGGCTGTTGGCCGTTGCAATCCTATTTCAGTTAAGTTGTGTTTATTTATGGAACAACTCTTGAATTATCACGAACATTTCAAAAATATTTTATCTCAAAATGTATATGTTTTTTCAAAAGGTGATTATGTACCTTATAAGTAGTCTAATTTAAATTGTTTGACTGTTTGTGTATTATTTTACATTTTTAATGACATTCTAAATAATAAAAGTAAGAAAAATGAAGTCTTATTTAATCTAAATAAACATAATTTTATAATTAAAAGGTGCATGTTAAAAACACAAACAAGATTGATATAACTTAATACGGTATTTAGTTTTATACATCTTTCATGCTTAAACACAACAACATAAAGTATTTATACAATAATTTGAAGTTATTGTAATCCAGATCATTTCAACTTAGTGTTCACTGTCTCACATTTATCAAGAGCACAAAAAGTGTTACAAAATCCACACCTTGTTCATGGCTAGTGATTATTTTTATAGACGTACCACTACCTGGACATACACATAATAGATAATACAACTATGAGCAAAAGCACTTCCATGGCATTTGAAACCTGCTTGCATGAGAAACAAAGTTTCACATCTAGGATCACTTTGGTTGTTTCAAAGTCATCTATAGAAGAAGCAACTGAAAATCCTCGAATGAAAAATGTTGTTTGAATTTAAATGTTCTTCTGAGATATAAGTATTTTTTTTCCATCGTATTTCAACTTAATTAATCTTATGTTTATGCATATAAAGTCTTAAAAATAATATTGAGAACTAACTGACTTAACCAACAGATTCAGCTAAGTTGGCTAAGAACTGAAATGAATAATTTAGAAGGCTAAATCAGTTGATTAAGAACTGAAATGAACAATTTAGAAGATTTAAATCAGTACCTAGTACAAAAATCCGACAAAATGGAAACAAATTCAATGTAAATCCCAATAAAAAATATATATATATATATAGCAGTCAAAGAATCAAAAGATTATTTCCAAACCGCATACATACCTTTAGTTAACGATTACAACTTTGTAAAGAAATCTTTCAGATGGAAAAAATCTCATGTATCCTAAAACTTTATAGGGTCATTATGTTAAAAACATGCATAATCTTACATCAGCCTCCATATTCCTTACATCTTCCAAGACACTAAATAAGAAAAAAGAAACTTGGAAAATATGCAAATATAAGCGATGCAGGACAGGATTTTGGGGGTTCTATTTGTAATGAATTGCAGGCCTTTCTTTTTAGTTCATTAGTAGGCTAGTTTTAATGGCTGAGAAAGCTATTTCAAAGTTAAGACACAAAATGAATAGAAATATGATAATTAAGGCATCACACCTGCTGGCCCTTGGCATCACACCTTTGGTTGATTATATCACGCTATCTTTACGAATCACTACTAGGTTTGTTTGCATCTCACAAACTATATGTTTTTCACATACCTCTTCATACTCGCCATTGGATACGATGAGTAAGTTTGGTGAATCCCCTTGATCAGCTGCTTCTTTATTTAGTGTGGACAAAAGTTTTGCAGCTTTGCCAACTACAATGGCTGAAGCAGCAGTCAATATCAATTTTCTGAATAGAATAGAGTGCACAACCTTTGATGGTGCTTTCTCCTTATATTCTTCCTCAACACAAAGTCGTTGAAGTTGTTTCCCAGCATATAATACCGCTTGAATAACTGCAATGAATTGTACCAACCAATCATTTAAAATAAGTCAGCATGAATCACAACAGGGTTGCTTAATAAATACAACTACGTAAGCTATGTTCTGATGATTAAAAAAGTTGTCTTCAGATACCATAATTAAGTCTGACTAATGTCAAGATAATAAGACCTCAAGTAATTTAGACATGCAGGTCCTAAAGAGACAACAAATCCAAAAGTTTACCTATGGTTGAAATCATATTTCTATCACATAAAGGGTGAGTCAGCTGTTTCATGCAATGAAACTGACAAATTATGTATTGGAAAAAGATACGGAGTAGGAATGGTACGTCAGAAAAGGTTTACATCGTTCCCGATGTCTAAGAAGCCTTGAACGATATATAGTAAGAGTATGATTCATGGTGTGCAGCAAGGAGCCAGATTCAGATCCATTTGAGTTATTCCTCACAACCTAAAAACAATAATAACATTAACTAGAGTAAAAGAATAATTTAGTGAGAAGTGGAGATGTACATGAGTGCCAAAATGAATTATTTATCTTCCAGCAATTATCTAAACATGTTTGATCTTTAATCATTGCAACCCGATTTTATGGAAATACGGTATAACTTATCTAGTTCATTTCTTGCACTGCACCGTCAAACTCGATGCCAACCCACATAAAAACAGAGGTATGCACATTAAGGATCACTTTTGCTCCCCAACAATTAGGAAAGGACAACAGCCATTCTCTGGGCACCTCTTGTTTTACATTCGTGGTCAAAATTTGCTGCTAACAATGCCTCACGAGGATGTGTCTTTGAATACATCATTGTCTGCAAAAGAGCCTATCCAAGTAGAAAGTACACATACACGCATTAAGAATCAGATGGTCCATTTAACAAACAGAGATCTATTAGAAATCGACAGCATGACAATGAAGTACACTTGCAGTGAAAACTAGACCGTAATGTTGCCCTTTATCGGAATAATCTTCTGCCTATAAGAAGAACTGACAAGATAGAAAGTCTAGTGAACCAAATGACAATTGGAATAAAACCATAAGATCCATTTCTATCGGAAGAAAAGATTACTGACATATTTGCTGAAGAACAAATGTTAATGTGCATTAATAGGAAAGTTTGCTTTGGTGTGTTTTAGTGACAGTAGAACGCGCATGAAATCTAATCGTAAGGAGAGGAAGTACTATTTAGCCAAATTTTAACTATAACAAACAACTAGAGTAGACTTTAGATGTTCCGAGTTGAGGTGCAACGAACAATTATGATCAGACCCTTCCAAAACAGAGAGAGATTAATTTTTTCCAATAAAAAGTATACTCCACAGTAGAACTGGCGGCTAAAAATCATTTGAGGATAAATATAAGAAGCTCAATACAAAGAACAAAAAGTAAGAATGTTCAGGACAGCTGGTCTTGTAAGAGTAGTAAGCTACGACTGATGCTTGGAAGTTTACCTGGCAAGCGATTGATGCAGATTCCCTCATTAATCTAACCTCTACTGGAGATTTTACCCACCGCAACTGATGAGTGAGCTTAGAAAGATTTGTAAATTTACCATAGTAATCTGCCTTCTGAAAGGCCTCCAAATTTGTGTACATTAGCGTGGCTGCCTCCTTATTGTGGAACAGTTTAGAAGATTTTCCTGTCATATCTGGAAGAATCTGCAGTCATTAATTGGAATAAGAAATAATAGATTGCGAGCATAGGAAAGGCATGCGTAGCTGGGCTACTACTACAACCAACTAGGATTATCGAAATGCATCTGAACATCATACTTTCTAGTGACAAAATAGGGTAGCGTAATTAGCTCTCAACAGCCAAAGTAATAGAAAAAATATATCTACATAGACGCATAAACTTAATCATAGTAAGAGTATGAAATTGACCAGAAATAAATAAACCAGTGCTGGAGTGAGTGCTTGCAAGCACTATGTTGTAATAATGAGTGGTGTTTCTGTCTACATGTATGTGTCAATGTGTGCTATACACAAAAATTATCACCGATCTCGACCCTTGGGCTAAAAAACAGGGTTCATGCTACCCAATAAAACATCATTAAGATTATGATGTACACATATATTTATTAGATCCTGATACCATGCAGAAGCCACGGCACGCTCTGAAAACAGTTTTTTCTTCATAATTTCAGTAATCTGGTATATGTATACAGATTTTTGTATGTTCAATTTTTTTTTCTTAAAATTGAATTTATTTTGTTTCTGATGAGATAATAATTGTGCGGAAAATTTAACCGATGATTTCATTTTGTTGTCAACTAAATTGAATTTATTACTGTAGATTGAGGCTTCTATAATTTGCTCTCATGTTCATTTTAAAGGTGTGATCACATCAGCACATGCATGATACAGAGAGCTAAAATATGCCTTATAGTACGTAAAAGCGGGAAAAGCAAAACGATGCACGCTTCCCATTTCCAGAAAAAACACACAATTAATCGTAAAGCAACCAAGGTAATTTATTTTTGCAAAACACAAAAAACAAAAAGTACATGATTCAAGTGGAAAAGAAAACATTATACATATAATAATTTAGAGAAAGGACTCCACATCCAGATAAACAGGTTCACCCTGATAAGTGACGTTACTTGGCCTAGTCACTTGAATCATGTACTGCATCTTCAATTCTCCATCAGCAGACCTAACTTGGTGCCCGTAAAAGGTGAGTTTATCGCCAGCTTGAAGACGTTTGGCTCGGGCAAATTGCCGCCACCCCTTTGTGAAGACGGGACATGCTCGCTTTCCAGTAGGGCGCGTGTAGTAACGAAGTGCCCACAGTTGTTCTGTTGAGTCCATAACCTGCATATCCACAAAATGTATTCCTTCCGGAATCGGAACGTGCTTCAGAATTTTAGCTGGGAACGTAAATTTTTTAGCAATATCATAATTGGAGAGAAGTTTAGAGATTTGGAATTGCAGTTGGGGAGCCATGGACTAATTGTCTGGAAATGCGGGCAGCTTTAAAATTAATTTGGAAATGAGTAGAAGGGCAACGGTGAGGTATTATATAGAGCGAGGAACACTGAAAAAATAATAAGCAAAGAAGAAGAAGAGAATGTGAAGTGTTAGTTGAAGATTTGAAGCTCTTCTTCTTTGAGAGACAGGTAATTTTTGATGCCTAAGACTATTGATACTTGGTCTGATTAAGACAGGTAATTTTTGTTGATTAGGTATTAGAAAGTCCTAGGACTTTTGATACTTGGTTTGTTAGAATTTAATACTATCTAACAAACTCACATTCAAATCTTCACATTGTAAGAGAATCATTTTCTTCCTTTTGATATTTTCATTTCTATTTGTAATGGTTGAATATCATGCTTGTGTGTCCTAACTGGTATAGAAATATTATCCTATCTTATTGTTGGATTTCACACTTTTTAATATTTATTGTTCATGCTACCACACGTATTGGTCCATAAATAATTAATTGTTATCCAAATAAACTACTTACTTGTATTGACACTATTCTATTTATCTCTTTGTTCCATCCAAATTCACCATTTTGTAGTATCCAAATTTCACAACTTTTCAACGTTATGG
Organism: Litchi chinensis; assembly: GCA_019925255.1. NCBI lineage: Eukaryota > Viridiplantae > Streptophyta > Magnoliopsida > Sapindales > Sapindaceae > Litchi > Litchi chinensis. The sequence goes on from CM034466.1 coordinate 31,100,417, forward strand.
TTGGATGTCATGCTTACATGTGTTAGCTAGTCTAGAAATATGATTTAAATAAACTACTTGTTTATTCTTTCCAGTCAGCTAGACTATTTACAATTGTATTGCATCCAAATTCCGCAACTTTTTAACTTTATCGTAATTGTTCATTCTTATACATGTATTGGTCCATAAATATTATCCAAGTAAACTGCTTATCTATATTGACTATATTATTTATAACTTTATATTGCATCCAAATTCCACAACTTAATAGTAGACAATTACTTTTCTTCTTTATTGGCATTGCTAAATTTCAAGCTTACATATTTTAGTCGGTATAGAAATATTATCCCAATAAAATACTACTTACTTATTCTTTTTATAAATAACAACACTATTTACAATTTTATTGCATCCATTTTCACAACTTTGTAGTATCCAACAACTTAAATAGCTGACAAACTTTTCTTCTTTATTGTAATTGTTAAATTTCAATCTTACATGTTTTAGTTGGTATAGAAAATATTATCCCAATAAAGTACTACTTACATATTCTTTTCATAAACTGACAACTATTTACAATTTTATTGCACCCATTTTCATTACTTTATAGTATCCAAATTTTATGCTTGAATGTATTGGTCCATGAATAATTAAATATTATCCAAATAAATTATTTATTTACATTGATTATATTATTTTCAACTTTATTGCATCCAAACTCACAATTTTGTAGTGTCCAAATTTCACACCTTTTCAACCTTATTGTAATAGTTGGATGTCATGCTTACATTTCTTAGCTAGTCTAGTAATGTTGATCAAATAAATTACTTATTTTTTCCATACATTGGCTACACTATTTACAGCTTTATTACATCCAAATTTTCACAACTTTTCAACCTCATTATAATTGTTGGATTTCATGCCAGCTTGTACATGTATCGACCCACAAATCTTATGTAAACTACTTACTTATATTGACTACACTTGTCATAATTTTATGGGATAATCCTATTCCATTCCCCTTCACCACCCCTCTCCCTTCCATCCCCCCTTCCCCTTCCCTCAGTAGTTTGATGAAATAGACAAAATTACCTTTAAGTTTGAGAAATCGCTAATTTCCTCCCTACTGATTTTCGAAATAGATAAAAGCCGCCCCCCCTCCCCCACAAATTATTAAAATATCCAAAAAGAAAAACCCCCTACTATTATCTTGAATATTAAAAGTCAACGTTTAACCATTAATATGAAGGGTAAAATTGTCAAAGCAAAATAAAATATGAAAATATTAATATTTAATAAAATGCAAATTTAATATATATAAAAAAAAATTGAACACTTGGACACAATTCAAAAAAAAATAAAAAAAAAATGTATTTAATGTTTAGAACTCCTCTCTCTCTCTCTTCTCTCTTCTCTCTCTCTTCTTCTCTCTCCCTCTTGACGGTGAATCATTTCTCCTCTTTCTCTCTTCCAGCGAACCCATTGCCTCTCTCTCTCTCTCTCTTCCAGCAACGGATCAGCTTCTTGTCTGTCTCTCTTCCGGCAATGAAAACTCATACCAGAAACCCAACTTCTTGGTTCCCAGGCGATGGAAACCTAGAAACTAGAAAAACTTGGTTTTTTTTTTTAGGTTTCCATATTTTGTTGGGTTTTATCTTGGTTTTTTTTATGCTACTATTGTGGCTAGAAACTCAGAAGTTTCAATCTTTGTGTTGTGTTTTTTTGGTTTTTTTTTTTTATTATTATGTTACTACTGTATTTGATGTTGTTACAGGTGTGATGATGATACTATTATTGTTGTTGCAGATGTGATGATGATGTTGTTGTTACAGACAAATGAATTTATGTTTTCATATTCTTCATTAAAGAAGAACATATAGTGTCAGTGGAGATCCAATCTCCAGATTGGATCTCCATTTTTCTATTTTTCTCATTATATTACATAAATTTTTTTTAATTAGGTTCATTATTTTTTTTATTTTTAAGTGAGGAGTAGTTTGATCTTTTTGTCCACTATCATTGTTAGAATATACATATTTTTTTTTACTAAAAGAGTTAACAGAAGGGGTAAAATGAGATTTCTATAAACTATAGGGGAAAAATTAGCTATTACCTTAAACAATAGGGGATAAATTAGGATTATTCCTTATTTTATTTTGCATCCAAATTCCACAACTTCATACTAGATAAATTTCACAACTTTTCAACTTTATTGTAATGACTATATTTCATGTTTACATGACCTCTAGTATAGAAATATTATCCAAGGTACTACTTACTTATTCTTTCCATAAATTGACAATACTATTTACAATTTAATTGGATCCATTTTCACAACTTTATAATATCCACACAACTTTTCAACTTATTGCAATTGTTGGATTTCATGTTTGCATATATATATATATATATATATATATATATATATTCGCAGGGTCGGCCCTGAGCACGTGCCGGAGGTGCCATCGCCCTGATCCTCCGAATTTTGGGGCCCCAAGTTTTATAAATTTTCATTTTTTTTTTCTTATAGTTAATTTGTAAAGTCAACATAAATTTTATGTTTCACATGACAATTGTTACGTTGGAAACGCCTTTGTGGTTTAAGGCCTTACTCTGCTCACTAAGACCAGAGTTTGAACCTTATCCCTCATGCATTTTGCTTATATCACATTTTTCTCCTTTTTTTTTAAAAAAAAAAAAAAACAAAAACAAAAACAAAAACAAAAAAAAAAACAAAACAAAAAGACATATGGTGGCCAATCACCACCAGTATTCGAACCTTGGACATTGAGACACGTTCATGCAGTTATTTTCCAAGCATGTTAGTTGGTTTTATTGCACCCAATATAATTCAAAATATATTTCTAACATATAAAGGGCCCCAAAGCTAACATATTCCACTCATATATAAACTCACTCTATTATTTTCAACCCTAAATCACTTTTCTCTTTTACATTGTGTTGACAGCCACACAAAATTGAACTCTAAATTTTTGTTATTGTTTTTATTTTTATTAGTTAAAGTTTTTAAATTTCATTATCAATTTAAAGTGAAAAAAGTGGAATTCCAAAATTTTGTATAAATAAATTTTGTTACGGGCTGTGACGGTTTTTTTTTTTTTTTTAATCATTATAAGAATGCATTTATCTTATATGAGTATATTTGCCATATGATATTATTATTTTTTTTCATTTTTTTGATGGAATTATTATTTACATACTAAAATATGATAAAATAATATATATAATGGGACCCATTTTAGTTTTTTGCATTGGACATCTAAAATGTTAGCTTCGGCACTATATATTGGTCTATAAATATTAAAATAATTGCTTATATTGACTACACTATTTACAACTTTATTGCAACTGTCGGACTCCATGTTTACATGTCTTAACTAATGTGAAAACTATTCAAATAAAGAATTGCATCCAAATTTCAGAACTTCACATCCAAACTACCCTACTTTTTAGCGTTCAAATTTCACAACTTTATTGTAGCCAAATTTTACAAGGTTTCAACCTTATTGTAAATGTTAAATTTCATGCTACATGTCCCATTCCAAAAACATCATTCAATAAACTACTTATTTAGTGTTATAAATTGTCTATACTATTTATAACTTTATATTTCATCTGAATTCCACAATTTCATAATAGACAAATTTCACAATTCTCAACTTTATTATACTTGTTAATTTCAACTTTATTGTACTTGTTAAAATTTAAAAAAAAAAAATTATAAAAAATGAGATAGTGATTAATTTTAGAAAACCAAAATTTTTTTTAAAAAAATTATATTTTAAAAAATAAAAAAAAATAAAGAAAAAATGGATGGAGATCCAGTTTGGAGAGATTGGATCTCCATTTATTAAAGCCAACCACCATCCATCGTGTATGATTCATTTTCTTCTCTCTCTTTCTTCTCTTCTTCTTCTTCTTCTCTTCTTCTCTTCTTCTTCTTCTTCTCTCTTTTCTTCTTCTCTTTCTCTCTTCTTCTTCTTCTTCTTCTTTCTTCTGTTCTTTTTCTTCATCTTCTTCACTAGTCGACAAACTGGTTTGTTGCCTAGATGCCCAAATTTATGACTGGGTATCAGGCGTCTTTCTAGATCGAAACCCAGACGTCAATTGGAAACCCAGATTGACGTTTGGGTTTTGATCTGGAAACCCAAACGTCTGACTATTGGGTGCTCAGGTTTCTAGATTGAAACCCAAACGTCAAACTGGGTTTTCACTTGGAAACTCAAACGTTGGTTTGATTCCATTTTGGAACTAGATCGTCGCCTACCGTTGATCTAGGTTTCCAACCCAAACCCGTCCCAGTCCATCGCCATCATGTTTGCATTTGCATCTATTGCTAGTCCACTCAACCTCCCTTCCCTCTTTTTTGCTCTCACTAGGATTGGGTAGATGATTTTACGATTGATTTTACTCCCAAATGTTGTTATTGTTGTGTGTGTGATTGATTGATTGTGTGGGTTGATGATTTTACAGATGGTGTTGATGATAATGTTCTTGGGTCTGTTTGATTATGATGGTAGTGATTTTTGTTTGTGTTGATGATTGATAATGTTAGACCCTTATTTGTGTTATCTGTGTTGATAATTAATGATGATTGTTTATGTTGATGATTGATGATGATTGATCATTATTGATGAACCAGACCTTTGTTAATGAACCCAGATTTTTATTATCAAAGCCTAGACCTCTTTTGAATGTTGATAAACCATCATCAATAAAGGTTGAAAATGGCAGTGAAGATATTGTCATTTTCATTTTTTTTTTATAATCATTTTTTCTATTTTTTTGAAAAATTATTATTTTTTTCAAATTGATCTTGACCATCTATCTTTGAGATGGACAGCTTGGATCTATTTGAAAAATTTTTAAATTATTTTTTATAGTTAAAATTTATTTTTTAAAATTATTTAATTTTTAAAATATTTTTAAGTTTTAAAATTTTAAATTATTTGAAATGGATCTCCACCATCCATATGGATGATGAAGATTCAAATAATTTATTAATTAACATAATTTTTAAAAGAAAAATAAAAATCAGAGAGATTGATCAAACTATTTTTACTACAGTTAACTCTCAAAATCAATTATGATTAAATCATTATTATAAAGAAGGTCGTTATTATAAAAAGTAAAAATGATTTTTGTTTATAATAAAGCATATTTTTAGAAGCTTTTTAGTAATTCTCTCGTTATTAATTAATTAATCCATCAACAACATGTCAATGAACGCTACTTTTATCACTTACTAAGAGTAATATTTTATTGAAAATTAATTAATCAACATCATGCCACTGAACACTATTTTTATCACAGGCTAAAACTAAGATTTTATGTCAAAATTCATCAAATCTTCCACCGCACTACTGTTGTCACCGGCTAAAAGTAAGAATTTAGTTTCAATGGGCCCTACTCATCCGACAAGACAACGCCATCGCATGTGCACCATTTTTGCCTACATATAAATACCACCACTGCCACCGTATTTTAGAATCTCACACCAACGCGCTCTCTCACATTTCTCTCCAAAGGAGAAGAAAAGCTCCTAACCTTCAACTAACAACACTTCACATTCTCTTCTTCTTCTTTGCTTATTATTTTTACTATTTTCATTTTAATATAAATTTATTCCGTTGCTCACGTAACTACAATCATTCCATAGTGTTCCTCGCTATAATACCTCACCATTGCCTTTCAACTCATTTCCAAATTAATTGTAAAGCTGCGTCCTGCATTTCCAGAGAATTATTCCATGGTTCTGCAAATTCCAAATCTCTAAACTTCTCTCCAATTCTGATATCACTACAAAACTTACGTTCCCAACTCAAATTCTGGAGCACATTCCGATTCCGCAAGGAATACATTTTGTGGATTTGCAGGTTATGGACTAAAGAACAACTGTGGACACTTCGTTACTACACCCGCCCTACTGGAAACCGAGCATGTCCCGTCTTCACAAAGGGGTGGCTGCAATTTTCCCAAGCCAAACATCTTCAAGTTGGCGATAAACTCATCTTTTTCTGGGCACCAAGTTAGGTCTGCTCATGGAGAATGGAAGATGAAATACACAATTAAAGTGAGTAGGGTAAGTTTTCAGGGTGAGCCTGTTAATCTGGATGCGTAGTACTTTCTCTGAGTTTAAGTTTAGGACGTACTATATATGTGTTTATTTATAGTGTCTGAAGGTTCCCTGACTCTGCATGCATTTTTGCATCTCATTCTGAGATTAAAGCGTTAGAGCAAATTTGCATGGATGACTCAGAGAAAATGGGGGCAGCAGGCCACGAATCTGAACGTTTTGATAAATTGAATATTGTACGTATAATGTATTTCTACTTGAATCATGTACTTTTTGTCTTTTTTGCTGTGGCTTACCAGTTTATAATTTGCTGCAGCTTACTAGTTTATAAAGGATGGTTCCATTTTTGTGTTTGATCCTGCATGCCTTGCCATTTTTTAATGCATTCTTGTCATGGATTTTTCAAGTTTTTGTTCGAGTATCTAAAATAGAAGAGGATATCACCTTCAGTTTCTCTACTTGTCTTTTAGTTGTTCGTGAAAATCGCAACATAGGTGTTACAAAAAGAAATTGCTTTCGTTGTTTTACTACTAAGAGTGTGTGTGTCTGTGTTTTTTTTTTTTTTTTTTTTTTTTTTTTTTTTTTTTTTTTTTTTTTTTTTTTATTTTAAATGAGTCTGTGTGCGTGTGTGATTGTTTTTATTTTTATTTTTAAATAGAAATGGGAGGCGTGCATTATTTTGCTTTTTACACTTTTAGGTATTTATAGAGCATTTTTAAGCTCTTGGAAAATGAGAGCAAATAGAAGCTTGCATCTATATTAATAATTGTTGTCTATCTAATGTGACAATAATGAGTTGCAGAAAAATTTAATTAAAAAATTAATGATGCAAGATATATATGACTTGTGGAAGAATCATCATTAAATATTTCATCACAAACCTGTACATTCATCTACTACTATCGAAACAATGACTTCTCATAAATATAAAAATCAATCTGACTAGAGTTCTCTTTCTTTAACTGAGTATTTAACAGCTAATTAATACCAACATGGTATTCAAATGAGAAACAATAAATGTAAATTTTACTCATGATAATATACATACATGAAATGAGTCATTAACTAGCAGATCCATATATTTGCCTGAGTTTCTTGGCCACATCTATCATTGTTGGGGTCTCATCTATCGAAACCGAAACACATTTACAAGCAAGATCTTTAAAATCTTGCAATTGTTGCTGTTTTTCTGGATATGATTGGTCAACTCCAACAATTATAGGATCTATTATCTTATTAAGCATGTTCCTTTCATTATATTTCTTCACATGATCCACTAAAATTTATTAAACTTCATATATAAATCAGAAAGCAAAACAAGGTATATATACGATAGTATATATAAATCAGAACCAGCAAAGCAAGGTATATATACATAAATTTCTCTAATTAATTTATTTATTTTCAATTCTTCAGATGGTTTAAAGTAATTAGATATTAGTTTATTGTCACATTATTGTAACCAAAATTTTCGAACTATACATAGCAATCTTCCTGACCGAAAAACAAAAACATGTGGTTCATGATAGTGATTTTAGTCTCCCTATATTATAATATTTTGGAATAACTCCTTTTTTTCCCCTAGTTTGACATAAAACCAAAATTTCCTGATATTTTACAAAATCGTTAATATCTCTCATATCAATTTATGATATAAATTAAATATGTCTTATAGAGATATTTCAATGATTTCAATCACGACAATAACAGTAAAGGGTAAAATTGTCAAATTATGAATGAAAACGCGCGTGGGACTACTCCTTTTTATTATAGCCACAATTTTCGAACTGTAGCAATCTCCTTGACTCAAAAAGGAAAACATGCGGCCCAATAGAAAGGACACGAAGAAGATCGAGTAAAGCCAAATCAAGTGGGGCCTTAATTGATTGTTTTTTAATAAAAGCAAAAGCTACCGAAACCGACCTAACTAACTAAGGGGACTTTATTACAGAGCAACATAAAACTGAAACAACTACTGTGTACAAACCAACAATCCACAGTAACTGTTATTCTAACGACCCAAACCTCATTTCTTCATTAATTTCCCACATTGACTTTGACAGGCTCTTCATGCTTTACATTTCTTCATTTGATTTCCTTTCCATTTCTGCTTCTTTAATTCTCTAACTACTACTATTTGAAGATTGATGAATGGAGAAATCTCAGTATCTATGCAAGAGACTGTTGGGATTCATTTTCATTTAAAGTACTGTTTATTTATAGTGTTGATTTTGGCTTAATTAGCATCCCATATATGATGAATATTTATTTATTTTAGTTTAATTAGCTTCCCACATCTGAAGAATATAATGTGGTGGAAGTTTTTGTGGGATATAAATAGGCTCTTTAGCTAATTACTTTAGCATTGAAAAACAAGAATTAAAAATATCCATATATTTGTATTATTCTTGTTTTCTCTCCATTTCTTTCTGGGTTTTGGGATCTTACCCAGATTTTGTAATATTTTTCTTTGGAGGTAGTGGAAGTTTTCAGTAGGGCTCGTGGACGTAGGTTTTTATACCGAACTACGTAAATTTTGGTGTGTTCTTTCTTTGATCGCTTTGCATTTATTTATTTTTCTGCTTTATTAGTATATGTTATTTATATTTAATAGCTAGCATTAATAGTTGTGTATTTGTTTTAATTTCCGCTGCGCATAAAAATTGGTATCAGAGCTCTAGGTTTCGATTGTTTTGGGGAAATAGTCTAGAGCAACAGCTAGCTATTAAATATTTGTTTATAGAGCTTGAGTGTTATTTTGGAATAGTTACAATTTAGAAAAGCTCTGTCAAAAAGACTATATTTGTCTAAGGAGATTGGATTTTAAGTGGGACCGTTTGTGACCCCTCCAGTCTTTCTTGGGAGCTTACCTTTTGAGTACTATTCATTTGATCACCAAGCTATTAGTATAAAATTTTTGGTGTAAAGCAAAAATGACAACATCTTTAACTTCGTATGCAAAACTTGAAGTGAAGAAATTTGATGGTCGAAATAATTTTGACCTATGACAAAGCGAAGTTATGGACGTCTTGTATCAACAAGATTTGGATACTGTTCTGAAAGAAACAAAACCAGAGGATATTGAGGAAAGAGATTTGGAGAAGCAAAATGTGAAGGCGTGTGGTTTAATTCACTCATGTCTCTGTAGAGAGCAGAAATATCTGTTCATGAAAGAAACCTCTGCTAGTAAATTGTGGAAGGCGCTAGAGAACAAATATATGAAGAAAAGCAATGAGAATCGGCTATATTTGTTGAAGAGACTTTACCATCTTCAGTTGAAACCAGGTTTGAATATTAGTGATCATATTGATAATTTCAACCGTTTGTTAGCCAATTTGTTGAATTTGGATGAAACCTTCAAAGATGAGCAGAAGGTCATGCTGTTGATATGATCTCTTTCTGATGAGTTAGATCATTTGTGCATTACACTTATTCATGGGAAAGAAAAATTGTCCTTTGAAGAAGTGAGTGCAGCTTTGCTTAATTATGAAATTCATAAAAAAGATCAGAAAAAGAATAGGGATGAACCAGCAGAAGCGCTTACAGTTAGGGGAAGAAGTAAGAGTCGAAAACAAGAAAGAAGGGGCAGATCACAGTCAAGGAAAAGACCTGATAAAGGTGAATGCGCTTTTTGTCATGAGAAAGGGCATTAGAAAAAAGATTGTCCGAAGTTAAAGAAGAAAGATAAGGGCAAGGACAATGTTACTTCTGATGCATATGTAGCCGAACATAATAACGATGATTTTGTGTTGGCCACTCAACCATTTATATTCGGAAGAAATGAGTGGATTTTAGATACGAGTTGTACTTATCATATGTGTCCACATAAGGAGTGGTTCTTCAACTTCGAAGAGCTAGATAGTGGAATTGTTTTCATGGGTAATGATAACTCGTGCAAAACTATGGGGATAGGTTCAATTCGGTTAAAGAATCAAGATAGATCAACTAGAGTTTTGATAGAAGTTCGGTATGTACCAGAGTTAAAGAAGAATCTCATCTTATTGAGAGCTTTAGAATCTAAAGGCTACAGGGTATTATTCGAGATGATGTTTTGAATGTTGTGTCTGGTGCATTGGTAATAATGAAAGGCACAAGAAAGAACAACTTGTACTACTACAATGGTGGTACAGTTACTGGATCAGCAGCAGCAGTTTTAGAGAAGAATGTTGATTTAGATTTGATCAGGCTATGACATATGCGCTTGGGACATGCGGGTGAGAAAGCCTTAAGCAGTTTGGTGAATCAAGACTTGTTGAAAGGAGTGACTACCTGTAAATTAGACTTTTGTGAACATTGTGTTCTGGGAAAGCAGATGAGAGTAAAATTTACAACTGCAATTCATGATACTAAAAGTATTTTGGATTATGTTCACTCTAATGTGTGGGGACCCATTAGGACAGCCTCTTTGGGTGGTAAATACTATTTTGTTATATTTGTTGATGATTTTTTCAGAAAAGTTTGGGTATACACAATGAAGAAAAAGGATGATGTACTTAGGAATTTCCTTAATTGGAAAAAGATGGTTGAAACTCAGATTGGGAGAAAGATTAAGCACCTCAGAATAGATAATGGAGGTGAATATTGCAGTAAATCTTTTAGAGAAGTCTGTCAAGATGCAGGTATTGTACGTCATTTTACAGTTAGACACACATCATAACAGAATGGGGTGGCAGAACGCATGAACCGAATGTTGCTGGAGAAAGTCCGATGTATGTTGTCCAATGCTAGGTTGGGCAAGGAATTTTGGGCTGAGGCAGTGACTTACACATATCATCTCATTAATCGTTTACCATCAACAGCGATTGGTGGTAGAATTCCATTAGAGGTATGGTCTGGAAATCCTGTTATTGATTATGATTCTTTACATGTCTTTGGTTGTTCTGCTTATTATCATGTAAAAGAATCTAAGTTGGATCCGAGAGCCAAGAAAACTATTTTCATGGGGATTTCATCAGGGGTGAAAGGATATAGGCTTTTGTATCCAAATTCGAAGAAGATAATATTCAGTAAGGATGTTACTTTTGATGAATCTCTTATATTAAGGAACAAAACAGAAGAGAATGTTGAGGGTATTCCGCAACAGGTGGAGTCTACTGGGAAACAGGTGGAGTTTGAATCAACAATCAATCCAGTTAAAATTGTTGATGCAGATGGTGACACTCCTATGACAGATGATGTTATTGAAGAAGAAGTAGAAGAAGAAGAGGTTCCTACCTAAGAACCTTCACAGCAACAAGAATCAATTGCAATAAATAGGCCAAGACATGAAATTCGCAGACCTACTCGTTTTGCTGATATGGTGGCCTATGCACTTCTAATTGTAGATGATGATATCTCTTCCACTTATAGAGAAGCAGTCAAATGTTCTGAAGCTAATAAGTGGAAGAAAGCTATGGATGAAGAAATGCAATCTCTTCGAAAGAATGAAACTTGGGAGCTAGCTAAATTACCGAAGAATAAGAAGACAATTGGGTGCAAATGGGTGTTTACTAAAAAAGAGGAATTTCCTGACAAAGAAGATATCTGCTACAAGGCAAGGTTGGTGGTGAAAGACTACGCTCAGAAGGAAAGGATTGACTATAAAGAGATATTTTCTCTAGTTATGAAACACTCTTCCATTTGAATTCTATTGGTCTTGGTAGTTCAGTTAGATTTGGAACTAGTTCAAATGGATGTAAAAACTGCATTTTTACATGGTGATTTGGAATAGGAAATCTATATAACTCAGTCAGATGGATTCAAGGTTGCTGATAAAGAAAATTGGGCTTACAAATTGAAGAAATCGCTTTATGGTTTGAAACAGTCTCCTAGACAATGGTACAAACAATTTGATCAATTTATGCTAAGGCAAAAGTATACCAGAAGCAAATTTGATAATTGCGTATATTTTCGAAGGCTACAAGATGGTTCTTTCATTTACTTGCTCTTATATGTTGATGATATGCTGATCGCTTCTAAGAACAAAGTGGAGATTAAGAAGTTGAAAACTCAGTTGAATTCAGAGTTTGAAATGAAGAATTTGGGTGAAGTTAAGAAGATTCTTGGTATGGAAATTAGTAGAGATAGAGGAAAAAGTAAGGTTTGTTTGACTCAGAAGCAATATCTGATGAAGGTATTACAGCGTTTTGGTATATCTGAACAGTCAAAACCTGTTAGTACGCCACTTGCTCCTCATTTCAAGTTAAGTGCATCATTATCTCCAAGTACTGATAAAGAACGAGAGTACATGTCTCGTGTTCTGTATTCCAATGTAGTTGGTAGCCTGATGTATGCTATGGTGTGTACAAGACCTGACATTTCATAAGCAGTTGGAGTTGTGAGCAGATATATGCATGATCTTGGTAAAGGACATTAGCAAGCTGTGAAATGGATTCTACAGTACTTGTTAAAAACTGTAGATTTTGGTTTGGTATTTCAGAAGGAAAATTCACTTGGTCAGTTTGCAATCGGATATGTTGATTCAGATTATGTTGGTGATTTAGATAAACGACGATCAACTACTGGATATGTATTCACTCTAACAAGAGCTCCAGTAAGTTGAAAGTCTACTTTATAGTCAACAGTTGCTTTGTCTACGACAGAAGTAGAGTATATGGCAATGACAGAGGCTGTGAAGGAAGCAATTTGGTTACAAAGATTACTTGTAGAGTTGGGAATGAGACATAAGAATATTACTATTCACTCGAATAGTCAAAGTGTCATTCATTTAGCAAAGAACCCAGTATTCCATGTTCGCATCAAGCATATTGATGTTCGATATCACTTTGTATGGGAAATTCTGAGTGAAGGGACGATTTTCTTAAAGAAAATTGGGACTGCTAATAATCCTGCAGATATGATGACCAAAGTGATGATGGTAATCAAGTTCAACCATTGTTTGGACTTGATCAATATTTTGAAAGTCTAAAAAGACATATTTGAAGGCATTGCTGAAAGCTAATACGCCAAATTGGAGATTTGTTGATTTTGGCTTAATTAGCATTTCACATCTGATGAATGTTTGTTTATTTTAGTTTAATTAGTATCCCACATCTGAAGAATATAATGTGGTTGAAGCTTTAGTGAGATATAAATAGGCTCTTTAGCTAATTACTTTAACATTGAAAAACAAGAATTAAAAATATTCATATATTTGTATTATTCTTGTTTTCTCCCCATTTGTTTTTGGGTTTTGAGATCTTGCCCAGATTTTGTAATATCTTTCTTTGAAGGTAGTGGAAGTTTTCAACAGCGCCCGTAGATGTAGGTTTTTATACCGAACCACGTAAATTCTGGTGTGTTCTTTCTTTGTTCGCTTTGCATTTATTTATTTTTCTGTTTTATTAGTATCTGTTATTTATATTTAATAGCTAACATTAGTAGTTGTGTATTTGTTTTAATTTCCGTTGCGCACAACATGTAAGATGAATCTTCAATTAATATTGATGAAACCTATGTATCATAAACATTCCTCTTACTCAGCTGTGTGCGTGTCCATTCAAATGAGTGCCATGTACGCTGCATTCTACAATATTCAGGGAGCAGAAATTCAAGGCAGCATAATCTAAGAAATCGAAAGAGACTTTTCAAGCTAACAAGATCATACACCTTGGAAGCAAAATCAGCATAATCCTAGTGTATTTTACGTTACAAAATCAAATGAAAACTAACCAAACCCATATATATGTATATATATTATATAAATTTATAATTTTAATTATAATCATAACGGTGAAGTTTATGCATATGATGTTATTGCATTAACATAAATTTAAAGATAATTAAACAATATTTTTGCAGGAAAAAATTTTCAAAGGGAGAAACTACAATATTACAGAATCCATTCAAGTAATGAATGTGAAGAAATTATAATTATGATTAAAAGAGTTTTGAAGCTAAAAATGGTCTTTGGAGAAGTATATATATATATATGTATATATATATTCATATTATTAACTCAATTAAACTAATTAAGATTCATGCCTAATGCTTATAGAAAAAATAATGAAAATAATAATAATAACATAACTAACCGGCATAACCAAAGTCACCAAAATAGAGTTCAATTACATCGATTGAGAAATGAAATCAACAATTTATAAGATTAAACGATGTTTTTTTTTATAGATTTAGCACAATGTAATCATGAATTTAGGTTAATTAAATGGAGAATAACGTAAAAATTCCAATCAATAAACCAAAATATACAAAACAGTCTGATTAAAATTGAATGTCAAGTAAATTAAATTTTCGACCAACTTAATTACTTTAACCAAAATCAAAGACATAAATATTGGAAAAGTAGACAACTATATTCGGTAGAGCTTCTCTACTACCAAAAGAGCTTTTGTAATCTCAAGAGCTCTTTTCTTTTTTTCTTTTTTCTTTTTTTGGTAGCATTTAGTTACCACTTCAATGGAATTTTTGAATAATCAAAAAAATTGTTTCACATAAAAAATTTTAGGTTTTTTTTGGTATATCTTTTTGAGTTTTTTTTTTTTCTTAATATTAAAATGTCAAAATATATTCATGATAATTTATTAATTATATTATACTTTCCAAAGTAAAACCTTAATACATTTATTCAACCATAATTTCTATACGTCATTTTTTAATAAATAAATTATATAAAAATATTAAATTAAACAATCAGATCAATAATTTTTTCATAAAAAAATTTACCTCCAAAAAATTTACTACTAAAAACTCTACTTGAACAAATTCTTCCAACTTCGCTTTCTAATCTTGCTCTTTGATGAGGGATTTGGATTGTGCCAGTTAGGCATTTAAAATTGAGCTTCAGTTATTTTAAAATGGGGATTCAAGCTAGTGAATTGGAATTCCACATACGTTTATACTGCACAGTGTTTTCACTCAAAGCACTTAGCAAATTTTTGTTCTTTATGCACTGCTTAGGGACGGGGTGTTGGTGACATGTGAGATTTACGGTGAAGTTCAAGTGAATGCCCTTCTCTCTGGTCTTCCCGATTTGACTCTTTCTTTTGCAAACCCTTCTATTCTGGATGACGTGAGATTTCATCCTTGTGTTCGTTTTCGACCTTGGGAAGCCAATCAAATTCTGTCATTTGTGCCTCCTGATGGACAGTGAGATTATGTGGTAGTTTTGCTTGCTTCACTGAATGAGAACATGTTTTCAGCCACCTGCAACAGATTTGTTGTTTACTTAATTTCGCGTCACCTCTATGCAGGGTTAAGAAATTGAAAAGCACTCCCATATACGTTAAGCCACAGCTCACCTCTGGTGCTGGAACGTGTCGTTTTAATTGTGATGGTTGGAATACGAAATGATCCTGGGAAGACAATTGACTCAATAGCACTGCAATTTCAACTGCCTCCTTGCGTTCTGTCAGCTGATCTGAGTTCAAATTACGGGACAGTCGACATTCTTGCTAATAAGGTGCATTTATATTATCATGGCAATACATCTGCAATCTGTTGTAGAAGTTAAAATTTTTCGTTTTGGCATATAAAAATATATACTGCTAGACAAAAGAAATAAACACGCCTTACTGTTAAAAAAAAGTTATGACCTCTCCAATGCTTTATATTGACACTAATGGAATAATGGTAGTTCATAGCCAATCCAAAATATAAAGATAGGAATAATGGTAGTTCATAGCCAATTCAAAATATGAAGTTAGGATGAGAATGCACGTCGTTCCCTTATATTCGTTTACTTAAAAATCCTGGTTAGGAATGGGATTGTTTATTTTGTACATGCATCTACAGATGTGCACTTGGTCAATCAGACGGATTCCGAAAGATAAGGCTCCTGCATTGACTGGTACAATGGTGCTTGAGACAGGATTGGATTGTCTTAAAGTATATCCTACATTTCAATTAGGTTTTAGGATCATGGGGATTGCCCTCTCCGGCCTGCAAATCGATAAACTGGATCTAAAAGTTGTACCTAATCATCTTTACAAAGGTTTTTGAGCTCTCACACGAGCTGGGGAGTATCAAGTGAGATCATGACACTAATTTTTGTTTCGATATCAAATCACTCTTTGTTATTCTTCCTGATATTGTTGAGGTGTGGTGTATCATTATTTGTTCAATGCTGCTGTAGTACGATTCAATTTAGTTTGGTGTATTCTTTTAGTTGATATTAAGTTGATATCTCGATCGTATTTTTGTAGGGATGGAAAACTTTCAATACAAAAATTGATCAAAACGAAAACAGTAATCAAACTAAACAAATTTCCGTCAACGAACATCGAATTATGAATGAAGGGGAAAGCTCATGTATCTAACATTGATCAAGCAGACACCTTAGTTACTCTGAAGGAGTCTATGACTGTGCGAAGATCACTTTCCTCTTCTGCAAATACATCATGTTCTGGTGTTTGTAGTCTCAATGCATATAACTGGTTGTTTTCAACTCCAAGAACTGAAAGGTACCTCCGGTCCCATTCCAGACTAACAACTCTGTCCTGAGGCATGACGGCTAGCTCATTGTTGTTCGCGAATGACTTGATGTTTACCTAACAAAGAGATTCAATAGATGTGTATTAGAATCAATCAAGGTTACTTCATCGACATAATCTATGTGATTTTTCAGTATTGGAAATGGTTGATCAATCACCTCGACTAGATAATAGATCCTCCCGTCATCAGCAACCCTTGAGGACGTGGAAAGAACACTTGATTCACGCTTTACACCAAGTCTTGTAGACATGAACTCTGTCAAATACTGCTTGAGTACTTTCTTTCCAGCTTCTTGGGGTGGACCTAAGTCTTCCACGCTCTTGTACCTGGAGGAGGAAGGAGAGGACACATCCACGGAAACATTCTCATCAAGAACAAAAGGGTCCCGGAAAAATATGTCTGCCCCAGCTCCTCGAACTTGAATCCAGTTCTGAGGGTACTTGAATGAATAACCATCAAAGGTATCAATGTATTCCCTGAACCCAACAGATTGTTGAGCAAATGCAGCAGTAGCAGAGGAACCAAATTTGGAGAAGATAAAGCTTGACAAGATCATCCCCATTGCATTCCTCCTTGGAACTGCAAAAGCCTTAGTCTGATTATGTGAAGAAAATGTGCTGTGAGAAGCCATTCCAGGTTCTTTAGCATGCAACTTTGTAAGAACTTCATCAGTCGATGGCATCTAAGGAAGGATCCTAAAGAATTGATCTTTCTTTTAGTTGTTAACAGCTTCTGCCTTACTTTGAAGAGATAATTCTCCATTTCAATGACATTGAGAAAATGAAAAAGATCTTGAATTCGATTAACATATAATATTGTATAAGCAACATTAAACTACTGCATTCTATGATCAAGAAGCAAAGATCAAGATAGCATCTAGCATCATCTTAGAATGTTAAAAGGACTTTTCAAGCCTACAGCTTCAGCTTTACTTGATCAATTAACCACTAGTTCATTATCAACTCTCATCCATTATCAACAATCAACTCTAGTCTCTAATTCATTTGGCACACACACTAGTTCATTTTTTTTTAATCAATAAACCACTGCATTCAACAGTCAATAAGAGAAATTGAAGATAGCATCATCTAAGAGCATCGAAAAGTCTTTTCAAGCCTAAGATATATATAACACCTTGGACAAAAAATCAGCATAGTCCTGGTCTGCTTCACTGGGGAATTGTTGGATAATCAATGCTTTCGTTCTTGTAAACCAGCTTGCCTGACATTGGATGATACATATATCAAATCATCAAGGGGTCTCAACTGATTAGTATTTCTAACATCCTCAAAAAAATCCTTGAATTTAGAACAACTATGCGAAATTCAGTAATAAATTACTGCAGAGAATACTAATGATAACACAAAATGACCATATTTGAGAGGTTAGACTCGTCAAAGTCATCTAATCACCAAAAACTAAAAACCTTATAAACAATAAACTTCTTCACATTGTAAGAGTATTTTTTATTTCGAAACCAATTATATTCCTACAAAACACTAATATCCAGTAACTTGTCTCACAATGTACCTCCTCCATATCAACTAAACCCCAAGATTGGTATCGGTACTCTTAAGCTTAAATGATGTTCTGTGAAGTTCAAATATTATATAATCATAAATTCTAACATAATTAACACCAGTATTATTTGCAATGCAGCAGAACCAACCCAAGTCAGTAAAGTAACAAAAAGTGTGGACATTGTTTTGTCACATTTTTAATTTAAAACACTGAAAATAACTGACCTAACAACCAACTTCACTGATTCATCCTTCAATTTCAGTTATATTAGTTAATTCTGTTGACAACTAAAACCTGTAACATTATAGTTGAGAATGATGTTGTGTCAATTCCAAATGCTGTAATAATCATAATTTAACTTGTATAAACAAACATTAGTGAAACTAAACAAAGCAAAGATTAGATGTTGATCATCTAGAACTGACCTGGGAAGATGTTGCAACCAAATTGGCAGGTGGGAATTTTGGTTGGTCCAATGTGGTGGTGGAGGGAGCTGATTGGGACAACAAGAGCTTTCCAATGGGCCGGTGTTGTTTTGGAGAATGGTACTGGCGTGGGGTGATGTGGGAGTGGAGTGAGGTGGTGTTGAAGTTGAAGAGAGAATGAGGAGAAGGAAGGTACGTACGGTGGTGGTCTGCCGCCACCAAATTTGTCATGGTGGGTGTGTGGTGGTTGCTGGATGGCGACTGTGTGGCTGGTCCTCGTGTGGAGGGTGGAAATGTTTTCACAGACTTCTTTTTTGGATAAGATAATGATAAGATAACGTGAGCAATTTTTCCAGATATAACTTCCACTTAAAAAGTTGAGAGTAAACGCATCCAATTTAACCGTTATATTCTCCCTAACTAAATCCGTTCTTATATTTAATTTAAATATAATAAATAAATTTAATTAATATTTTTAAATTAAAAAATACTAACCATAAAAATTATATAAACAAATATACAATTAACTGCATAACATCCATTTAAGATTTACCTAAAAACAATAAGAAACATATTTATGCTTTTATTATATCAAACCTCCACTCAAATAATCAAATTTTGGTAAGGTTAGTTAATTTAAAAGTAATTTTATTTTTTATATTTTTTAAGTTTAAAATTATGAAAATGATTAAAAATTAAAAATAATAAATAATTAAAAAAAAAAGAGAGAGATCCTAATCGTCCATCGTAAAAATTAAAATTGAACCAAAAAAAATAAAAAAAAAATCAAAACAAAACAAAAGTTAAAAACATTAAAACCCTCACCGCTGCCTCCTGCGTGCTCGACACCTCCCGGCATTCTTCCTCCACCTCAACCTCCGACAACACGATCTTCCAGTCGACCAACCCGGATCCGACCCAGTACAACCTGTTTGTCCGACACGAGGACGACTTCCTGGCAGTGGATTTCGCATCAGGTTTTAGCGGAGATGCTGGAGATGACGGAGCTGGTCTTCCCGATGAGACCACCGACGACGGAGACGTGGCAGACTATGCGGAAGGCGACTTGACTAGGGAGGAGCTTAATGGCGCTAAAGTCGCAGCGGCTTCGACCCCAGGCCTGGTGGTCAAGTGGGTCGCCGCATTGGCAATTCTCTAAGTGTTTTTGGGCTCATTTTCGCTGGTTTGGAGAGCAGCTTGGTGCATTTGAGAGACTCTGATGATTTGTTGAACACTGCTGTGGCTGGTCTTGGTACTGGGGCCATTTACAGGGCTACTGGTGGGCTGCGGTTGGCTGCCATTGCTGGAGCTATTCGTTGTTCTTCACTTTTCTTCTTTTTTGTTTATATAGTTTTCATCTCCACCGTCCATATGAGATGGACGGTGGAGATACATTTTTAATTTATTTTAATTTATTTATTTTTAATTTTTATTTTATATTTAATAATTTTAATTTTTTTTATCTTATTTATGAATAAAATGGTTATTTGATCAACTATTAAAATTCGTGAAAGTTAACTAACACTATAAAATTTAGTATAATAAAATGGTAAATATACCTTAGCTTGTTTCAGGCAAACTTAATAGGGTTGTTGTGCAGTTCATTCAAAAACAATTATGATTGATCTTGATCACAAAATAAATACATGACGCAAAGAGGTAAATATTTACATGAGGTTGCCTTGTCGGTCCTTCATCAACAGCAATTCATTTTCTTTCCATTTCTACTCCTTTAATTCTTTAATGAAATTCTTGCTTGAGAGTTGAGAGTATGTTAAAATGTGTGTAATGGAAAAAGCCTTGAGTATTTATACAAGCATACGAGGCTGTTGGCCGTTGCAATCCTCTTTCAGTTGAAGTTGTGTTTATTTATGGAACAAATCTTGAATTATCACGGACATTTCAAAAATATTTTATCTCAATATGTATACGTTTTTTCAAAAGGTGGATATGTACCTTATAAGTAATTTAATTTAGATTGTTTGACTGTTTGTGTATTATTTTACATTTTTAACGACATTCTAAAAAATAAAAGTAAGAAAAATAAAGTCTTATTTAATCTAAATAAATATAATTTTATAATTAAAAGGTGCTTGTTAAAAACACAAGCAAGATTGATATAACTTAAAACGGTATTTAGTTTTATACATCTTTCATGCTTAAACACAACAACATAAAGTATTTATACAATAATTTGAATTTATTGTAATACTGATCATTTCAACTTAGTGTTCACTGTCTCACATTTATCAAGAGCACAAAAAGTTGTTACAAAATCCACAACTTGTTCATGGCTAGTGATTATTTTTATACAGGTACCGCTACCTGGACATACACTTAATAGATAAACAACTATGAGCAAAAGCACTTCCATGGCATTTGAAACCTGCTTGCATGAGGAGCAAAGTTTCACATCTAAGATTACTTTGGTTGTTTCAAAGTCATCTATAGAAGAAGCAAGTGAAAATCCTTGAATGAAAAATGTCGTTTGAATTTAAATGTTCTTCTGAGATATAAGCATTTTTTTCCATCGTATTTCAACTTAATTAATCTTATGTTTATACATATAAAGTCTTAAAAATAATGTTGAGAACTAACTGACTTAACCGACAGATTCAGCTAAGCTGGCTAAGAGCTGAAATGAATAATTTAGAAGGCTAAATCAGTTGATTAAGAACTGAAATGAACAATTTAGAAGATTTAAATCAGTACCTAGTACAAAAACCCGACAAAATGGAAACAAATTCAAGGGTGAGGTATTATATAGACGAGGAAAACTGAAAAAATAAAAGCAAAGAAGAAGAACAAGAGAATGTGGAGTATTGTTAATTGAAGATTTGAAGCTCTTTGAAAAAATATCGCTTTTTCGTTCTGTTGGGAACAGTAGAAAATTTTGCAGTTTCAGCTAAGAAAATGTTGTGGTGCAACTATTGAATTTATATGTGTGAATGGAAATTTCGGTGACCGGTTTGGGCAGTGAGTGGGTGACGTGGTACTCGTCGAGCGAAACACAGCGACATTTATATGATGCCTGTAATAATTTGTCATTTTTTAAATTTAATTTCTGGCACATTTTCAAAAGGGATATTTGTAAAACCCCCTGAAAAGCAAAATAATAAGAAAATACCTCCACTTTTTTTTATTAGGGAAACTATCCCCCACCGTTAAAATCCGTACAAACCGTTAGAGATTTCCATCCACAATTATTAAAAGTCCAAAATGTTCTCAATTTTGATAAGTTGATGAGAGGGATATTATAAAAAAAACCCTCCTGAAAAGCAAAATAATTGGAAAATACCCCCCTCCACCCCCCAAACTGAGGGTATTTTGGACTTTTAATAATTATGGATGAAAATCTCTAACGGTTTGTACGAATTTTAACGGTGGGGGGTAGTTTCCCTAATAAAAAAAAAGTGGAGGTATTTTCTTATTATTTTACCTCTCAGGAGTTTTTTTTACAAACATCCATTTTCAAAATTATAGAATTATTGAGATTTAATTTAAATATTATTTGTATGACTACTTTTAAAATAATGGAAGATAACCATCCACATAAAAACATGAAATGTTATTGATTTGAAATAGATATAAGTGATCAGGTGAGGGCTCTATCACTACGTTACTTAACTTGAATTTATCTAAAGTTGTTCTTATATATTGGATTATTCATATGAAAAATATACTGGTAACCAGTATCTATATGTCTATAGATACTGTTTATCGGTCTTAATCAGACTATCAACAGTATATAGATACTGTTTGATAGGTTGAATTGATAGTTTATCGGTCTTAATCAGACTATCAACAGTATATATATACTGTTTGATAGACATACCTGATGGTTGAGAATATCAATTCAGCCGATCTAACGGCTGAAAGGAATTTCAACTGAATTGGAATCCCTTTCAGCCGCTAGATCATGTTTAGTTGGTTACACAAATTTGGAGGCCTTTCAGAAGGCAGATTACCATGGTAAAGTTACAAATCTTTCTAAGCTCAGTCACCAGTTGCGGTGGGTAAAATCTCCAGTAGAGGTTAGATTAATGAGGGAATCTGCATCAATCGCTTGCCAGGTAAACTTCCAAGCATCAGTCGTAGCTTACTACTCTTACAAGACCAGCTGTCCTGAACATTCTTACTTTTTGTTCTCTGTATTGAGCTTGTTATATTTATCCTCAAATGATTTTTAGCCGCCAGTTCTACTGTGGAGTATACTTTCTCATTAATTGGAAAAAATTAATCTCTCTCTGTTTTGGAAGGGTCTGATCATAATATTTTGTTGCACCTCAACTCGGAACATCTAAAGTCTACTCTAGTTGTTTGTTATAGTTAAAATTTGGCTAAATAGTACTTCCTCTCCTTACGATTAGATTTTCATGCGCGTTCTACTGTCACTAAAACACACCAAAGCAAACTTTCCTATTAATGCAGATTAACATTTGTTCTTCAGCAAATATGTCAGCAATCTTTTCTTCCGATAGAAATGGATCTTATGGTTTTATTCCAATTGTCATTTGGTTCACTAGATTTTCTATCGTGTCAGTTCTTCTTATAGGCAGAGGATTATTCTGATAAAGGGCAACATTACGGTCTAGTTTTCACTGAAAGTGTACTTCATTGTCATGCTGTCAATTTCTAATAGATCTCTGTTTGTTAAATGGACCATCTGATTCTTAATGCGTATTTTCTACTTTTTTTTAAAATAAAATGTGTGTTTTCTACTTGGATAGGCTCTTTTGCAGACAATGATGTATTCAAAGACACATCCTCATGAGGCATTGTTAGCACCAAATTTTGACCATGAATGTAAAACGAGAGGTGCCCAGAGAATGGCTGTTGTCCTTTCCTAATTGTTGGGAGCAAAAGTGATTCTTAATGTGCATACCTCTGTAAAGTAGGGATTGGCTATGGTACAAACAAATTTTTGTTTGTACCATGCAAACACACTTTGGCTGCCAACTGGCAGCCAAAAAGTGTTAATTAAACCTGCAGCAACCGGTTTCAACCGGTTGCTGCATATTTAAAATATTAGTTTTATAATAAATAATATTAAAATAATAATTTATTAATTAAATAATATATTAATATAATATTTTATAATAAATATTATATTATAATAATAATATAAGTATTTTAAGTTATTATTAATATTTTATTATATTATAATAAATATAATAATATTTTATTTATATTATATTATATTATTATTTGATAGATTACCGTGATAAGAAAACTTGTTGTCACGCTAAGGCGTGACAGACGCAAAATCGTGATAATAAATTATCCTATCACGTCTATACTATTTCATTACGTTAGAGTTGTTCAGGGAACAACTCCAACGTCCATTTAAACAAGTACGTAAGGTGTGATAGACATGAAACCGTGACAAGAATCTATCCTATCACGGTGACACTATTCATGACGTCAGAGTTGTTTCGTGAACAAGTTTGACGTTTAGCACAACGTCTGAAGTTGTTCAACGTGAACAAAATGATGGATTTGTCAACATAACGTCAGAGTTGTTCGGGGAACAACTCCAACGTCCATTTAAACAAGTACGTAAGGCGTGATAGACATGAAACCGTGACAAGAAACTATCTTATCACGGTGACACTATTCATGACGTCAGAGTTGTTCCGTGAACAAGTTTGACGTTAAGCACAACGTCTGAAGTTGTTCAACCTGAACAAAATGATGGATTTGTCAACATAACGTCAGAGTTGTTCGGGGAACAACTCCAACGTCCATTTAAACAAGTACGTAAGGCGTGATAGACATGAAACCGTGACAAGAAACTATCCTATCACGGTGACACTATTCATGACGTCAGAGTTGTTCCGTGAACAAGTTTGACGTTAAGCACAACGTCTGAAGTTGTTCAACCTGAACAAAATGATGGATTTGTCAACATAACGTCAGAGTTGTTCGGGGAACAACTCCAACGTCCATTTAAACAAGTACGTAAGGCGTGATAGACATGAAACCGTGACAAGAAACTATCCTATCACGGTGACACTATTCATGACGTCAGAGTTGTTCCGTGAACAAGTTTGACGTTAAGCACAACGTCTGAAGTTGTTCAACCTGAACAAAATGATGGATTTGTCAACATAACGTCAGAGTTGTTCGAGGAACAACTCCAACGTCCATTTAAACAAGTACATAAGGCGTGATAGACATGAAATCATGACAAGAAACTATCTTATCACGGTGACACTATTCATGACGTCAGAGTTGTTCCGTGAACAAGTTTGACGTTAAGCACAACGTCTGAAGTTGTTCAACCTGAACAAAATGATGGATTTGTCAACATAACGTCAGAGTTGTTCGGGGAACAACTCCAACGTCCATTTAAACAAGTACGTAAGGCGTGATAGACATGAAACCGTGACAAGAAACTATCCTATCACGGTGACACTATTCATGACGTCAGAGTTGTTCCGTGAACAAGTTTGACGTTAAGCACAACGTCTGAAGTTGTTCAACCTGAACAAAATGATGGATTTGTCAACATAACGTCAGAGTTGTTCGAGGAACAACTCCAACGTCCATTTAAACAAGTACATAAGGCGTGATAGACATGAAATCATGACAAAAAACTATCCTATCACGGTGAGACTATTCATGACGTTAGAGTTGTTTCGTGAACAAGTTTGACGTTTAGCACAACGTCTGAAGTTGTTCAACTTGAACAAAATGATGGATGACATCAACATAACGTCAGAGTTGTTTGGGGAACAACTCCAATGTCCATTTAAACAAGTACGTAACGTCAACTTGTTCCCACCACGTGAAATTTGTTCCCTTAACAAGTTTGACGTTTAGACAACGTTTGAAGTTGTTCAACTTGAACAAAATGATGGATGACATCAACATCACGTCAGAGTTGTTCGGGGAACAACTCCAACGTTTATTTAAACAAGTACGTAACGTCAACTTGTTCCTACCACGTGAAATTTGTTCCCTTAACAAGTTTGACGTTTAGACAACGTCTGAAGTTGTTCAACTTGAACAAAATAATGGATGACATCAACATCACGTCAGAGTTGTTCGGGGAACAACTCCAACGTCCATTTAAACAAGTACGTAACGTCAACTTGTTCCCACCAACGTTAAAGTTGTTCAGGCAACAAGTTTGACGTTTAGCACAACGTCGAAGTTGTTCACATTGAACAAAATAGATGTATGACGTCAGAGTTGTTCTCGAAACAACTTCAACGTATATTTTAACAAGTACGTAAAGTTAACTTATTCCACGTCAAAGTTGTTCAATCAACAAGTTGGACGTTTCTCTCAACGTCTGAAGTTGTTCAAATCGAACAACTGTGACGGAAGAGCCGTGACGGAAGAGCCTTCCATCACGGCTAGCCGTGATAAAAAGTTATTCCGTCACGGACAAAATTTTAAAAGATGACCACCATGACGTCAAAGTTGTTCATTTAACAAGTTGGACGTTTAGAGCAACGTCTGAAGTTGTACATTGAACAAAACGGATGTATGACGTCAAAGTTGTTCCGAAGACAACTTCGACGTCTATTTGAACAAGTACGTAACGTTAACTTGTTTCCGCCAACGTCAAAGTTGTTCAATAAACAAGTTGAACGTTTCTCTCAACATCTGAAGTTGTTCAAATTGAACAATTGTGATGGAAGAGCCGTGACGAAAGAGTCGTGATAAAACGTTATTCCATCACGGCTAAGTGTTGGTGCGCGGCCGCACCATTGGTTTAGGGTGGCCGCGCACCAACACCAGTGCTGGTGAGCGGCCGCACCATTACTTTAGCGCGGCCGCACCTTTACATCACGACCAACCGTGACATAAAGAGCCGTGACGGAAGAGCCGTGATAAAACGTTATTCCATCACGGCTAAGTGTTGGTGCGCGGCCGCACCATTGGTTTAGGGTGGCCGCGCACCAACACCAGTGCTGGTGAGCGGCCGCACCATTACTTTAGCGCGGCCGCACCTTTACATCACGACCAACCGTGACATAAAGAGCCGTGACGGAAGAGCCGTGATAAAACGTTATTCCATCACGGCTAAGTGTTGGTGCGCGGCCGCACCATTGGTTTAGGGTGGCCGCGCACCAACACCAGTGCTAGTGAGCGGCCGCACCATTACTTTAGTGCGGCCGCACCTTTACATCACGACCAACCGTGACATAAAGAGCCGTGACGGAAGAGCCGTGATAAAACGTTATTCCATCACGGCTAAGTGTTGGTGCGCGGCCGCACCATTGGTTTAGGGTGGCCGCGCACCAACACCAGTGTTGGTGAGCGGCTGCACCATTACTTTAGCGCGGCCGCACCTTTATATCACGGTCATGTACAAATAATGTATCACTTATACAGTTATATAATTGAAATTCTGCATTTCATTTTGAATTAAAATGTAATTTAACTTTATATAAAATGAAGTTATCATATAAAAAAAAATATTAATTCTTCAAATAATATATCAATAATTTACAATTTAAATATCATATAAAGAGACTTGGAATTTAAAAAAAAAAAATTAAATTCCATTGAAAATCAACAATAATGGTTTTTAACTTTTACAATTTAACCTGTTAGGAAGATTTGAGTTTCTAGCCCAGCTCAAATCTAAGATGAATCATTTTTAATTTTTAATTTTTAATTTTTTCAAGTAATTTTTAATTTTTTACTTTTTTAAAAAAAAAAATTTGATTAAGGGTATTTTACTTTTTATACAGTTTTCATTATGTTTGATCGCAGTTAAACAATCAGAAAGACTAAATTGATAAATTTCTAAAATGTTAAAGATAACAGTTATTCAAAATGCACAAGTTTAATATTTCGTTCAATGCTTCAAACTAAATGAAATTTTTCATTAATCTTTTTATATTTAATAATTTGACTTTGACACATCCAGCCAACAAATTTGAAAATGTGGTGCGCGGCAGCACTATTGTTTCAGCATGGTCGTACATCAACACCAGTGTTGGCGCACGGTTGCACCCTTGTTTCAGCGTGGTTGTAGACCAATCACCAGTGTTGGTGCGCGGCAGCACACACTAATTTAGCTTGGCCGCGCACTTAAACCAAAGTCATTCAATTTAATTTTTAATTTTAAAATGTAGAAAAATATAATAACTTAAATTGAATTATTTTATATAAGATAACGTAAAATGGATTAAAATATTATTTAAATATATTTTTTTAATAAAATAATTTTGTTAAATTTATTTCTTAAAAATATATAAAAGTATTTTTTTTTTATTTTTTATATAAAAAGTTATCCTTACAATTTAATTTTTGAACATAGCGTATGATAAAACTAAAATATAGTAATTTTATTTTTTGTTAAATTAAAATCTTTACTTGTTATTGAATTGTAAATTCATTCAGAATTGTTTTTGAATACGAATTTAAAATGCAATTTATTTATAATTTATTTTTTAAAAATTAAAAATTGTTATAGTAAAATTTTAAAAATATGATAACAAGAGAATCGTGATGGGAGACTATCCTAACATGCTTGGCTCTTGTCATGTATAGACATGATAAGATAGTCTCTCGTCATGTCTAAGTGTAATGGGAGTCTTCCGTCACACTTGCCTTAGGTGTGATGGGAGGCTCTCCCGTCCCATCATGACCAAGGCTTGCACCACTCATGGGTATGTGGTTGTACCACTGTTTTAGTGTGGTCATGCATCAATACCAATGTAATCTAATTATATTTTTAAATTTTATTTTAAAATATTGTAAAATATCATAACTGAAATTGAAAATTATCCTATCACATATAAAAAAATACAAAAGAGCCTCTCGTCACTCCCAAACATGACGAAAAGCTTTCCCGTGAGGTCTAAACATGATAGAAGGCCCTCCCATTACAATTGTCTTGGGCGTGATCAGAGGCTCTCCCGTCACAATTCCTTTGGGCGTAATAGGAGGCTCTCACATCATGTCACGACCAAGCGTGATAGTAAAGTCTTCTGTTATGGCCTTCCTATCACTTATAAGCGTGATAATAAGGTCTTCTGTCACAACACACATGATAGTAAAGTCTTCTTTCATGGCAAAAGTGTAACAAGAAGGTCTCCTATCACACTTTTTTTTTTTTTTTTGGCTTTCTTAGGACTTTTGATCCAACTACTTATAATTATCTATTTATTTATTTATCTTTGTTTTTGTGCAATTACAAATTAATTAAATTACTTATTATTTTGGATTTTGATTTTAACATTTTGTATTAAGTAATTTTTTTTTTCGCAAACAATACTAAGTATAGTTATTATTATTATTGGTGCAAAACAAGAATATTATTATTACCATACAATCCACACCTCAAGGAAGAAAGAAATTTATAATAACAACCAAGCAAATGAGATATATTTTAATAATAGTGAAAATTTCAAAAATAACTGTTCTTATGTTCTAAATTAATAATTATAACTCCATTTTAATTTAAATTAGTTATTCTTTCTAATTTTAATAACATTGGTGTTGGTGCGCGGCTGCACCATCGTTTCAGCGTGGCCGCGCACCAACACTGGTTTTGGTTCGCGGTCGCACCATAGTTTCAGTGTGGCCGCACACCAACACTGGTTTTGGTGCACGGCCGCACCATTCTTTCAGCGTGGCCGCGCACCAATCACCAGTGTTGGTGCGCGGCCACACCACTACTTTAGCGTGGCCGCACACTTATACCAAAGCTATTCAATTTAATTTTTAATTTTAAAATGTAGAAAAATATAATAACTTAAATGGAATTATTTTATATAAAATATCTTAAATTGGATTAAAATATTTTTTAAAATATTTTTTATAAAATAATTTTATTAAATTTATTTCTTAAAAATATATAATTTAAAATTCTTTTAACACCTAATATCCCAATATAAAAGTTTTTAATTAAGTATACTTCAATGAAATTTTAGAGTTTTTGCATATTAGTATTTGATAATTTCTTTTATCATCACATATAAATAAATTTCTCACTTATATAAAAAAAAATCATATGTAACATAATCTAAATTTAAAAATTCATATGTAACATAATCTAAATTTTTTATATAATTTTTAATTAATATATAACTCCATTTAAATTTCAAGACTCTCAAATAAATTAACATTTTAATAGCATTAGTTGTTCAAATTTACTTTATCATCTAAGCAAATTAATTGTATCTAATGTCCCTTGCTGACCAAAATACCTTTAGGCATGACAGAAAAATCTTCCATCACATTTGGCTGTAAAGAGATGAGAGAGCTTCTCATCATGCTTTACTTGATGAGAGAGTCTCCCGTTATGCCTAATGCAAGTGTGACGAAAAAACCTCCCATTACATTTGAAAGTGATGAGCATGACAGGAAGTTGCCCCATCATGCCTATGCGTGACAAAAGATAAGTGTGACTAAAAAGTCTCCTATCACGCTTCTACTGTTAATATAATAGATTCATTAAATTAATTTCACATTTAAATCAAGTTAAATGTTTTTTAATCTACAATTTTAACTTTTAATAAAATTTAAACCTTATTTTGATAACATCAATTTCTCTTTGAAATTCTTGAATGTTATTATTTCATAACTTCCAAAAGTTCTTCACTTAAAAGAATATATAAAATATGCAACAAAAGTTTTACTTATCAACTAGAATTTTTCCAATACCATTACTTATATCAATTTTAATGACAATATGAATTTCAACCCATAAAAAATTAATATAAAAGAAAATAATTCTTTTTCATTTATATGCTAATAAATTCAAACACAAGATTGTAACTTTTCGACTAAATTAGTTATTCTTTTTAATTTTTTAATATAATAATTTTAGTTTCACACATCCAATTAATAAATTCTAACATTTCAAATTTTCATAAAGTTTAAAATGCAAACTTTTAATAAATTCTAACATTTCAAATTTTCATAAAGTTTAAAATGCAAACTTTGCACTAGTCATGGATGCATGACCGCACTCGTAGTCTAATACGATTGCATACCTACTACAATTTGGGTGCATAACTACACCATCATTTCAACACAACCATACACTCATACCAATGTGATCCAATTTCATTTTTAATTTATAATTTTAAAATATAATAAAATATAATAACTTAGATTGAAATATTTTTAAAAGAATAATTATATTGGATGAAAATATTATTTAATTATTCTTTTGAAGAAAATAAGTTTATTAAATTTATATCTTAAAAATACATAAAAAATTTTATACCTAATTTTAATATAATTTCAAGGATTTTTTTCTATTACAATTTGATTTTGCATTTAACTTTTTACCCTTATGACATTTAATAAATGCATAAAACTATTAGTTTGCGAAACACTAAAAAAAATTGAATTCTTCCTCTTGAATCACATCTCACTTCTTCAACCATATCTTACAACCTTCGTGAATGCATTTGTTTGGTCAATTTTCGATGCATGAAGAGCAATACACTCTTGCTCAAGTTGAGCAACACTTTTCTTCATAGCGTAATCAATTCCCAAACCCAAAAAAAACTCTCAAAAAGAAACTAGCACATTAATTTAACCAACTTTATCAACAATTCTTCATCTGCATCCACAAAACTACTTAGACTACCTTTGCTACACATCCTCAAAATGATCAACACAAAATCCGACTAACGTTCAAATCGAAAATACAACCCAAATTTAAACACGTTACCCTTTTTTGGGGAAAACCTACACTACATGCATCATAAGATAATAGCTAAAAAACAAAACTAACAAAGAAACACCAACTCACTTTGACCAAAATCATCTTCTTCACTCTTTTACCACAATAAATTTTCAACAATTCACTGTCATTTGAATTAAAATGAAACAATATAGTAAAAGAAACATATAATTTCAATTACCTAACAACCCCACAATAAAAACCAATTTTCTTCTAAATTTCAAAAAAATTGCTCATTCAACATTTCAACAAAACATTAAATCTATTCAACATATTAAAACACCATATGGGAAAATTTTTCAACTATCATTTGTTATAAATAGTCAAACAAGCATACCTTTTAAATAAACAAAGAAGATGAACTACACTTAATCATTAAAACTCCACCAACACAAATCATATATATATATATATATAAATATATAAATATGATTTTTGGATATATAAGAAATAGAGGGGGAAAAGCAAACTCCTCTCTTACATTATTTGCCTCTATTGCCTGCCACCTTCAACATCTTTACAAATGTTATTTGCTGAGAAGTTTCTTTAAAAGACTACCCAAAACAGGACTGAATTAAGGCAAAAAGAAAAAATAAAACAGGAGCCAAAGATTTGATTGAACAAAAATAATCAATCCTTCTTAAGCTAGCCACTCACTGTTCATTCCATCAAATTCTCGAAGGTCCATGCTGCGTTGTTCAACACAAAATTACAATATAAACAAGAACAGAATTAGTAAATCTATCATATATCATGTATCAATCACCACCAACTTTTGTAAGGGCATGGAGATGCAAATAAAATAACTCTTCTTTCTAGGCTGATCAAACCAACGCAACCTTCATAGAAATGCATGCCTCCAAAGTCTAAACTACAACTACAACTAAACAAGCCCACACCAATAATTGGTAAATTGTACTAACAAAGAATTACTCATAATCTAAAGTTATTATTTTTAACTCTGAAAAATATCTAGTATTGAAAAAAGTTAAACTAAATCTCCAATTCAAAAGAAAATGTTTGCATGATGAAACTGATGACACATAAATTACCAAGGCAAGGCAGGATCTTGATAGTAGTATATATGAAATGCAACTATAGATAAATCAAAGAAATGAAAATTTTCCATTAATTATTGCCATGGAAATAATAACTTCAACAATGAAAAATGTAAAAATACTTTAAGAAAACAGGGATTGTCAAAATCCTTAAATAGGAAGGTTTTATTTTTCTGCATTAAACAATTATAATAAAAACCTTACTTATGTTAGACTTGCAAATTGAAAAGATTAGCTAACACAAAATATTATTCACTAAGTGATGAATGTGTAAAATAAAATACACATAATGAGAGTAAAAATCTCAAAACACAATAATCAATGATACCTTGCACTCCCCTTCAGCCTATTTCATCAGCATATTCTCATGCTGTCTGCAGCATCAGATATTCCAACCTACAAACAACTTAGAATTAGTGGGACAATTGAAGGGATCAAAACGGAAGACATGAATATTTGCACAAACAATTAATCTGCATAAGAAGATCAAATGAAATGCATAACTTAATATGTTAGAGATGTTTAGCTTCATATATCTAAAAAGCAAAGCATTCCATGCCATACCGATAGTGTTTACAATCAACAACCCAATTAAAAATGTGAAAATTTATTCACAGCTCAAGTTAAAAATGTGCAATAGCTATTCAAAACTAACCTCCAAACAAAAAAGAACAGAAAAAATAATCATATTGCGCAAGTATTTAACATCATAAATAAGGTTATCAAAATCAACTCGAAAAGAGAAACATTCAGACAACAATCAGATAATAAAGGATCATTGTGGTTGCCACTGCATGTTCTTTCGCAGACAACAATATTAAAATGTTATCGTTATGACTAAAAGTTAAATGCTTCAATTTGTAGCAGATAAACACTATAAACATTAAACTTATACAACAACTACATCAAGCAACTCATATACAAGCATGAAGTTCTTTCGCAGTGAATCTTTGTTCAGAACCCCAAGTTAATCTTTGATGATGCGAGCAATCCTTTGTAGAAGCTCCAAGACAAGGGACGGTGACATTCTATCATTCCAAAAAACATCATCATATGGAAGTAGTTTACATTGTCCACATTCTACCATTCCAAAAAAGAACAACAAAATAGTCACCGAAACGAATTTGATTGTTAAACAAAACTAGAGAAATTGACTAATAGTCACCGAAACAAATTTGATTGTTAAACAAAACTAGAGAAATCAAGTCAATGCAGCATCACATTGAATTTGGTTCTAGAAACAGAGTGACAGTATCATTATTTATTAATTAAAAGCTTGTCAAGAAACCCCAAAACCTTGAAATTGAAAATAGAGGTAGCTTTGTCAGAAATGTGGTCTGAAAGTTAGCAAGGTTGCAATAAAAAATTAGGCATGAAATCACAGTTTAAAAATAGTACAAGTATTGACATATTACTTTTACATCAGGTTTAAACTCAAAACTCCCTGCCTTACTCTCGTGTCTCTTCGACCCATCACCATAAAAGCTCAACAATTAAACCAAAAAACTATCACCACTGAAACTCCAAAAAGTAGCAAATCAATGACTATAATAAATCTTCACTATTACAAATAGCATTATGAATTCAAACACATATGAATCCATCCATTAAATTCCAAAACTAAACACAGACATAAAAAAATTAAACCAATCCAAATAATCAACATTGGGCTTAAAAGACATAGCAATAAACTTTGACTGCTCTTTAACACCAATTCAACTCACAATTTAAATTGATTTTCGAGTTACTTTCTCGGCAACCAAACAAAATGTAAAGTAAATTAAAAGTGACTGGAGTAATAGAATGAGTGACCTTGAGAATTATTAGCGCTGAAAGAGGCACGTGCTTGAGACGTTGTTTGAGGCTTCTTCATGAACGAAGTCATGAATTGACGCCATTGCTGCTGATTTCAGTGAACAACCCAAATAGACATCTGATTTCACAAAAACATGTAATTAACAGCTGAAAAACACAATAACAAGCCAATAAACATCAAGAAACCACCAGAGCAGGCCATGAACATCAACAACAACCATCAAATCAAAATCCAACTCTAACAAATCTCCAAATCACTGCAAAACATAAACACAAACCAAATCGAACCAAGATAAAAAAGCCACAAATCAGGTATTAATGAAGTCAAACAGTTTTACAAGCCTTCCATTGAGGGATCTCCATTCACTCCAACACCATTAATCAGTCCAGAAGCAATCTCCTACACAAATACTTCACAAAAACAAAACTCCATCAACCATAACAACCAAGAAACCAAAACCCCAGAAGTAAAAAATCTAAGCTTCTTTGGATCTACTCAAAAATTATTAAAAAAAAGTCTTCAAAGTGCAAAATAACAGAGAAAACAGAAGATTTTGAAGAAGAAGAAGAAGAAAATGCTTTCAATCTCAGAGAGTCAAGGTCCTTGATAGAGGAAAAGAAGACAACAGACCTTTGCTAGTTGGTCTGGTGAACAACGGCAAATCGACGATGCAGTTGAGAGAAAGGGACGAGTCGACGATGATGTTGTGAGTCGTGACAGACAGCGAAAAAGTTGAGGATCCTGTAACTGTAAGGTTGTGACGATTCGATGATGCTGATTGTTGAGACAGATAAGCGACGCCAACAAGTTGATGATGATGCTAAGAGAGAGCAGCGATGTTGGCACAACGAGATCATCGATCATGTGACAGAGAGCTTAGATAGAAAATGGGTGTCGGCTAGGGCTTCTTTTGGAGAGAAATGAGACTAATGACAGATTATATTTGGCTTTTTATATTTTCATTTTTCTATTTTTCAATTTCTCTCTCCTTTACTTAATTAGCCGGTTACCAGTTTTCATTATTTTTTAATTTTTTTTTTGTTTTCCAAACATCCTGACCGTTGGATGTAAATTTTGATCATCCAACGGTTGGATTTTATTATTTTCATTTGTATGTATGATACAAACACCTTTTGTTGTCTGTATCATAGCCCGTTCCCTGTTTTATGTGGGTTGGCATCGAGTTTGACAGTGCAGTGCAAGAAATGAACTAGATAAGTTTTACCGTATTTCTATAAAATCGGGTTGCAATGATTAAATATCAAACATGTTTAGATAATTGCTGGAAGATAAATAATTCATTTTGGCACTCATGTACATCTCCACTTCTCACTAAATTATTCTTTTGCTCTAGTTAATGTTGTTATTGCTTTTAGGTTGTGAGAAATAACTCAAATGGATCTGAATCTGGCTCCTTGCTGCACACCATGAATCATACTTTTACTATATATGGTTCAAGGGTTCTTAGACATCGGGTACGATGTAAACCTTTTCTGACGTACTATTCCTACTCCGTATCTTTTTCCAATACATAATTTGTCAGTTTCATTGCATGAAACAGCTGACTCACCCTTTATGTGATAGAAATATGATTTCAACCATAGGTAAACTGTTGGATTTGTTGTCTCTTTAGGACCTGCATGTCTAAATTACTTGAGGTCTTATTATCTTGACATTTGTCAGACTTAAGTATGGTATCTGAAGAGAACTTTTTTAATCATCAGGACATAGCTTAGGTAGTTGTATTTATTAAGCAACCCAGTCGTGATTCATGCTGACTTACTTTAAATGATTGGTCGGTACAATTCATTGCAGTTATTCAAGTGGTATTCAAGTAAGGTACACCTTATTTATTCTTTCAATAAATTGACAATACTATTTACAGCTTAATTGGATCCATTTTCACAACTTTATAATATCCACACAACTTTTCAATTATTTAGAAGAAATGCCAGCAGATGACATTTTCAATTATTGGATTAATAATTTTATCTCATTTTAATAAAATTAACAATTGAGTCTCAAATCCTATTTTTTTGGACACAAATATTCTTTCTAAAAATTAAAACTGCTGACATTTCCTCTTTTCTCTTTTATAGTTTCTCTCTTCTACTGTTTTTTTCTCTTTCATTTTCTTCTCTTCATTTTCTGCACCATCCACCTTCCTTCTCTTCTGCACCATGAATTTCAGCCACCATTCACCATCCACCTTGCTTCTCTTTTGCACTACCGGCCACCATCCATCTTCATTTTCTTCTTCACAGCCACCATCCACCATCCATTGTCATTCTCTTTCATTTTCTCTTCTTCATTTTCGTCTTCACAGCCACCATCCACCATCGATCTTCATTCTCTTCTGTATTACGAATTCCAGCCACCATCCATCTTCATTTTCTTCTTCACAACCACTTCCATTCTTTCCATCCACCATCTGCAAAACTAGTTTGTTGAAATATTATTGCTTTTATTTGTAACAAATACAAAACTATCTTCATTTATTGTAATAAATTAGTTTGGGTTTGTGTTCGGTGATTTTTTTATTAAAGAGAGTCACATTCTTAAGGCTTTGTATCAAAACAGTGACCTAACCACTAGTCACACCACACCATAAGGAGTGTTAGTAATACCGGTGGTCTCGGTGTGACTAGTGGTGTCATGGGTAGATGGAAAAACCAGTAGCGAAAACACTAGTCATACTAAAATATTGAGTGTTAGTAATACTAGTGACTTTAGTGTGACTAGTGGTGTCATGGGTAGATAAAAAAAACCAGTAGCGAAAATACTAGTCACACTAAGATATTGAGTGTTAGTAATACCGGTGGACTTGGTGTGACTAGTGGTGCCATGGGTAGATGGAAAAAACCAATAATGAAAACACTAGACGGAAGGGAGAGACAGTCGCAACCAATAGAGGCGAAGGTTTGGAGGAGACAAAGGTTGTTGATTTTGGGGGAGGTAGAGGTTGTTGATTTTGGGGGGGAATAAGTTTTTTTCAAGTTTTCAAAATGCATAGGCTTTTGATCTTGGAGGGAATAAGTTTTTTTCAAAATCCAACTACTATTACATATTTTTACTGGAATGATATATTGATATTTTTACATATCATTTGTGACTGAATTGTTATATTTTCTCAAAAGGGACATAAATGTTAAGTCAATACTTAAATATGCTACTTTTGTTCATGCCTCTTTTATTGCAATTGTTGGATTTCATGTTTGTACATGCATATTGGTCTATAAATATTAAAAATTTACTTATATTGACTGCGCTATTTACAACTTTATCGCGACCAAATTTCATAACTTTACAACTTTATTATAATTGTCGGACTCCATGTTTACATGTCTTAACTAATGTGAAAACTATTCAAATAAAGAATTGTATCCAAATTTCAGAACTTCACATCTAAATTTCCCAACTTTTTAGCATTCAAATTTCACAACTTTATTGTAGCCAAATTTTACAAGGTTTCAACCTTATTGTAAATGTTAAATTTCATGCTACATGTCCCATTCCAAAAACATCATTCAATAAACTACTTATTTAGTGTTTCCATAAATTGTCTATACTATTTATAACTTTATATTTCATCTAAATTCCACAATTTCATAGTAGACAAATTTCACAATTTTCAACTTTATTGTACTTGTTGGATTTCATGTCTACATGTCTTAGCTGATAAGTATAGTATAATTATCCAAATAAAGTACTACTTATTCTTTTCAATATGTTTAGTACACTAATTACATCCAAATTTGACAAATATTTGCAGCACCGGACATTTTAGAATTTCACACCTTTAACACGTAGCTTTCCACCTAATTCATTGTAAATGTTGAATATATTTCGGTCAAACTTTGAATTTATGCTTACATCTCTCAATCAACAAATATTGTGTCAACATATATTACATAAAATGAATGTGAGCAACGGAATAAATTTATTTAAAATGAAAATATAAAAAATAATAAACAAAGAAGAAGAGAATGTGACGTGTTGGTAGTAGAAGATTTGGAGCTCTTCTTCTTCTCTGGAGAGAAATGTGAGAGAGGATGTTGGTGTTCCAATATTTGTTGTGAGAGGGAGCACTTGGCGGTGGTGGTAATTACAGGCAAAATGGCGGACGTTGTCTTGTGAGATGAGTAGGGCCCATTGTAAGTAAAATCTTACTTTTAGTCAAAATTAATCAAAATCTTGCCACTGAACACTACTTTTGTCACGAAATTATAAAGTTAAGTTGGAGTGACAAAAGTAGTGTTCAGCAGCTTTGTAGCTTTTAAACTTCGCACTTTATACCCAAATTTCACAAAGCATTCAAATTCACAATTTATATTCCACAACTTATTAGCATCCAAATTTTATCACTATAGCCAAATTTTACAACTTTTCAACGTTTTCCCGATCTATTCAAATTCCCTTAACTTTATAGCAAAGTATTCCTCGCTCTATACAATACCTCACCATTGCCTTTCAACTCATTTTTATAGTAATTGTGAAGCTGCGCTGCGTTTCGAGACAATTATTCCTTGGCTTTGCAGTTCAAAATCTCTAAACTTCTCTCCTATTCTGACATTAGTGCAAAACTTGCGTTTCCAACTCAAATTCTGGTGCACATTTTGATCCCGCAAGGAATACATTTTGTGGATTTGCAGGTTATGGACTCAACAGAACAACTGTGGACACTTCGTTACTACACCCGCCCTACTCGAAACCAAGCATGTCCCATTTTCACAAAGGTGGCTGCAATTTGCCCGAGCCAAACGTCTTCAAGTTGGCCATAAACTCACCTTTTCGGGGCACCAAGTTAGGCCTGCTGATGGAGAATTGAAGATGCAGTGCAAGATTCAAGTCACCTATCAGGGTGAGCCTGTTTATCTGGATGCGGAGAACTTTCTCTGAGCTTAAATTTAGGACGTACTATGTGTGTGTGTATAAATATATAGTGTCTGAAGGTTCCCTGACTCTACATGCTTTCTTGCATCTCATTCTGAGATTAGAGCGTTAGAGCAAATTTGCATGGAAGACTCAAACAATGGGGGGCAGCAGAGCACGAATCTGAACGTTTTGACTTTTGATAATACAAATATAATGTATTCCACTCGAATCATGTACGTTTTTTTTTTTTGGCTGTAAGTTATTAGTTTATAGACTATGGTCCCTTGTTGTGTTTGATCCTGCATGCCTTGCCATTTTTTAATGCATTCTATGTCATGATTTTTTTCAAGTTTTTATTCGAATATCTAAAATGGAAGCGGATATCACCTTCAGTTTCTCTACTTGTCTTTTGATTGTTCGCGAAAATCGCAACATGGGGTGTTACAAAATGAAATTGCCTTGGTTGTTTTACTATTAATTGTGTATATATATAATTATATATATTTCCCCTAAAACCCGGAGGCATGAATAATTTTACTTTTTTAACTTTTAGACCATGTTTGTTACATAGGTTTGAATTGGGTTTGGATAAAATTCATTCCAAACTCACTCATGTTTGGTAAGAATATATGATTGGGTTTTGCCAATCTTATCTCTATTTTTTATCTCATTGCGGTGGTTTAATTGAAACCCATCACATAAATGGGATAAAATAAACCCATTAGTCTCTCATTCAAAATAATAATAATAATAATAATAAATAAACTCACCTTTCACCAATCGACCGAAGGCTTTGACGGCCAACCACATTGAACCCGATGCCAAAAGGGCCATAGCCATCGGGAAGCCACTAAATTGGATGGAGAAGCCAACGGGTTGAAGAAACAGTGTCAACATGACAAGAGCACAGTGAGAGAGAAAATTGGACAGTCAGCGACAACGAGAGTGGTAACAACGACCAAAGTGAAAGGGGAAGGAGATCGGGGAGAGCGGAGGAGAAATGAGAGTGGACATAGCAGCAAGAGTGGAGGAGTAAAGAGATTGGGGAGAGTAGAACCAGATGGAGACAACAGCTGGATCTGCTAGTTTTGATGATAGGTTGGCAAGAGATCAGGGTTTAGTGGTCAAGGTTTGGGTAAATATATATATATAGTGACAAAATTTATAATGATTTTTTTAATTATTTAAAATTGATTTTTTAAAAGATTTGAAAATTATTTTATCCAATCTCATATTATATCAAATATATTACAACACTAATTTATCTAGTCACATGCTACACCTAACATATCACAACACTCATTTATCAAATCCAATCTAATTCTATCTAATCTCATCTAATCTTATGAAAATAATTCAATCCAATCCCTTGTACCAAACGAGGTCTTAGGTATTATAGTCTATAGAGCATTTTTAAGCTCTTGGACCTACTGATAATGTTGTACCATGCATGTGCTGATGTGATCACACCTTTGAAATCAAAATGAGAGTAAATGGAAGCTTCCATCTATAGTAATAAATTTTAGTCTCTCTAAAATGGTGAGTAAATAAGATTTAATAGTATTTCAAAATCTATCTAAAAGCTAATTTTATTAAACGCTGTCTACGTAAAACTTATTTTTATAAATAGCTCATAGTATGCATAAATCAAAACAAGAACAAAACAAGGTATATAAACATAAATTTCTTTAATTAATTTATTTATTTTCAATTCTTCAGGTAGTTTAAAGTAATTACATATTGGTTTATTGTATTGTAACAAAAATTTTCTAATTACATGTAGCAATCTCCTTGACCGAAAAACAAAAACATATGGTTCATGATAATGACTTTAGTCTCACTATATTATAATTTTATTACGGCCAAAGTATTCGAACTGCATGTTGCAATCTCCCTGACTCAAAAACGGAAACATGAGGCCCAATAGAAAGTAGGCCAAGAAATCGAATAAAAGCCCAACAAGTGATTTTCAAAAAAATGGGAAGCCCAATAAATGGGTTGAGGCCCATCTCTTACTAACCGAACCCCGATGAGCCCATTCCGGCTGTTCTCTTTCTACCTTCATTGGTAGAAACACCGGCTACCGAAACCGACTCAACTATTTCATGATAGCTTATGTACTTTTCATTACAACTTCACCATATTCAATGCCTGCTTGATTGATTGTTTGTTTCCCTTATGGATTATCAAATTCCATTTAACATCAATAAATGTGTTATATGCATGAACGTTTATCGGCGTTGAGGGACAGCAAGTAGAGTTCAATTGTGACAGATTATATGAGGGGACTTTATTGCGAAGCAACATAGAACTGAAACAACTACTGTGTGCAAACCAACAATCCACATAAACTAGCTATTATTCTAACCGCCCCTTAGAACCCCACTTCTTCATTAATTTCCCGCATTGACTGTGACAGGCTCCTCTTGCTTTGCACTCACGGCTTGCTTTTCCTCAGTCCTTGGAGTTTGAAGCACTCCATCTTTGGCAGCTTCTACCTTGGTGGTGGTGACTTCTGGCTTGACATAGCGTTCTTTCTTTGGAGTCTTCACAGGACTTGTTTCCTTCTTTGGTGTTGTCGAGACACATGAACTTGGCACATAGCTCCTTGAACCACAGCAAGTTTTCCTTTCCATTTCTGCTTCTTTAATTCTTTGATTACTCCTACTTTAAGACTGATGAAAAAGAATGGGGAAATGTATGGTATTTATACAAGTATAAGGGGCTGTTGGGATTCATTTTCATTTAAAGTTGAGTTTATTCGTAGGATGAATCTACAATCAATGTTGATGAACTTTATGTGTCATAAACATTCCCCTTTAACTTCTTTATAAATAATAATTAAATAATAATAATAATAATAATAATAATAATCCCCTTAACTGTGTGTGTGCGTATATCTTCAAATGAGTGGTACGCACATTGTATGTGCATGCACCTTCTCCCTAGTGTATTCATATACTTATGGACCTGTTGAGATGTAGCGTGCATTGTTTAAGAATTACCGATTACCCAGTTAATCTACAACACAAACCAGAAAGATAAAGGGTCTCTTGCTATGTACGGTATGATTATAAAAATTTTCAGTAACATTATTTCTCTTATTTGAAAAAATATATATATATATATATTCAAGGCTTTGTATAGAAGAGCGCCATCTCTACGCAAACAGAGATCGCGATTCACGAACCAATAGTTCACAAAAGCCGTCACGAACTAATAGTTCACGAAGGCATCGCATCACAACCTATCGCCTTCTCGAACTGTTCGTGTAAAGTTTTGGTGCTGCTGCTTTGCTCTGTTTTTAGAAAAGAAAAAACAGAGTGAGTTGGACATGAAAACATTTGAACCTAATGATATATTGATCAGAGATTTGGCCGTGTTTATTTCATCTTGTAGAAGAGTGGTGACTG
The DNA here is from genome assembly GCA_019925255.1 of Litchi chinensis. NCBI lineage: Eukaryota > Viridiplantae > Streptophyta > Magnoliopsida > Sapindales > Sapindaceae > Litchi > Litchi chinensis. Next base: position 31,142,696 of record CM034466.1, read on the forward strand.
GTATGCATGGATATGAATCAACAGCGTGCATGCGGGTAATGGAGCACTGGAGGAGAGAGTTTGACGAAAATGAAAGGGTGAGAGAAGTTTGAAATGAGTGTCTTGGACATGAAAACATCAGAATTCGGGTAGTGAAAGAAGAGGCGAGTCGCGTAGTCAAGAGAATTGAATCTGCAACTACCTCTGTAGTTCATTGAATCTGCAAGTCTTTGAAGGATCTGTTTCATGTGTTGTTGAATTGAAAACTTCGGGTGATTTATCGATTGTTTGTTTAATTTGAACATCGTGAACAGCTGCATTTTTCAAGGATGTGCTGACATGCATATCTTGCTACTATGTCTGTAGTTCAGAGAGTTTGCATCGTGCTTTATTCTAATACTTTATGAAATAAACCTCTTGACTTCTAAAGCAACATCTATAGATGTATTTGGATACGGATTGGTAAACAAACTGCTTGAATTTGTGTCCGCTATGAGGACTTCTTTCTAGCACAATCTTAAGTCCTTCATCAGAATTTCTTATATTGTGGCTACTGCAGATATTTGACAGGATCAGTATTTTGGTTTCTGTTTTTGGATTGTTAGAGGAACTTGAGCGTGGAGAAAAAGGTATTGGAGATGGCACTGTCAACTATGGGATGGATGATGGAGACGACATTTACATGCCCTCTTGGACTGGCACAATTATCGGTCCTCACAATGTAATTGCATTTTCATTTACTTGATAAACTTTAATGATGAGACATTATATTTGTTACGTTACATACACTGACTGTAGTTGCAATTTTGCGGTTAAATTAAAGCTATGGCGGGGAGGGAGAAAGTACTGTTGCTTATGTCATGTATTATGATGTTTTGCATGTTGGGATAACTTGTTTGCTTACTTATCCCTGGCTTTTCTTTTTTGGGTCCCAGACGGTACATGAAGGCTGAATTTATCGGTTAAAGCTAATGTATTCGTATTATACAAGCAATAGGTTGATTTGCATTTGCTACAACTTTTCTGATAAATATATTATATTTAATTGAATCTGTAGAAACCGTTTGACAATTTTAACTTTGGTTGGTTGCCAACCGGCAGGCAAAGTGTGTTCTCATGATACAAACAACATGTCCAATCCCTAAAAGTAGAACTCCTATGTAAAATCCAAACTTCACAACTTATAGCATCCAAATTTTCCAACTTTTTAGCATCCAAACTCATTACTTTAATGTATTTAAATATTTCTACTTTTCCACTTATTGTAAATGTTGAATTTCATGCTTACATGTCTCATTCAAGAAATATTGTCAACACTGGCAGACCCAACGTCGGGGGCGGGGAAGACACGTGCCCCTCTTGAATTTTTTAAAATATTTAATAAGTTAATTTATTTTATTATACAAATAAACTACTTATTTATACTGACTACACCGGTCATAATTTTATTTTGCATCCAAATTCCACAACTTCATACTAGATAAATTTTACAACTTTTCAACTTTATTATAAAGATTGTATTTCATGCTTACATGTCTTCTGCAATAGAAATATTGTCCAAGTAAGGTACTACTTACTTATTCTTTTCATAAATTAACAATACTATTTACAAGTTAATTGCATCCATGTTCACAACTTCATAATATCTACAGTACTTTTCAATTTATTGTAATTGTTGAATTTCATGTTTGTACTTATATATATTAATCTATAAATATTTAAAAAATTAATTATATTGACTACACTATTTACAACTTTAATGCAATCAAATTTCATAATTTTACGACCTTATTGTAATCATTGGACTCCATGCGTATATATCTCACCCAATGTGAAAAATATTCAAATAAAAAATTGCATCCAAATTTCAGAACTTCACATCCAAATTTCCCAACTTTTTAGCATTCAAATTTCACAACTTTATTGTAGCCAAATTTTACAAGTGTCAAATTTATTGTAAATGTTAAATTTTATGCTTACATGTCTTATTCCAAAAATATCATTCAATAAACTATTTATTTAGTGTTTCCATAAATTATCTATACTATTTATAGCTTTATATTTCGTCTAAATTCCACAACTTCGTAGAAGAGAAATTTCACAATTTTCAACTTTACTGTAATTATTGGATTTCATGTTTATATGTCTTAGCTGATATAGTATTATTATCCATGTAAATCCAAATTTCACAACTCATAGCATACAAATTTTCCTTTCATAGTATGTCAATCTCACAACTTTAACATATCCAAATTTTTTAACTTTTTCCCTTATTGTAAATGTTGAATTTCATGCTTATATGTCTTAATCAAGAAATATTGCAACAATCCGGACCCAGTGTACTGTTGGGGGAAGGGGGGGAGGACAGACGTGCCCCCTCCTGAATTTTAAAAAAATTTTAAAAAATTTTAGTAAGTTTTTCCTTATCATTTATACTTTTCATAAAAGTTTTAGTTATTTTTTTATATATAATTATAAATATTTTAATTACAAAAATAAGCGGTAGACTTATCATTTTATTAGTTTTTATTTTTTCAATCCTTATCTTTATTAATATTTAATTTCTACCATTTTCTTTTAACTTTTATTTATATATTCGTCTGTTATGTATTATATCTCTATTATAATTATAATTATATATCATACACAATAAATGTAAATATATTTATAATTTTTTCTTGAAATAATAATATCTTATTGCACATTTTAAATATTGATATCTTCAACTTAATTTGAAAATCTAATCAACAAATCCTAAAATTTTAAAATTTAATTTATTACATATAATTTTTCAATGTATAATCATGATTTAATTTTTAATCTCATTTTTTATTTGTTCTCTTATGACTAAAGAGATCATTTATGTTATATTTATTTAAGTTTAATTTCTAGCAAAAACTTAATTTCTAATTTAAATGTGAAATTTGCATAATTTGATTTCTAATGGTTATAATGTAATCACAAATCAATAATTAAGTCTTCTTCCTTTTGTTCAGATTACCAATTGGTAAAAATGTTTTTTCTATTTTGTTTTTTATCTCTTAAAATTTGGGATTTTTAAAGTTGTAAAATTATATATGTACTTAATTAAATTTAATATTTATTTTTATTTTTAGTTATTCTAGGTTATCGGAGATAACTAAAATTCAAACAAAATGTAAATTTAATATCTTGCTACTAAAATTTTAGTTATTTTTAATATTATTATTAATTTATTAATGTATCCCATCTAATATGAATTTCTGGGTCATTTTCAACATAAACTACCTACTTATAGTGTGATTCCACAGAGTGGCTACACTACTTTATAACTTTATAATTGCATCCTGTTATGTGTATTTTTTGGATCAAGCAATTGGGTTGGTAAAAGCCTGATAAATCAACCCAATGAAGTGGTCCAGCAGAAAAGACCCGGTTTATCAATGTTAAGTCCAGCGAGCTCTCGTCATATTGTTCACAAATCATTATGCAGTTCGTGTCATATACAGCTCGCTACTCAGCGAGATATAGCTCGAGATCGCTCGATGCAGTATGCAGCTCGTTCAGTAATCAATCAGATAAGGAAATCTTCCAAAAAAATCAGTTATTCGATTTAATCATGATTTTCTCATCAGAATTGGAAGTTAATTCAAATTTGAACTCAGTCAACGTGATCTCGAAATATACGGAATAGTTACCTGATTTGATTCCAACCAATCAGGAAACATAATTAATTTGTGACTTTTTTCCTATTTTATTGTTACCCGATTTGTAACACCTCTTTCCCTATAAATAGATGCTGAATTCATTATAAACAGACACAAGAAATACTATATTGTCACTCTGTCAAATTGTTGAGAGACAGTCGTAGATGTAGGCGCACTCACTGAATCACGTTAAAAACTTTGTCTTCTATTTTTTGCTCTTTGTTCTTTGCCATCAATTCTCCTTGCTTTCTGTTTTGTCTATATTTATTGCAAGTATTGAGATTTGAGTACTCGTCGATCAGAAATCAACGTCGACACATCCAAATTCCACAACTTTATATCATCCAAACTTCTCACTTTAGATCCAAGTTTTACAAAGCATTAAAATTCCACAACTTTGTTGCTTTTAAACTTCTCGCTTTAGATCCAAGTTTCGCAAAGCATCCAAATTCACAATTTAAATTCCACAAGTTTTTAGCATCCAAATTTCACAAACTTTAATTTAGCCAAATTTTACAACTTTTCAAGGTCCTCCCGATCTATTCAAATTCCCTTAACTTTATAGCAAAGCAGTCCTCGCTTTATATAATAACTACCATTGCCTTTCAACTCATTTTCATACTAATTGTAAAGTTGCATTGCATTTCCATACAATTATATTCCATGGCTTTGCAGTTCAAAATCTCTATGCTTCTCATCTATTCTAATAGTACTACAAAATTTGTGTTCCCAACTCAAATTCTGGTGCACATTCTGATTCCGCAAGGAATACATTTTGTGGATTTGCAGTTGCAGGCTATGGACTCAAATTCATCATTTTGTAATATCCAAATCTCACATCCGTTCAACCTTATTGTAATAGTTGGATGTCGTGCTTACATTCCCTCACCATTCAACTTCATCATCACCCAACCACCATCAAAATCTAACCCCATCACCACTCAATGGCGCGAACGATTGGGTCTCCAAAGTCAACGAAGGAGCCAATGATGGTGATAGCAGAGACGACGAAGATGGAGAGGAGACGAGACGTTCTGTTAGAGTTCCGGTCCAACCTGGAGCACTCGGGCTGGCTACCCAAGCAAGGTGACTACATCAAGACTTAGCGTCGCCGTTGGTTCATCCTGAAGCAAGGCAAGCTCTTCTGGTTCAAGGACGCTACCACCGCCGCCTCTCATTCCCCCATCCCTTGTGGCTTCATACTCGTCGATCACTGCCTCACCGTCAAAAGAGCGGAGGACATCCTCAACAAGCCCTTCACTTTTGAGCTGGTCATCGACGACTCCACCATGTTCTTCCTCATTGACTTTGAGAAGGAGAAGGAGGATTGGATCAACTCTAGGGGTGGGCGTTTTCGGGTTGGGTTGGGTTGAAAATCTCCCAACCCAACCCAATTTAATTTTCAATCCAACCCAACCCAACCCATCTAATTTTTTTTTAAGATATAACCCAACCCAACCCAATAAAAAATAATCGGGTTGGGTTGGGTTGTCGGGTTGATTTATAAATACTCTAGATTTATAAACCACTTGAGGTTTCTGATTTTTTCTCTTGTGTCTTCATTCTTCTATTCTAGATTTATAAATCATCTGTGATAGATTTCATGTAGTAGCGTAAAAGTTTATGTCTAGGAAAGATTCTAGATAGGAAAGACTTGATTAGGGGTGGACGTTTTTGGGTTCAGGTTGGGTTGGGTTGAAAATCTTCCAACCCAACATGGGTTGGGTTGAAAATTTTTCAACCAAACCCAACCCAATTTAAGTTTCAACTCAATCCAACCCAATCCATCTAATTTTTTTTAAGATGTAACCCAACCCAACCCAACCCAACCCAACCCAATAAAAAATGATCGGGTTGGGTTGGGTTTGTCGGGTTAGGTTAAAGATGCTCACCCCTAATCAACTCCATTGGCGCTTCATTGTCTGATTTTTGCGAAAATTTTGTTAGTAAAAAATTTGTGATTTTTGTGTTAAAGTTTTGATTTTTATAATTTAAATTGTTGCTCGTTTGTCTGTGTATTTAATTTGGACTACAAAAATTTGTTTCTTAAATTGAAGATTTGAATGTTGTTGAATTTTATTCTTCCTTTCTTTTTCATTTAATTGAAGATTTGGGTTAATTTTTTTCTTCAAAATTATTTTTTTATTCAATGAAGATTTTCAATTTATTTTTTTAATTTTTAAAATTTTTTTCAAACTAATCAAATGGACAGTGGAGATGTGATGGAATATTTTATTTTTAATTTATTTAATAATTACAATTATTTCAGTTATTTAAAATTGTAATTTTTTATTTATTTTTATATAAATTTAATTGTAAACTCTAAAAATTTTTATTTTTTAAAGTTTTTTTTTTTTTTTTTTTTTTTTTTTTTTTTTTTTTTTTTTTTTATTTTTTAATTTTTCAATATTGTAAGAGTATTTTGATCTTTTATGGCTTTTGTCACAAAATCATTAAAAATTTGGATGAAAACCGTCTTTAGTAGATAATATGAAGTTTTTTACTAATATTTTAAAAAGTTGAGATAAATTAAAATTATTTACCATTTCAGGTTTTTAGATTTTTCCCTTTCAAGTTTATTGTAATGATTACATTTTATGTTTACATGTCTTCTGGTATAGAAGTGTCATCCAAATAAGGTACTGCTTACTAATTTTTTCCATAAATTGACACTACTATTTACAACTTAATTGCATCCACTTTCACAGCGTGTCAATTTATTGTAATTGTTGGATTTCAGGTTTGCACATATATGTTGGTCTACAAATATTTAAAAAAGTACTTATATTGACTACATCATTTACAAGTTAATTGCAACCAAATTTCATTACTTTAGAACCTTATTGTAATTGTTAGACTCCAATATGTTTACATGTCCTAACTAATATGAAAACTAGCGGCAATTGTAAAAAATACCCTTTTAAAAAGGGCAAAATTTGTTTTTACTCACTATTTTTAAAAAAATTATTTTTAACCCCTCAAATAAATATATTGCTTGATATACCCAAATTATAAAATACCCCTGGACATTTTTACAAAAAAACCCTGAACAGTTTAAAATTTACGAAAAACCAAATGGTGAAATTACGATTAAGCCCCCCCATATATATACCTCAAAACCGATGGACTACAGCCACAGTCCATCGATTTCTCACTAGAAACCAACCGGTTTTTGCGGAACCTGAACCCGATCGCGACCCGATCTTCCCCGCGACGTTTCCGACCATTACCGCGACGTTGTCGACCTTCCCCGAGCAGCTCCTACCGCCGGCGAACCTACAGAAAGTGTGAAGATTAGATTTTGATATATTTGTTGTATGTTTTGATTGAGATTTGGGATTTTGAAATGTGTGTTTGTGTTATGGATGTTAATTTAGGATGATTAGGTTTAGAATAGGTTGGATTTAGTGTGTTTGGTCGTGTTTGTGTTGAAAATGGTCGATTCCGACGAGAGAAGAGTTGTCGGGATCGGATCGATTTTTGAGATCGGTTTTCCACCATCGGTTATTCATTTAGATTTTTCACGATCGGTTTTCCACAATCGGTTATTCATTTCGGTTTTCCACGATCGGTTTTCCATTATCGGTTTTCATTTCGATAACAAATGAAAAACCGATCATGGAAAACCGATTACGGATAACCGATCGTGGAAAACCGAAATGAATAACCGATGGTGGAAAACCGAAGTGGAAAACCGAAGTGAAAAACCGATCGTGAAAAACCGATGGATTTCATTAACCGATTTTTCAGATACCTTAAAAAACCGATCAATTTCATTAACCGATTTTTCAAATGCTTTCAAAAATCGATTCAGTTCAAAAACCGATTTTGCTACTGATGATTTCTTTACTGTTTTTCTTTCCTACAGATGGATTTCGACTATAAATATAGTTCACACACAATTGACAGACATACGAGCGGGAACACACACATTGGTTAAAGATTGGTTAATAAGATAATTGCCGTTATTAATAAAAGAAAGCTATACGATCGGTTCATAGCAGAATGTCCGTTCGGACATATTTTGAGGATAACTAATCATACGGTTGTTGATTCTGTGATTTTGTGGGTGCTTGCTAGAGAGATAAATGTAGCGGATGCACGCCGTGATGAGAGGTGGTTTGAAATTGGGGAGAGAAGCTATAAGTTTGGGAAACAAGAGTTTCTATTGGTGACCGGACTTCCTTTTGGGGGCATCGACCGTAAAATCTTCGAAATAGCTCCAAATGATCCAAACAGTCTCCTAGGATGAATGTTTAATGGAGTGTCACCGGAGGTGAGGGAGTTGATCACATTTCTTGAGGCAAGAAGTGATAGAGGGGAGGGAGACCGTGCAGGGCAGGATCCGATAGATGATGAAGATCTTTTAAAGTTGGCGAATGTAAGGATTGCTTTCCATCTCTTTATGGGACTGGATGATAGAGCTAGCATTTATCCATTTATGTGGGTCCTCATTGAGAGTACAGAGAGATGGAAGACATTCCCTTGGGGCACATTATGCTATAGTGTCTTGTTACACTGTCTCGACAAGGCACTTAATGAAGAGCGGGTCAGAAATCCACCAAAGACCATTAATATTTATGGCTATGTGTTAGCATTTCAGGTATAACTAATACTTTCAATATTTATTGCTTCCTTCTATTACATTAACTATATATGGTTATATGTATGTTTTAATCAATTTTGCATTATATATTATCTGATCATTACTAACTATATGTATGTTTTTTGTTTAATCATTGTTACATTATAGTGGTAGTTAGTGGAGTTGTTCCCAGTGTTACGGGAGAAGATATCAAAAAAGACCCGGAACCCGAAAAGCGATCTACCAAGATGTATGAGACGATCACTGAAGAGAACACCACAAATATACACAGCCTAGATGATTTCCCCCCCGTAAGTGGCAAACATAACCTAAATTTGTGTCAATTATTTGTTTGTTATAACTATCATTATTTATATTAAGTATATAATTGTAGTATAACTAAATATATTGATATAATGCAGATAGTTGGCATTTGGCAAACCTTGGAGCCTACTGATGTTGAGAGGGAGATGGATTATTGGAAATCGTTTAATCCGAATCATATAGTTCATGATGAAGTACATAAATATGGCGGCGGGGGGGAGTGATGATGATGATGATGATGATGATGATGATGACGATGATGATGACCATGCTGATGGTGTAGGGGATGAGGCTGAGATAGAGGTTGATGATGAGGTAGAGGGAGAGGACAATGATGAGGAGGTGGAGGGAGAGGATGATGATGAGGTAGAGGGTGACGATCAACCACTTAAAGACGTCAGAAGCGTACAATCCGAATCAAATGATACTTTATCAGAGTTTCGGACAAAGAAGACACATGATGTACAACACGTAGATTATGAGGTACAAATATTCTATTTATATAATAAAATTATTCAATAAATTCAATTGTAGTAAATGCAGAAGATGTGGACATATTATGTAGTAGTACGGAGTATGAAAAAGAGACAAAGTCTCTAAATATGATAGACGAAGTGTAATTTGTTTAAATATGCAGGTTGTATTTTCTTGGATACTCAAAAAACAGGGGAGACTCTGTCAATTTTTTTTTTTAAAATTAGGGGTAGTATGTAAAATGATATATATTTATGATTCTATGAAACAGGTGAAGCGGTTGTTTGAGTTTATTGTGGATTTACAGAAGACAACCCATAAGAAGTTAAGTAAAATGGATAGGAGGCAAAAGACAACATTTCAAATGGTAAGGGAGATAGATAGTAGGCTGAGACGGGTGGAAGAGCATTTACATATTCCCAGGCCTCCGGTTGCTAAGCATGATCCAGACGACGATGATGACGATGATGATGATGTTGGTGGGAGCTTTCACATGTATTACCTATCACCACCACTACCACATCAGGATAAGGGTGTCCGTCAGTCGCCTATTGATGTAGGCTAGTCAGCCATCCATGAGGAGGAGGAGCAGGGTGATCATCAGCCACCTCATCGGTCACCCCAGTAGGAGGAAGAGCAGGGTGACCAGCAGCCACCTCAGCAGTCACCCCAGCAGGAGGAGGAGCAGGGTGACCACTCCCATACGAACTTAGGAGGTGTATCTGCTGCAGACACTGAGCGTGAGCATGACCAGGTAGACTTTGTATCCCTATTGTGTTGCATTCTGAAAGATAATTGTTATTATTAATATTATACATGTTTTTAGTTTACTTACAACTGCAGGATGAAAGCATGCACGAACAAGGCAAACGAAAGACAAAGCCAGCAGCACCTCTATGGACACCGTACACGGATCCGGGGCTAGCGAAAAAGAAAAAGAAAGTGGTCCAACAGCAGGAGGAGGAGGTGGTAGAGTCTATAGACCCCGTAGAAGTGGTCTATAATGAATATAAAGCGGCAACCACATTGGATCTCAGGTATATTTAAACAAAAAAAAAAAAAAAAAACGTTTCTAATTTTTGTATCCTTATTGGTAATGTAAGAAAATATATAATAATGTTTAATACTTTTTTTTTGAATTGTAGGTGTTCGATTGATCGTTGTGGGTGGTCTGTGATACCAACCACATTGGTCACACTCGAGGATGTGGACAACTGGTTGACTAATGAGCACATCGATTCTTATTTGATGTGCCTAAGAAAAAAAGGGTGGAATGAGATGGCAGATCGTAAATACGTTGTCCATGATACTTCTTTGTTTGTAAATATTTACATTTAAGTTAGTTATGCATTTATAATTTCATATTACGGTCGGTTGATTGGTAGTAACATGTTTAATTTTTATCATGCAGGCAATGATGACAGCGCATTATAGCCTACATTACGTCCGCAAACAAAGAACATTTAATCCAGTTACAGCTGATGTACCCTCAGAGTGGCTTGCGTACGGTCGTGGGCATATAGACGCATCAGTCCCGTGGTGGCGGGTTGATAGTGTAAGTGTAGTTCGAACGTTAATATTTATTATATGATTATCCCTTCTAGTCCTATAGTACTAACGTTTTGAAATGCATGTATTGCTACCGTGTAGCTTGAATCAACAATATTAGGTCCTTTGTGAGGTGTGCATTAGAGAGCAAAGAATCATAATGTATGATCCCTTGGCAAATGTTGACATAGCCTATCGACGAGAGCCACTTGAGCCGCTGGTACGTTTGATGCCTATTTTGTTGCGGTTTGTGGGATTTTACGAGAAGACACAGGTAGCTATGCCACTCGTGGATGTCCGGTGGAAAGTTCAGCGTCTTGGACAATCAGTTGTGCCCTAGCAACCTGATGGGTGAGTAAGTTTATAGGTTAATTAATATATATATATTAATGATATTTAATTATCTTTATGTTAATATATTAACATAAACATAAATTAATATAATGTTAATATAATTATCTTAATGTATATAGTTTAACATTAATATAATTATATATTATATGTTATGATTAACATTAATATATAATTATAGCTTAATTATTATACATAGTTTATATATTATGATATATACAGGACAAGTTGCGGAGCATATGTGGCCATGTACGTGCGCGACCTTTTGCAACAGAGAACGAGTACATGGAAATCAAGAAAATGTGAGACCGTTGCAGATGCCATTGCACTGAGGGCAAGATGGCCAGAGACATATATATGTGCTCAAAGCCGATATATAAAGTTAATAATTTTGGAAAATGGTTTGTAGACAGTGATGGAGAAATTGTATATAAATAAATTTAATTATTCTTTTATTATTACTCATTATTTATTTGATGGTATTGCATTCTATATTTTCCAATTGCCAACAAATCATTATAATTAAACATTATAGTTAATAATATAATGTTAATATAATATAATATTAATCTAATGTTAATCTAATGTTAATAATATAATGTTAATATAATAATATAATGTTAATCTAATGTTAATATATTAATATAATGTTAATAATATAATATTAATATAATATTAATATAATGTTAATATAATATTAATCTAATGTTAATATAATAATATAATGTTAATATAATGTTAATATATTAATATAATGTTAATCTAATGTTAATAATATAATGTTAATCTAATGTTAATATAATATAATGTTAATCTAATATTAATATAATATTAATCTAATGTTAATCTAATGTTAATAATATAATATTAATCTAATGTTAATATAATAATATAATGTTAATCTAATGTTAATAATATAATGTTAATATAATGTTAATATAATATTAATCTAATGTTAATATAATAATATAATGTTAATCTAATATTAATATAATGTTAATATAATGTTAATCTAATGTTAATAATATAATGTTAATATAATATTAATCTAATGTTAATATAATAATATAATGTTAATCTAATGTTAATATAATGTTAATATAATATTATATTAACATTAGATTAATATTATGTTAATATATTAATATAATGTTAATCTAATGTTAATATTATAATCATATAATCTAATGTTAAGAATATAATGTTAATATAATATTAATCTAATGTTAATATAATAATATAATGTTAATATAATATTAATATAATGTTAATCTAATGTTAATAATATAATGTTAATATAATATATATTAATCTAATGTTAATATAATAATATAATGTTAATCTAATGTTAATAATATAATGTTAATATAATGTTAATCTAATTTAATATAATAATATAATGTTAATCTAATGTTAATATATTAATATAATGTTAATCTAATATTATATATTAATATAATGTTAATCTAATATTATATTATTATATTAACATTATATTAATATTATGTTAACATTAACCTTAATATTATATTAACATTATATTATTAACATTATATTAACATTATATTATTAATATTATATTAACATTATTAATATGTTAACATTAACCTCATTATATATTAACATTATATTAATATATTAACATTAGATTAACATATATTATTATATTAACATTAGATTAACATATTTAACATATAACATTATTAACATATATTAACATTATATTAATATATTAACATTAGATTAACATTATATTATTATATTAACATTAAATTAACATTATATTAATATATTAACATTAGATTAACATTATATATTATATTAACATTAGATTAATATTATATTAACATTATATTAACATTATATTATTAACATTAGATTAACATTAGATTAATATTATATTAATATATTAACATATAATATAATATATAATGTTAATATAATATTATATAACATTAGATTAACATTAGATTAATATTATATAACATTAGATTAACATTAGATTAATATTATATTAACATTAGATAACATTATATTATTATATTAACATTAGATTAATATTATATTAACATTACATTAACATTATATTATTAACATTATATTAACATTATATTAATATTATATTAACATTAAATTAACATTATATTATTATATTAATATAGATTAATATTATATTAACATTATATTATTATTAACATTAGATTAATATTATATTAACATTATATTAACATTAGATTAACATTAGATTAATATTATATTAATGTATTAACGTAATATAATATTAATCTAATATTAATCTAATGTTAATATATAATATATTTAAATATAACGATTTATATAAATAATATATAATATATTTAAATATAACGATTTATATAAATAATTCATGTAAAGGGAAATAAAATGAAAATACAAATAGAAATAAAATCAACCCAAGTAAAAATCGGTTTTTAGGAGTACATGAAAAACCGATACCGATTTTTGAAGACCTCTTAAAAATCGATCCACACTTGACGTGCTGGAACATGTGGTGGCAGTGGATCGGTTTTCGAGGAGGCATGGAAAACCGATACCGATTTTTCAGAGTTATTCAAAAACCGATCGACATACCTCTACGTTGGGGAAACGAAAGGCAACTTGATCGGTTTTTCACCATATCTGGAAAACCGGTATCGGTTTTTCAGGCTCCATGAAAAATCGATTTTAATGGTTCCGAGATGATTTGAAATGAGCCAAAAACAGTACACATGGAATAATAATTTATACAGCTGTATTAATACATAATTGAGTAATTAATATAAAAACGTTTACATAAAACATGCATAAACAAAATGTCAATCAATTGCTACTCATCATTTCCGTCAGTAGCCATTTGTGGATCGGGAGTAGGAAACCGTAATACACATCAACGTTGGTTGTGTCCAATCTCATGACACAAGCGACATCTTCGAGAACGTGGCTCATTTTCAGTAGCATTTGAACTCGTTCCAACATCCGCATCCACTTCTACGCTTGTCCCTTCACTGATAAAAGTTGAGGGGTTAGGGCAACGAAGACGGTTGTGTCCCCTTTGACCACATCTTCCACACTTTTTTCGACGAGGATCTTCCCCAGCTGAAGGAATCCGAACCTCCTTCGGCCTACCTGCTTGTCTTTTACCTTTCGGTGGTAATACAACCATACTTCTAACTTCCGCTGAAACATTCCAACTGGTCAATTTAGGGACAAGATTAATCGGACGTGCATATGCAACTTTTAGCCACTCCACGCTATAATACTGACTGCAAAGTGTATCACAACTGACGCCTTTGAACCTGACATGTATCAACAATTTAAGTGTTATGCTATGACATGAAATACTAAAAAAAACAATGTATAATTACCATACCTGGCCACAGCACATGCATGAACACATGACAACTGATCAAGGTTCCACTGCTTACACGTACATGTGTGCTGTTGAATGTCAACCATCGTATCTCCTTTGCTATAATGTATGACACTGTAATGATACGGTTCTGTAATGGGATATACGCTACCTTCCGTGGATAAATCTTTTGCCAACATGATACGATCGTATGCTGTGGTAGTAACATACGTTGTGAGCTTCTCAGCAGCAACACGTCTATTATTAAACCATCTCTGCAATACATTTCTTACATATTCATGTGCAGTTGTTATTGGCAAACGACGTGCTTGTATCATGCAATTGTTAAGCGACTCTGCAATGTTGGTAGTCATCATTTCATATCTTCTTCTTGGACAATGTGCTCGTGACCACCTGCTCACTCCAGCCTTAACCAAAGCTTCATGTGTGGCCGGATGCAATGCACGCATTTCTTCCAATATTCTGTTGCATTCATCGGGCACATAACAGTATGCTGCATTGTAAAATGCATTTTCCACATCCGAACACTTTTTACACTGTTGCTTAAGGTTTTGCCACAAGTGGAAAAAACATAACACATGTGGGACTTCAGAAAAAGCTGTTTTCATCCCATTCGATATGCTCTTATGACGATCCGATACAATCACCAACTCGTCTAACACCTCGATTGCTCTTCTCAACCTTTTTAGGAACCAAGTCCACGAATTGTCTGACTCTCCGTCAACAAATCCAAAGGCGATGGGATAAATCATCTCCGACCTATCTTTGCACGCAGCAAAAAAAATCACCCCTTTATATTCACCTTTCAAATGAGTGGCATCAATAGCAACAACCGGTCTCATGTAAGACCGAAAACCCTCAATAGAAGCTCCAAGTGCAACGAAGGAATACAAGAACCGGTTGTTTTCATCTGTCTTAATTACTGTCATTGTACCGGGGTTTGAAAGTTTTAACATCTCGAAGTAGGACGGAAGCTGTTGATATGATTCATCCGCTTGCCATATGCTAGTTTCTTTGCATATTGTAAAGCCTTCCAAGCTTTACTATATAAGATTTGCACTCCATATTGCTCTAGCATTTCTCCAACCAAACGATTAGGTGTATAAAGATCTCTTCCCACCTTTCCTGCATACAATTTTTCAATCACAATAGCCTTCACACTCTTCATATGTGATTCCATGACTGTTTGACGACACGTGTGTTCCGCTACATAATTCAACACAAACCACATTGAACAACCTTTCTGCATCTTGCACGAACACTAAAGCTACAAGTTTTATCTTTACAACCGGCTTCAAATCGCTCCGTGTTCGAACGTCTAACTCGATATTCAAACTTAGCTTTCAGAGCATATTCGTCAATAGCTATAGTCATTTCTTATTTACTAGTAAAGAATGCTCCTTTATACAACGTACCACGTTAGTAGACGGTTGACGTAGTGCTTGAAGTAGCTTCAATGTCCCCCAATTCTACACCAGAAACAATCCAGTATGGTTGTGAAGGATTGTTCTGAAATTGTAAACCTGAAAATCTTATTTCTGGAAACTCTTCTTCTTCTGCGATATCATCAAATCGAGTTTCCTCTTCATCACTATCTCCGGTTTGCTCTTCATTACTATCTTGTATTCCATCACCATTATCATCTGTGTCTTCATCTTCATCATCAATACCATAATTCGTATAGTCATCATTAACGTCACGAATGAAACTTTCAACCGATGTAAATGGGGTGATAGAAGTATCAACTTGATTGCTCCCAATGCCTGAAGTGAGATAAAAATGACTTTCAACCATATGTGGATTTACTGGTCTATCCGTATTTGCCTCGTCATGTCTTATGCTTGGAATTGAATCAGTGACAAATGGACGAACGGTACGCCTACTAACCCCAGCTCCAAAATCTCTGGCAATTTTATCGATATAAATCGCTTTAACATCAATATTTTTTATCGCTATCAAACCAACAACACCAAGATCGGACATGATACGTATCTTTTTAACCTGACCATTTGTTGTACTTTGTAGTAAATAATATATACGGATTTCCCACTTTCTTCTATCAATAGCAGCCTCTCTGTATACAACATCCACCAATAATGAAAAACTACTATTTTTGTGGATCCCACACATGATCGACTCCCCTCCAATGTAATTACATCCATTCCACTCTCCGTCAAAGTTGATTACAACGGTCTCTTGAGCCATTCCTGCAACATTTAAATCAAATGATAATTAAATCTCATTTCAATAGGGTAATATTACAAAATATAATCATATCGAATCATATTCAATACATAGCAACACAAACATATAAAAAAAACCATTAAAAATGTGTTAAATTCGGTTTTCCAGTGAAGTTATCGGTTTTTCATTCTCTCAAAAAACCTTAATTCGGTTTCGATTTTTCAACCACTGGAAAACCGGGATTGATTTTTTAGTCACTGAAAAATCGGGATCAGTTTTTCAGCCTGATTTTTCAGTTCGATCAATTTTTCAGCTACTGAAAAATCGGGGAAAACCGGGATCGATTTTTCAGTAATCAGGGCTCTGAAAAACCGATCCCACAGAGTGGAAAACCGATTATCGGTCACGAAAAACCAATTTCGTCGCAGATTTTACAGATTTCGTCACAGATTTCATAAACATTTAGATCTCACAACCAAATCATTCTTATAGTCTTTTAGCTAGCAATATGAACAAAACAACTTAAAAATCAACAAAAAAAACTCATACATTACCTTTCAAACTCAAATGGAAGAAGAATCTTCAAAACCTTCAATGGTGTAAACCTTCAATGGATCCAAAAACTTCAATAGTTGAAGAAGCTCGAATGACTAATCCCCTCAACAAATTATTTTTCAGCTGCAATGGATCTCAAAAATCTTCGTAATTTTCGTAATTTTCAGCTGCAATGGATAAGAAGATGGAAAAGGGAGACTATTGGTAGGAGAAGGAAGAAGGTTATTTTCGTAATTTCATATTTGGGCATTTTAGTCATTTTAACTTAAGGGTATTTTGGTAATTTCATATTTGGGTATTTTAGTGATTTTAACTTAAGGGTATTCTGGTAATCTTGGGTATACAATGGAAATAGTTTGTTTAGGAGGTTAAATCAAATTTTTTAAATAGCTGGGTAAAAACAAATTTTTTTTTTTTATTTGGGTAAAACCAATAAATCTCCCTGAAAACTATTCAAATAAAGAATTGCATCCAAATTTCAGAACTTCACATCTAAATTTCCCAACTTTTTAGCATTCAAATTTCACAACTTTATTGTAGCCAAAATTTACAAGGTTTTAACCTTATTGTAAACATTAAATTTCATGCTTACATGTCTCATTCCAAAAAAATCTTTTAATAAACTACTTACTTGGTGTTTCCATAAATCGCCTATGCTATTTATAACTTTTATTCCATCTAAATTCCACAACTTCATAGTAGACAAATTTCACAATTTTCAACTTTATTGTAATAGTTGGATTTCATGTTTATATGTTTTAGTTAGTAACAGACCCAAAAATTTATATAAAATAGGACACTGGATTAAAATATGTTATACACAAAAATCCAACTATTATGTAAATACTATTAATTAACATACCAATACAAATCAAACTTATATATATATCAACAGTTAGAGTTTGATAGGACTTGTGGAGATTATATATATATATATATAATTCTAAGTTAATCATACCAAAGATGTGTTAAACCCAATCGACTTAATGTATGATTCAAAAGCTAACACATATAGCATTATGAAACTTCCACAATAAATAAAGAAAACTCTCCCACACATGTTTATAAATATGCGAGATGAGATTTAAACCGTTATCACTAATGTGAATAGGAAATGTACTAATAATTTTGAACTATCAGTAGATGTGAATTTAAAGTGATTGAATCAATTATATCATTTTTGGGTTTCATAGTATTACTATTCACTACCAACAATAATTATAATGTTAAAAAAACTAATACCATAGTATATGATTTAAAAAGAAAATTATTGAATAAAAAGTTCACATCAAATCAAAATAACACACCTAATAAATGAACTTGGATAAAGTCACACTTATATTGTAATTAAAATATCTTTAAAAAACAAAACAATAAAATAATAAAATCAATACTGTGTTACAACAAAAGAAATGAAAGATAAAAATAATTAAAACATTCTAATCAATTGGAAATTTTGATCTTATAAATTTAAACAAGGAAAATTCACAAATTAACTGTTGGTTAAGTTGAAAAATTATATAATTTATATGACAAAATATTAAAAAAATGATATAATCATTAAGTATAAACATTTAATAAAAAAAGTTAAGAATTCAATAATTTACCTTGTAAAAATATAAATACGTTATTATATGGATAAAAGTAGAGAATAAAAATTAAGAATATATTCATACATACATATATAATTATAAAAAACAAAAAAACAATACTATATATTAAATTTTATTTTTTTAAAATATAATAATATTATTATTATTATTTTAACTATTTTAGGTGCCCCACCTGAACTAACATTGGTCCGCCCCTACTCTTATCTAGTGTAGTAATTTTCTTGGAGAGAATTATCTAGTATAGTATTATTACCAAATAAAGGGCTAACAATATTTAGTGCCTTAAAAGTTAGAGCATCCAAAAATTCACAACCTTTTAGTATTTCACAGGTCATAAAACTCACCACTTAATATCAAGAATCTCACTTTAATGTAGCCAAAATTTTCAGTTTTTCCACCTTAATTATTGTACGTAAATGTTGAATTTCATGCTTGCATATCTCAGTCAAGAAATATTGTCAACATAAATTCATGCTTTCCATGGTATTAATCGCTCTATATAATACCTCACCATTGCCTTATAACTCATTTTCATAGTAATTGTAAAGCTGCACTGCATTTCCAGGCAATTATATTCCATGGATCTGCAATTCCAAATCTCTAAACTTCTCTCCAAGTCTGATATCACTACAAAACTTACGTTCCCAACTCAAATTCTGGAGCACATTCCGATTCCGCAAGGAATACATTTTGTTGATTTACAGGTTATGGACTCAACAGAACAACCGTGGACACTTCGTTACTACACCCGCCCTACTGGAAACCGAGCATGCCCCGTCTTCACAAAGGGGTGGCGGCAATTTGCCCGAGCCAAACGTCTTCAAGCTGACGATAAACTCATCTTTTGTGGGCACCAAGTTAGGTCTGCTCGTGGAGAACTGAAGATGCAGTACATGATTCAAGTGACTAGGCAAAGTAACGTCACTTATAAGGGTGAGCATGTTTATCTGGATGTGGAGAACTTTCTCTGAGTTTAAGTTCAGGACATACTATATGTATGTGTGTGTGTGTGTGTGTGTGTGTGTGTAGTCTCTGAAGGTTTTAGAGCGTTGGAGCAAATTTGCATGGATGACTCGAAAAGTGGGGGCAGTGGGGCACGAATCTGAACGTTTTGATAAATCGAGTATTGTATGTATAATTTTGTACCATGTATGCGCTGATATGATCACACCTGTTGAATGAAAATTAGAGCAAATAGAAGCTTCCATCTATAGTAATCTCTAAATTGGTAAGTAGATAAGATTTTGTAGTATTTCAAAATCTTTCTAAAAGCTAATTTTATGAAACCCTGTCTACCTAAAACTTACTTTTATAAATAGCTCATAGTATATATAAATCAGAACAAGCAAAACAAGGAATACACAAATTTCTTTAATTAATTAATTTATTTTCAATTCTTTGGGTAGTTTAAAGTAATTAGACATTGGTTTATTGTCAGATTATATTGTAACCAAAATTTTCGAAAGTACATGTAGCAATCTCCCTGACCAAAAACCAAAAACATGTGGTTCATGATAGTGATTTTAGTTTGCCTATATTATGATTTTGTCATAGCCAAAATTTTTGAATTGCATGTAGCAATCTCCCTAACTCAAAAACGAAAACATACAGCCCAATAGAAGGAGACCAAGAAGATCGAACAAAAGCCGAACAGTAGGTTGAGGCCCATCTCTTGCTAACCGAGGCCTGATGAGCCCACTCCGGCGGTTCTCTTTCTAACTTCAGTGGTTGAAACACCGGCTACCGAAACCAACTTAACTGTTTCACGATAGCTTATGTACTTTTCATTACAACTTAACCATATTCAATGACTACTTAATTGATTGTTTGTTTCCGTTATTGGATTATCAAGTTCCATTTAACATCAATGAATGTGTTATATGAATGAACATCTAGTGGCATGGAGAGATAGAAAGTAGAGTTCAATTGTAATACAGATCATTTAACGATTTATGGGGACTTTATTACAAGAGAAAATGCCTTAAATGATCCATTTGGAGAGGCGGACTCCAAAACTAACCTTTTTATTTTTGATAGTACAAAAAAGAGCATGAATGAACAAAAATGCCCTTAAGAGTCATTTTGTGCAATCAATCCCAACCTATAGGTTGAGAATCTCAACCTCGGGATTGAGATTCCCAACCTCAAGGTTGGAATTCCCTACCAATCTCAAATGTCTAAGGTTGGGATTCTCAACCTTTAGGTTGGGATCCCAACTTAAAGGTTGAGAATCTCAACTTTAGATTTTATTCAAGTTTGGGATTCTCAACCTCAAGGTTAGGATTCCCTACCAATCCTAAATATCCAAGGTTGGGATTCTCAATTTTTAGGTTGGGATCCCAACCTAAAGGTTGAAAATCTCAACCTTAGATGTTTATTTAAGTTTGGGATTCCTAACCTCAAGGTTGGGATTCCCTACCAATCCTAACTTTTAGGTTGGGAATCCCTACCAATCCTAACTTTCAGGTTGAAAATCCCAACCTCGAGGTTGGGAATCTCAACCTCTAGGTTGGGATTTTTAATCTTGATTTTAAAAATCAAAACTGTGGGGTTATTTTGTAATTAAATAAATTTATGGGGTTATTTCGTAATTATAATATTTATCATAGAGGGTGCTTCTTACCCAAGAAACGCCCTTAAAGATATTTTCTAAAATTACAGAATTGCACTTTTAATTTTCTAAATTATCAAAACTGACCTTATTATAATTTTTTAAAAATTCATGATGGAATTCGTAATTAAACAAATTTTTAGGGTTATTTCGTAATTATAATATTTATTATAGAGGGCGCTTCTTACCCAAGAAGCGCCCTTAAAGATATTTTCTAAAATTATAAAATTACACTTTTAGTTTTCTTAATTATCAAAACTGACCTTATTATTATTTTTTGAACAAAATTACCCCTCTCATTCCTTCAACATCAAAATCCATAATTTCCCACAATTCATCAACATCATCAACCACAATTCATCAACATCATCAATCCAATTCATCAACATCATCATCTCCCACAACAACAACAATATTATCAAATCGTTCATAACATTAATAAACAAACAAACAAAAAGAAAAAAAAAAAAAAACAGAACAGATGGTGGTTCTGGTCAGCGACGGGTTCGTCGCCGACCAGAACCGTGGTCTCTGGTTCTGGGTTACGAACCCAGAACCAGAGAGGGAACCCAAAACCAGAGACCATCTCTGGTTCTAGGTTCGCGACCCAAAACCAAATGGTTCTGGGTTCTGGGTTCGGTGAATCGCCGAATCAACTCAGGAAAAAAAAAAAGGAAAGAAGAAGAAGAAGAAAAAAGGGTGAATTCGCAATGGGTTATCCAAAAAGGGTCATTTTTCAACAAAACCCTTATTACAAAGGAACATAGAACTAAAACAAGGATGTTTATCGGAATCAACGGGCCCCTGTAGACTGGCTGAGAGCAGGTGATAGGAATTCGAAGTATAAAGCGACAGCTCGAAAGAAGAAAAATACAATATCCACACTTTTGAATCGGCATGGGCAGATAGTGGAGCACCCCCATAGCATTATGTCAGTGGTGCGTGAATACTTTGTGGAGCAATTTACATCCCAAGCTCCGTCACAAGATCAATTGGACAGTGCAATGGAAGGAGTTTCTACGGAGTTAAATGAAGAAGCTATTTCCTGGTTGGAAAACCATTCACGGCAGATGAAGTAAAAGGAGCAGCTTTCGATTTGGGGCCTCTAAAGGCGCCGGGACCCGATGGCTTTCAAGCCATTTTCTTTCAAAAGAATTGGAATGTGATTGGTACCGATGTCACTGCAGCATGTTTGAGTGTCTTGAACGAGGGAGCTTCTGTGAGGCAATCCAATCGGACTCATGTGGTTCTCATCCCTAAGAAGAATGCTCCGGTGCAGGTGCAAGATTATCGACCAATCAGCCTTTGTAATGTGGTCTACAAAATTATCTCCAAGACCATTGCCAATCGATTCAAACGAGTCTTGCCAAGTCTAATCTCCGCAAATCAGTGCGCGTTTGTGCCTGGAAGATCCATAGCAGACAACATATCAATAGCTTTCGACTTACTTCATTCTTTTCAACAAAGGCATAAAGGGAAGAAAGTTTATGTGGCGTTGAAGTTGGATTTAAGCAAGGCTTGCAATCGGGTTGAATGGCCTTGTGTAACGCGAATGTTGACAAAGATGAAGTTTCCTTTACGATGGGTGCGGTTAATCTTGGAGTGTATCTTTGGAGTGTATCTCAACGTGGGAAATGACTTTCATCATCAATGATCAAGTTCGGGAACGGGTATTTCCTTCAAGAGGTATTCGCCAAGGCTGCCCATTATCGCCATAGATTTTCCTATCGTGTGGTGAGGTGTTCTCCTGTCTATTGAGTAAAGCTGAAGGTAAAGCGGAAGGACTGGGGTACAGATGCTGGGGAAGCCCAGTGATGAGTGTGAGTCACTTGTTATTTGCTGATGACACTGGTGTTTGGAAGGACCTCGACTGAGAGCTGTAGAGCACTCAAGCAGATCTTAAGCATGTATGAGGAAGGTACAGGACAGAAGATTAACCTTCAAAAGTCCAGCATTACCTTTAGTTCCAATGTTCAAAATCAAACAAGAGAGGAAATCAGAAGAAGCTTAGGCCTTCAAGATAATTCTCATGACCGGTACCTTGGACTGCTTTCTACTGTTGGTAGAGCAAAAACAGGGTTGTTTAACACCTTAAAAGATCGGGTTTGGCAGAAAATTCAATGCTGGAAAGGGAGCCTCTTCTTAATGGATGGTAAAGAAGTGTTGTTAAAGGTAGTAGTGCAAGCAGTGCCCATTTATACTATGAGCACTTTCATGATGCCTAAGACATTGTGTGAAGAACTAGGAACTATGATGTCTAAATTTTGGTGGCGTATGAAGAACGGGAAAAGGCAGATCAGTTGGTCAAAATGGGAGTTGCTATGTCGTCTGAAAGCGATGGGGGGGCTTGGATTTAAAGATCTCGTCATCTTTAACCAAGCATTGTTGGCTAAGCGAGTATGGCAGCTGCAAAACCATCAAGATTCGCTGATGCATCAAGTTTTCAAGGCTAAATATTTTAAAAAAGAGGCTCTTCTCCAAGTTAAGCTAAAACCAGGGGCGTCGTATCACTGGCGAAGTCTATTATGGGGACGAGAGTTACTCGTTAAAGGAACTAGATGGAGGGTTGGAAATGGCAACACTATTCGGGTTTTCCAAGATCCCTGGTTGCCATGGCCAAGGTCGTTTCGTCCAGTTACACCCTGTTTCAGCAAAGAATTGACAGTTCGATCCTTGATGCTATCCAATGAAAAAGCTTGGGATGTAGAGAAAATTTGGAACTCTTTTATGGACATGGATGTTTCCAGGATACTTTCTATTCCCATTAGCTTGTATGGTCGACCAGATTCGCTAACATGGCATTTTCAGAAACAAGGAGCCTATGATGTCAGGAGTGGCTATCGAATGGAGCTCATGGACCGTGTTAGGGAGGCTTGTTCCAATCCAGGCCCAGCTGCGCTATGGTGGTAGAAACTTTGGAGCCTGAAAATTCCACCCCAGCTGAAAGTTTTTACATGGAGAGCATGTAATGAGGCTCTTCCAACCTTTGCAAATTTGTTTAAGCGCCATATTCCAGTTTCCCCTACTTGTCCTTTGTTTGGAGAAGAAGCAGAACTGATGAAACATGCCCTCTTCTGGTGTCCTGAAGTGTCAGCTGTGTGGGAATGTACCAAATTTTGTCATATTTTAGAGCTTAAACTAAACCAACCAGTATTGAAGGTAGTATGTGATGTAGCCAATTTGGTCACCAATGCAGATTGTGAGCTATTACGCATGATCCTCTGGGGCATTTGGACAAACAGAAATAATGCTATTCATCAGAATCCAGTTAGGAATGCATGTGATTTGATACTCTGGACAGCACACATCTTACAAGAATTCAACAAGGTACATCAGTCCTGATGAATAGCATGGAAACTCTTACCAGCGCCGATAACAAATCGTTCTCCCGCAATCAGTTTGCAACATGGAAACTTCACGATGATCTCAGATGCAGCTGTAAAACCAACTATGGACTGGATTGGAATTGCGGTGCACTTTTGTAATTGGGAGGGTAATGTTGAAGCAGCCCTCTTTGTTCCTATCAAAAGGAATTTATAATCCAGAAATGGGTGAGTTGTTGGCACTAAGGTATGGATTACAATTTGCGAAACTGATCGGCTTGCAGCTTCAGGATGTAAATGTGGAAGCTTCCAATGTGGTTTATGCAATAAACTCAGATTCAGTGTGGTTTTCTGAAATGAAAACAGTCATCAATGATATCCAAGTTTTGTTTAAGGAAGGTGGGGTTCAGAAATGCCAAGCGATTCCGCGTTCTCGAAACGGCATGGCCAGTAACTTTGCTTCATTAGCTGTACAAAAGAAAAAGGATGGCTGCTGGAATGCAGCAAATGTAGTTTCTGTTTTGACAGTGTAATGTTTTTGTGTTGTTTCATAATGCTTTTGTGTCGTTTTGACAGTGTAATGCAGAAGAAGAAGTTTCAAAAAAAAAAAAAAAAACATAGAACTGAAACAACTACTGTGTACAAACCAACAAACCACATAAACTATTATTCTAACCGCCCCTTAGAACCCCATTTCTTCATTAGTTCCCACATTGACGTTGACAGGCTCTTCCTGCTTTACACTCACAGCTTGCGTCTCCTCACTCTTTGGAGTTTGAAGCACTCCATCCTTAGCAGCTTCTATCTCGGTGGTGGTGACTTCTGGCTTGACTTAGTCTTCTTTCTTTGGAGTCATCACAGGACTTTTTTCCTCCTTTGGTTTTGTTGAATCACACGAACTTGGCACATAGCTCCTTGAACCACAGGAGCTTTTCCTTTCCATTTCTGCTTCTTTAATTCTTTGACTACTCCTGCTTTAAGATTGATGAAAAAGAATGAAGAAATGTATCTGTATTTATACAAGTATAGCAGACTGTTGGGATTCATTCTAGTTAGTTGCCCGAATCTTTTAGGGTCATTTTCTATCAGCTTACACTTTTAAGTCTGATGATAACTAATAATTCTCATTTAAAGTAATGGTTTATTTGTTGGATGAATCTTCAATTAATATTGATGAAACCAATGTGTCATAAACATTACTCTTAATTCTCTGTGTGTGTCTCTTCAAATGAATGCCATGTACCTTGTATGTGCATGCACCTTCTCCCTAGTGTATTCATATACTTATGGACCTGCTGAGATGTATATGTACACAACCATGTATTGTTTAGCAATTACTGATAACTCAATCTCTCTACAACACAAACCAGAAAGATAAAGGCTCTTTTGCTATGTACATGTACTCGTATAGTGTCCAATGATATTGAAAATAACTTTAATTTGTTTACCTTTCTTAAAATTCTTTATTGAGTACTCATATGATTATAAAAATTATATCAGTATCATTATTTCTTTTTCTTTTTTTTTTAAGAAAACTAAAAATGTTAAAGGTTTTATATAGAAAAATGTTTACTATTTTCAAAGTTTAAGAAAGATAAATAAAATTTGCCCGTTTGAATTCAAAATACAGCATAATATAACATTCTTATATAAATACATATAAAGGTATATAATACACTCTAAATATACAAAATAAGGAAATTCATAGAATTGATCAAGACTAAATCTGGCTAGTTAGAGATACAAGTAAAAATCCATGAACAGAAAAAACAAATTGAAATCATTTCCTGAATGAATCTTCCATTACAAAATGGTGTATAAATTGATCAAGCAGTATACACCTTAAATACTATGAACAATTTGTAGTTTGGCAAACTATCAAATTCCTCCAGTTTTAGAATCACATATTTCGGTGTTTTTGACTAAAGCTGACATCATTCCATTAGAACGATTAAGTTTTTAGGCTTAACAACCAATTTCTTCTTGTTTGCACATACAGACTTCAAGTTTACCTTAAAACAAAAGAGAATTAAT
This sequence comes from Litchi chinensis, assembly GCA_019925255.1. Taxonomy (NCBI): domain Eukaryota; kingdom Viridiplantae; phylum Streptophyta; class Magnoliopsida; order Sapindales; family Sapindaceae; genus Litchi; species Litchi chinensis. The sequence goes on from CM034466.1 coordinate 31,169,351, forward strand.
ACACAAAGTTACCAATCTATGTAAAGCATCACTATCATGGCACACTATCTTCCATCTTCATTTTATTTCTATCATTGCCAACACTGTTTTGACTTGATATATATTATTGTATTTAACAATTTCAAAAATAAACTTGCTGCTTGGTATAACATAAACTATATTGAAAAGAAGATAGCTGGTACAGATACATTATTCATGTGTGCTATAAATAAAGCACAACCAGGTATCTAGTGCATAAAAGGTTGTGGATAACATAAACCATTGAAGACCTGTCTCCTACATAACTACTTCAAATTCCATATGAACTTGCAACACCCACTTCCTCTGGACCCATTATCAACCTTCACAGTTTCTTCTATCTTCAAAGAGACAAAGTCCTTCTCCTCGACCTTTGGAATCTTTTGGCTTACTACAGCCTTTTGATCAGGTTCTTCCCTGGAGACATCAGGCTTAACATCTTCTTTATTTGGTGTTACCAAGCAAGGACTCACTGCAATGTTCAACCTTGAGCAACAACTTTTTTGCTCCATCTTCAATTATTTCTCAAAACTGTTAAAATGAATTAGAGACTTTGTAACCAGAATGAGTTGAAACGATCAACTACATAGAAACATTTGTTGTGGCTGGTTCTCTTCTACATTTCAAGTTTTGTTTTACGTGTACAGGCCTTAGCTCAACAATGAAATGCAAGTCCCTGGCTGCTCTCAGAGAGCGAAATTCACTTTCAAGTGTATGAATCCGTATTATCTTGCTACATGGAATTGAGAGTCTCAGCATTGAAGGTTGATGCAAATTGATTAAAGCAAGGACTCATGAAATCATGTAATGATCTTATCAACCTATAATCGAAGACCAATAGAATGAAAGACATAGAGATGTCAACCAATCGCACTCTGCCCTGGCAATTTCTTAACACTCTTTTCCGTCATCAACACTCTCACCTTCTCAACATCATCCCACCTACCCTCATCTGCATAAATATTCGACAACAAAACATAATTACCAGAATTCCATGGTTCAAGTTTAATAAGCTCTTTAACAGAATGCTCTGCAAGTTTCACATCACCATGACTACGACAAGCACTTAGCAATGCACCCCATAAAGCTGCATTTGGACTTACACTCATGCTTCTAATCAAATCAAAAGCTTCCCTCACATGTCCACTACGTCCAAGGACATCGACCATACACCCATAATGCTCAAGTTTTGGCTCAATCTGGTGCATTCCAATCATTGAACCAAACAACTCCCAGGCCTTTTCCACCAAACCAGCATGAGCACAACATGCTAAAACTCCAACAAAGGTCGAATCATTCGGGCTCACACTTTCACTCATCATCTTCTCAAACAACTCCACCCCAACCTCACCTTGTCCATTAAAAGCCATTCCCGAAATCATAGCATTCCAAGAAACCACATTTTTCTTACACATATCATCAAAAACCCTACTAGCACTCTCCAAAAGTCCACACTTACAATAAAAATCCACCAATGCATTCCCCACGGAAACAAACCCTTGAAAAAGCCTACTCGATTCAGCATACACATGAATCCACTCCCCCACATCAACAGCCCCCAAACGCGCACAAACAGGCAACACCGACACCAAAGTAGCCTCATCCAATCCAACTCCTCGTTCACACATCTCACGAAACACCCCCAAAGCCTCACCATCTCTCCCACTTCGTGCCAAGTAAGAAATCATCGAATTCCAGGTAACAGCACTCCTCTCATTCATTTCCCTAAAAAGACGAAACCCCATATCAACATCCCCCTTTTTACAAAACCCTTTAATCATCAAATTCCAAACCACCACATCCCTCATACCCATTTCATCAAACACCTTCAAGGCACTCTCCATATCACCAAAACCACTATACAATTCCACAACCCCAATTCGTATCGATCCAAACTTCTCAAACCCACATCGAATAACCTCGCCATGAACAGATTCTCCAACTCTAGTCTCACAAACACCGCAACACGCCTTCAACAAGGGCGCGAAAGTATACTCATCAGGGCAAATGCTACGAAGTTTCAATAGGACAAACAAATTTATAGAGTTTTGGCGAAATGGGTCGTCGAGAGAGCACGCTTTGATCATAGAATTGAAGAGGAGGATGGAGGGATAGTGGGTCTGGTTGAAGACTTTGGCTGCGTATGGAGTCTTGTTGAGGGAGCCGCAGACGGAAACGAAGTGGGAGAGGAGTTGGTTCGATTGGTGAAGGTTGTGGCGGAGGAGATGACCGTGAATTTCGGTCAGTCGGGTTCGGGTTTTGTGGCCGTGGAGGAGTCGGAGGAGTTTCCGCTCGATTTCCATGGAATGTCGACGACTCATTGAAGAACAAAAATGGAGGGAAAAAAAACCAAATAACGAGAATAAAGATAAGTTTTTCCAAAATAGGGACCAAAATAAAATTTGACCTAAATTTTAAGATTTTTTTTTAAGTAAATAGTTTTAAGGTTTTAATTTTTTTTTTTAACATATTAATGTGCCAATAAAAATAATTTTAATATTTGTGCAAGAAAAAAATTGTTCATTATACAAAATCATGAATAATTCTCTTATCAAGATGGGTTAAAAATTTGTTCATTAATATTATTAATGCTTTTGCAAGGTTGGAAAAATGATTTTGCAATGCTAATGACACTAGCCCAATTATGCAATAAATCATTTTGCAGGATTGTAAAAATGGTTTTGTTGCAAAACCACACCCCATTACAGTATGACTAAACCAAACAAAATTTCAAGACATCTTAGCGAAAGTAGATTATATTTATATCTAAAGACTAATCTTGAAAGAGTGCCATCAATTTATCCAAATTATAAGAAGGCATAACATGTATATGCACATCCAACTAGTGAAAAGAACAAATTGTAGGCTTGTAGCCTAGAAAAAAAATGTACAGGCATTGAGAAATCTAGAGAATGACGACATTCAACATCACAATTCATTTCACGCGACTAAATTGAAGTGAACTTGAAAGGAAAAATTGCAATGATAGAACTAAATTAGCTCATAAAATATCTCTCAAGGACAGATCATGAAAATGCATCTATGACTTCATTTAAAAAAAAAAAGAGAGTCTTGAAGACATTGAAAGTTACAATTGGACTGTCACCGAATCAACATACTATGATAATGTTACATCAGCTCACTCCTAGCAGAATCAGAGGGTAGATCGAAAATCATCATTTTTTGGACGAGTGGAAACTGCCAAATCCCATCATAGCCGCAATGTCAGGATCAATTTCTGTTTCAGCCTCCTCTTCTGCTAACTTCTCTTTCTGAACCCACGAATAGAACCAAACCAATCACAATTTCGTTGTCAGATAATGCAATATGACTTAATTGAAAAGATCACTCCCTATTAGCATACTAAACAGACTTGGAAAAGAAAAACATAAAATCACATACGCAATCCTATACAGACCTTCTTCTCTTTCTTTTTTTCTCGGCGTTGACGCTTTCGTTCCTCTTCTTCTTCTTGCTGTTTCATTAGCCGCTCATCAAGATCTACATTGCAAAAACAACAGAGACGTTAGTGTTCGATTTACTACATAGAACCTCAGCTCAAAAAGTTCGATTTTCTATTTCTTAATTATTTCTCTCCAAGTCTTACCTCGTTCTGTGAAGGTGCCAGGAACTTTCCGCTTCTTGAGCATGTCAAATCGCTCCCGAACCTTCATACAGACCAAAAGAAAAGCCAGTTATACATACAGCATGTCATTCTGAATACGTGAAAATGAAAAATAGAGTATTAAAACTAGACAATAATTTTGTCTACAAAGGATTTCATTCACATTCTTCTGATATCTATCCATAATAGGGAGGCGTAGATTCAAATTTTATGTTATATCATTAAAGTTGGTTATATTTTCAATGACTGAAATAGCTGAATCCCCACATTCATCAATAAAGAATACTCCTAAATATGTACCTGGTCAAGAGATGCTCGTTCAACCCGCATGGACATACCCAATGCTCTTTGATCTAGATAACACAACCAACTGAAAAATTAGATAAGTAGTTGTGTTATATAAGATATAAAGAAAGAGTGGTTCTGGACAGCCACTTACGTTTCTTTCCATTGATATGATCTAAGTAGTTGGCAGAATCCTTTACTACACACTCACAAACAGAACAGTAGTATCCAGCCTGCGAAGAACAAATTAAATCACAAAATGCCATTGTCATTAAAGAGGAATATTCTGCCTTTACTTTTACATAGACCTAAAACGCCATTACAAAACAACTAAGCCACCATATCTACAGAGCCCACATGAGCTCATATGGGGACCAGTCTAACTCAATCAAGCAGTTGTAGACGATCACCAAGATGACTAGTTCATATCTTCTTGTGATCATAATTAACAAAAGGAAATATTAACCAGCAAGAATAGTCTCCTATCCTAGCTTTTTGATACATTCTTCCTCTTAACTCAAAGAACATCAAATCAAAACCATAATGAAAGATTGAATTTATGATAGAACTCCAAGAGATGCCGAAAAATTGAATGAACCACAGGTGAAACCAACCTTGAAAGTTTTTACATTAAACGTACTAAACAAACCTTGAATGAATATAAGCAAAAACAAGGGAAAGAAACAAATGTACCTGTTGGCTTAAAGGAGCTATCGGAGTAACAACCTGCAAAGAGCATAACATGAGAAAGATAAGTAAAACAAACCATCAGATAATGATAAACATGAATAGAAACATGTGAGCGAGCACCCAAGTAAGGCCAGCAGCTCATTATATGAGCTTTGATTCCAAAATCATACATATCACAATTTGCAGCTAAACTTATACAAGAGGAAATCGCATAAACATTCCACATTCATTAATTCACAACTGCATCAACTTAACAAAACTCACAAACACACGAAAACGAAGAACAACTCACTTGAGTTTTGCCCAGACGAGATTCGAGGTCCACTACGTAGTCCCTATGCTTCAAGGGTTTCCTCTGCACCGGAGGACCTTTTGCTGCAAACAAATCAACGATAACAATTCAACCAATCAATACACTAAAAAATATAAAAATAAAAAATAAAAAACAAGCTGATTCACTTACATTTCGATTTAAACCGCTCATCCTCCTCCTATATAACACAAAACCCTAATCATCAAACGCAAGAAAAACCAAACTTCATTCAAAATTATAAATTTTTTTGAAAACTAAAACCTGTTTTTCACGCTCGCGAGCTCGTTCCAAGTACTCTTCGCGGTCGAATTTCCTTCTAAAAGTGTTATCAACACCAACAGGCTACCAAAAAAAAAACACATGAACAAATCCACAACTTAATTTCTAAAAAAAAAAAAAATCTAATCCAACTTGAATTCGAAAATAAAATTGAAAAAAAAAAAAAAGGTATTAAAGAGTGAAGTTGATCAATTGATACTCACGTTGTTGTTAGTAGACATTGAAGGTTTTGATTGATAATTTAGAGAGAGAGAGAGAGATTTGAAAATATGAATTTTCAAAGAGTAACCCCCAAAACCAGTGTCTTGCGTTGCAGATGATTGTTTTGGTTTTGGTGTTGCCGTTTTAGGGTCAATATTTTGGATGGAGACATAGGGGTGGCAATCGGGTGTTTGGTCTAGTGGTATGATTCTCGCTTCGGGTGCGAGAGGTCGCGAGTTCGATTCTCGCAACACCCCCCATTTATTTATGATGTTTTCTTTTGGGCTTGAACTCAAGAATTGTTGGGCTGAAAAAGAGAGTGTGTTTCTTTGTTTTGGGCTGAAAGAGAGTGTAGTTTTAGAACATGAATACAAGAATTGTTGGGCTAAAGAGGAGTGCGTTTTTAGAACATGAATGGAGCAAAGTTAGGAGTGGTACATTTTTATTTAAGAGCGTTGATATTTTCATTCCTCTAAACTGTGCGTACACTCATTTAGTAAGTTCACCCTATTAATGATTTTTTAAAATAATCTTTAATGGACTGTGTGTACAGAAGGGCTGTGTATGTAACCTAGTGGGGTGCAAATATCATTACTATTTACTTACGCAAATTTGAATTGTTGCACTTCAAATTCTATCCAACAACAATTCTTAATCAAATTTGAGTTGATACACTTAAAATTATCTGGAAGATGGTAATAAAAAATAATTAAATTTTTAAAGTTTGACATGATTGGACTAAACGTTTGTCAATATTTATTAAGATCAATTGTTACAAATATGGTTTAGATAGCTACTCGAACTATAGTAAAGAGGTCTCTTATATTATATTATGTGAATTTGAACTTTATCATGAAAATGAGAAAATATATATATACTAACTATTTAAATTGTGAGTAAATGTGCTACAAAAATAAAATGGTACAACTTGTTAGTTATGGAATAAAAAATAAATAAAATATTGAAGTCATAGAAAAAGAATAATAATCAACAAAAACAAATATCTCAATATCAAAATCATTGATAATTAGAATAACTTATGGAAAATTACATTATTAAATTAATTTTGAACAATATATATAAACATCATAATCTCACACTGGATAGATAGAAGTTTTAGGGGACATCGTACTCTCACACTAGATAGAAGTTTTACGAAACATCATACTCATTAAACAAGATTGGCATGGCTTGTTTCAATTGGTCATTCTCTTCTTTAAAATGCTTACATGCCGGACTCTTCCAGGGATGTGGGATTCACTTAATGGTCTGAAATCTGACTATTCTACTTCTTTTTTTGTTCTGGGTTGTTTTTGGTTCAGTCAATCAATTTTTCCAAGTAAAGCAAGAAAATCTTACACTCAACAGGAAAATAACATGCATTATGCGTCTACCTCTTTCATTTTTTTTTTTCCATATTTTATATATTCTTCTGCTTTTCTGTGATGGATGTATGATGATGGATGTATCAGTGATGGGTCACAATTGTCTGAAGTTTGGTCTCCCTAGTTTTTCTTTCATGCTTGCAGAGGAAAAAAAAAAGGCTGGCTCTATGTACGATTTACAGCACACTTTTTCACAATTTACGCATTGTAGAGGAAAAGAATCTAAGAAAGCATACTAGAGACAAAACAAGTTTATTGATAGAAAATTGTAAAAATAAAATAATAGATTTATTTATATTTATGTTATCACTAGTCCGAAATTTTTATGCTAAAAAGGTTTTGTAATTTCTAATTCAGAAATTGTAGTATTGGGAATGAAAATATATAAACCTTATACGTATAAGGAAGTAAAGTTCTATTGGTAAAGAACTTTCCTCCTCTCATCTGAATAATTAAGTTATCCTTTCTAATTCTCTCTTTATTTTTACTCTTATAAACACACCCCGTATTCAACTCTCAAAAGAAAATAAAACATTTACTACTGGTCCAAGAATGAGCCTTTGATTATGCTGCTGATATGGAGTTTTGTAATAATGAATTTGGACTGATTAATGAACTAACATAGAATTGGATACTGCTTTTGTAGCAACTTAGATGGTTTTGGCTGATCCTCCTAAAAGTGCTTTCAACGGAAATTTTCTCCAAAATCGTGCATATTGTCATTCAATTTTACAATGTAGAAGCAAGTTTTAGCTAACAAAACCTACCCATAGCACATACCCTCAACAATCAGGTTGTAGGTAATGACAATAGTCCTCATGTGGAAGTGCCACAGATAAGGAATCTGTTAGTATTTGGTATTTGTAAGTTTTACAAATTCGTTTTTAAATCAAGGTTTTTGTTGGTTGTAAATAGATATAATACATGCTATTCGTCCAACTTATACTAATCTTTTATAGTCCAAACATAGCTTCACTCTGCAACTTAGCTTTTGACAAAGTTTGCTGAGTCTGTTAATATTTGGTATTTACAAGTTTTGTAAGTTATTTTCTAAAAATATTATTTTTGTTGGTTATAAATAGATGCACCATGTGTTGTTAGTGATGCACTATGTGTTGTTAGTCCAATTTATACTTATTTTTCATAACCTAAACACAATCTCACTCTGCAATCCAAATTTCAATAAAGTCTACTGAGTCTGCTAATATTTGATATTTGCAGTTTTTATAATTTTTTTTAAATTATGATTTGTGCTTATTATAAATAAATATAATACGTTATTAGTTCAATTTATATTTATTTTTTATGACCTAAACATGGTCTTATTCAACAACTCAATTTTTGATAAAGTCTATGGTTTCATTCAGCAACTTAAGTTTTGATGAAGTCTATGAAGTCGGTTGACATATCCTAAACCGTCGAGGATGAGTTTCTAATTTGACAATTATTAGAAGTACTTTTAAATTCATGATTTTTGTCGGTTATAATTTCCTTAACCAAGCCATTACCTGTAAGTCAAAGGCTCATTCTTCAACAAACAGGATGTTAGAGCCCTACAGTCTCCTTCCATCGCTTGCGAGCTCACGGTGTCATGATCTATTTCACTTTCCATAGCCATATGTAGGGTGGTGCTAAATGTATGAACAGACAAATCAATTTGTTATTACACGTAGCTACGGATAAAATGATATGCCAATTTACACTCAAGTACCCTTTTTCTTTTCAAAGTTATTGCTGTCGTAGTCTTCTGGTTGCTGGCGCCGTTGGCCAGCAACCAGCCCATGCCCCCTTTGCAAGGGGCATGGGTCGACACCAGGTGTTCGCATATATATATTATCTATTATCTATAATTAATTAATAATAATAATAATAATACTATTAATGATATTTAGTCCCACCATTTGTGTGGTTCGCTCTCCCACCCCGTGTGGGTTTCTCCCCCACCTCCGTGTGGGTCGATCTCTCCCAATTGGGAGTAGTTCCCCGGGCCGTGCCACCAGTGTCATACCTCGGTTAAAGGGTCCCGGATATCCCCTGGGTTTATCCCAGATACAGTTGTTGTATTCAAAGTTATTGCTGTCGTAGATGATGGAAATAGTAATAATTTTATGCTTTTTTGCATTTGATTCAAGTCCGTAGAGGAACAACTCATGAGTGTCCTTCCTTCCTTCATGTTTATGAATTATGACGATCATCTTACATCTAGACATGACAACACACTAAACATTTTCAAGAATAATGTTTAATGAATAGGAGGGACTAGGAGGACAAATCTAATGAATTTCCCAAGGAAAAAAAAAGCATAGAAAAAGCTGTCAAAAGCACACACTGACACAGTGTTGTTGTAATGTAATTGTGTAAACTTCTTTTTATGGTGATAAATGTAGATGAAGGATATCTTCAAGATTTTTCCTTAAAAAATATATATATATCCAACACTCCCCAATGTGAAAGAATGGGAAGTGTCATTTGGTCCCACAATTTCTGAGCCTGAAACCATATATAGCAGACCCCATTTTTACCACTGGCCAGTCAATGAATTGTGAAACTCTCTGTTCATAATTATTCACCTAATACAGACAAACAAAATAGGTGACTGAGACTGTGAGGCTTTCGCCCTTCTCTCTACATCAATCCCATCCAACCAGCTAGATTTCAGGACTTAATATTATATATCTATATGTCATGTATTGAGACTGTAACAGTGAAGTGAAGTTTCACCATGGCCTAGATAGTAATAATAAATAAGCACTTTGTTATAAACGCTTCTTCATTGACAATTTTGCATGAGAGGGTGAACCATGCAACCATTCAATCAAAATGTGTCACGTAGTAATTGAGTTATGAAAAAGTAAATTCTCAACAATTATCACCTGATTGTATTTAATTGCTTACGCTCTAGGTACGGAGTCATACAAATGCCATGTCTTGATAGAAGTTTTAGTGCAATTTTGTTTAAGCACACTGTCCCTCTAGGCTTAATAGTCTGGGACATATATGAAGGCGCATTTGTTATTCATTCATGCATCAAAACTCGTTTGCTTCGTTAAAACTACTGAAACACGTTTTTCATTTATGCGTCAAGGCGTGTATGTTTAGTTAAAATGTGTTTGCCTTTCATTCATGTCAAAACGTGTATACTCAGTTCAAATTCCTGTTGCATTTCATTCATGCATCAAAACGTGTTTGCTCAGATAAAACAACTAAAATGTCCGTTGCTTCTCATTTATGTTTCGAAAGCATATGCTTAGTTAAATGCATTTGCCTTTCATTCATGTGTCAAATGCATATACTTAGTTAAAATGCATCTGCACTTCATTCATATATCAGAACATATATTTAGGTAAATAAATAAATAAACTTGAAAATTCATCTTTTCAAATTGTTAGATGATGAAGTTAATGAAGTGGTGCAGTGACACTCTCCCTTCTGATCGTTGCTCCTTTAAAACAGTCGATTACAGGTTTAAGTTGTAAGTTTCACATGATTTATAGGTAATTTTTTACTTTGTATAGGTTATTCCTTTCGTTTTTGAGAGTTTAGTTTCGGACTATACCTTAAGAGTCCTAAACGAGGAGGGCCAGTAGTGATACCCATATTTGTATCTATAATATGTTTTTTTAAAAGAAAAAAAAAATTGTAAGATGGTGAAAAAAATGGAAAAAAAAAAAGGAGATTTCATTTATCTAGGAGGGGAAAGTGAACGTAAAATTCAGACAGTACAAACCGTCTGTGAGACTGATGAGTGTGTAATTCTGTGAGAGCGAGAGGGGAGTCTAGGTAGATTGTGATTCATAAAACAAGATATAGTAGAAATCTTAAACAGACCTTTTGGATGCAATGACCAATGTCTTGTGTAGTCATAATAATTGATTCTTTCACAGAAGAAATCCAATGCAACCCCATCAACAGCTACGGAGCTGGGGACCATATAATGCATGATTTGATTTTCCCACTATTTTTGTTTCCACCCTCACTCATATTTAAAGTTTCTCAGGACTTGGGACCTCACTCCTGATCTATTTACTATTTATTGCTTCTTTTCAAAACTTTCAACTTACATTTGCATGTATTGTGAATTCAGCTACTACACAATATGCGCAATCATTATTGCTTGTTATTTTCAGTAACCTTAATTTACTACGTTATTAATGAATCTATACATAGGTTGAAGTAGTTTAGTGATAATTATAGATTTAGAGTCCTATAATTATTTAACTTTAATAGTGAGAAATTATGATATCCATATTTTTGTTTATTTGAGAGGTCAAATTATTGGTTCATAAATCATTATTACACAAGATACGTTACCATTTTTGAACTCATTGATTCATGAATTCCGCTGCTACACAAGATGCGTATTCATTTTTGTTTTGTATTTTTAATAACCTTTGTCATTTTTAAATGATTACTAATTTTGACACAAGTGAAAGTAGTTAAACAATCATTATAATTTTAAATCCTATTTTCCTCTTGTAACTTTTAAATGCATAGATAATAATAAGAAGCTATATATTGGCTCTTTGTAATTTTATTTAATTAATTGAGAGGTCAAACTATTAGTCCTAAGAGACATAAGTTGATGGTTCAAATATTCTGTAACATTTTTAACTTTACATTAACTCTAATGCAATGCAGCGACATGATTATTAGAAGAAAGAAAGAAAGAGAACCCCAAAGAGAAGAAGCCAAAAAGAGGTGGTACAATTGATTTGGATGAGATTGTTAGAGCACACGACGTATCAAAATCAAAATCGATGTCTCATCATCTCAAATCCCTTTATGTCAATTTTTGTAATCTTTTTTTCATGTCAAATGTCTAGGAGACACCATGCCCCATTTTGAATGCGATCACAAATCCATTCAAAATGCCATCTCAAATTGGATCCACCTAATTTAATTGGTGGTCGTGAAATTGAAGCTAAATGATCATAATAGAAAAGCAGCCTCTCATTAATTACAGTTCCCAACAGCCTCCATTTTTGTGTTTATCTTTCATTATATATAATTCTAAAGTGAATATTCACCCTAATTAAATGATTAATAAATTATCATTTTACATATGTGATCGGGTTTGAGTTTTATCATATAGTTTTTCCTTTATTATGGGAGGTACTAAAGTTTCCTTTATTATAAGAATAGATTAGATTTCTCCTATTATAGTGTAGATTTCGAGATTACACATAATATTTAATTTTTGTAGACTTCGTGTACATTTGGTACAGCTTATCTACTGGTCAAAAGTATTTTTTTAATGTTAAAAGCTCTACTTAATTATTTTTGTGTCGTTTGGTTGACATCTCAGTAGATCTTTTGAGGAATTAAAAAAACTGAAAAAGGTCTATTTGGAGAAGCTCAAAATTTAAACTTCTCCAAGTAGATCTTTTTAAGCTTTTTTAAAAGATTAAAATGTCTATTATACCCTCGTTTTATTTTGTTAATATATTTATACCTTTATAACTTTATTACACGTTCTTTATAAATATAAATACATAGCTTCCACTTTCATTTACTTTTATTTTATAAAAACTTTTGATAACTCCTTTTTAATTGAAAAGTTTTTTATATTTTATGTTTTTTTATTACATTTTTTTTTTACCCTTTATTGTCATGAATATTATATGTCATATTTATTATATATATGTAATTGGTTTTGTTATTAGTTCATTGATATATACATACATATTTGTTATATATATAATGCAATTGCTATTGTTATTGGTTCATTGAAGATGTAAAACCTTATTAACAAATCTAAATAAACATTTTTTTTTAAATAAAAAAAAATAAATAAAATAATTTTACATCTATTTTATTGAAAATATGTGTTTTGAAAATATACTTATATCATGTAACCATTGATTGTTTGACTGATTAATTTTTTATAGTTGAGGTTGACGTCATTACATTTTTAGAATGAATATACTATTCTTTTTTCTCATACCCTTTTTAGTAAATTAACAATCTAAAAGTGCTTTAAAAATAATTTAACCAAACAATCTATAATTTAAAAGAGCTTTTTTAATTGCCAACCAAACACCCAATAACTTTTTTCTAAAAGATCTATTTCCAAAAGATTTATTTCTAAAAGATCTACTTGGACAAGCTGTACCAAACGAAGCCTTCTTATGACTAGATTTTTCATTACATTGTAATTATATTTGAAATGTATACGTTTAAAGCAATTCGATACCAACAATAAAGGACAAGTTTGTGGGTCAATCAAACTTGCCGATTAAATTATTATATATGCAATCAAGTGCGCGTACTAACTATTTAATGTATAAGTTGACGTGCATAATTTTATGTTTCTCTTTAAGTCTGAAAATTCTATCTAGAATATGGAAAGAAAGAGTACTTACTATTGAAATTATGAATAATATGCACAATTTTTATGTAAATCGTAAAATTTGATTGTAATAAAATGAAGCAAAATTTTGATTGAGAACTTTACAAAGAAAAATTCTATGAAATTCATTAACAACTTTATTTAAAACTTCCATAATTAAAACAAAAAGAAAAAAAAAAAAAAATTTTAACAACAAAAAAAAAAAAAGATTTTAACTCCACATTATTGGTGATTGTGAAGTATAAAAAATAATGAGAAAATTGAAGTGGCTGGTACAATAAATGAGGTGCATATGCATCACAAGCTTTGGCCAAGAATATAAAACCAAGAACAAATGAATTTTGCTGCAGAATTTGTGGGTCAGTTGGGAGGCATCTCCATGCATTTGTGGGTTATAATGGCCCCTCAACCAACTTCCATAATAGGGCTCATAATCTCCCACACGTTTTATCACATAATTGCTTCAATAATCCAATTTCTATATCATTTCACTTTCCAAAACATTTCAAAAAAAAAAAAAAAAGACCTAAATATTACCACCGTCATTTCTCGTATCAAAAGTACACCACTATCAAATAAACCATGTCACTTCTATATATGAATGATATATGCAGTAAAACTCAACTATCAAAATTTTAAGTTTATAGAAAAAATTTTAAGTTTATGAAAGGCGTCTATAACGCATACATTTAGATAAATGATAAATAATATGCATATTGAAAACTTCAATAAAATACCATAACTAAGATAACCTACTTAGAAGACATATAGAAAGCAGCCACCAAATATAGAGAAAATAGAATGCCAAAAATTGAAGTAAACAAAAGGGATATTGCAGATAATGCAGACTGCTTCGAACTATGATACAGCAAATATTATCCTCTCAAAAAAAGAAAAACTTGAAAAAAATAAATAAATAAAAATTATATTATATATCTATTCTATACAACTTTTTTTTTTTTTTTTTTTTTTTTAAATTAAATTAAAAAATAATTTAATTATTACCTTGAAGAAACTGGGTTCAAAGCTCTAGCAAAACCATTCATGGCACCATAACCTTTTGAACTAAACCCTAAACAACCAAGCAAACCTTGCTTGTAAGGCAAGAAAGTCTTCTTCTTCATCTCCTCAGCTTGAGCTCTGTTGGCAGTGTAATGTAGCTCATGTGGTGATGGTGGCAGCCTCCTCTCTCTTTCCAGCTCCTATTCCATTCACTGGCTTCTTCACTTTTGTAGAAGTGCTTGTAGAAGAAGCACTTTGAAGTGGGCTTGTTGTGTTTTTGTTTGTGTTTGTGTCTGTTTGTTGTTGAGGTGATTGTTGTTGTTGTTTCTTTTCTTTGGTGGGTAACCAAAAGTACTTGTTATTACTTCTTCCCTCACTTTTGCTTCTCAAAAAGTCCTTCAAGAAAACCCATCTCTTGGAAGTGCTTCTACCAGCTGATGATGACCTTGATGAACAAGCTGAGAGGGAACCCACTTCTGCTTCTGCTTCTAAAGAAGCGCTTTTGGGTTGCTTTTGCTTCTCTTTGGTAGTTTGTTCTTCTACCACTTGTGTTTCTTCATTATCATTGTTGATATCGTTTGTTGTTTTTGTTGTTGTGTTCCACTTTGAAAAAGTGCTTCTAAGAGGGGACAAAGATCTTGTCCTTCTACGCATGGACTTGTCACGTGCCACTCTTGGATCCCTCCCTCTACTCACCACCACCACCTCTTCACTTTCTTCTTCTTGTTCAAGATCCAACAATGGAGCCAAAACTTGAGGCCTCTCCAAATGGGTCGAGAGCTTCATGGGTCGGATCTTCCCGTTCAAAAACAATTCATCAGCCGAACTCATCGACGACCCAGTCGCACCCGAACCAGATCCGAACTCGAACCCGACACCACCGGGGGAGTTATCCGGCGACATGATGACAGTATACGAGCTCGTCAAGGCGAAGTGCATGGGGCTCGCAGGAGCACTGTAATAAAACCCGCCGTTCACGGGTCCGGATCCGCTGCCGGGGCTGGAGGGAGCACTGACGTAGGGAGTGGAGCAAGTGCTGTCGAGGTCGTCGAAGAAGGAGTTTGTCGCATTGGCTTCGTGGGTTTGTTGAGTTTCTACATGGTGGTGGTGGAGGTTTTCTGGGCCTGGTTTCGGGTTTCCGGCGGTGGCGGTCGGTGGTCGGAGCTCCATTTTTGTTGTTAGAGAGAAATGTGAAGTGTTTTCGAGTTGGAGAGACGAAACATGTAAAATGGAACGTTTTAGATCTGCGTTTTAAGCGTTGTTTATTTATATGCATTGTCGTTTGGTCTTTTCTTCATCGTGTCACTCTTAATCTTTTCGTGTTCACGTTTTGCCCCGTGATTAAAAATTTATCAAGAGCTAATCTTATACAAGAGATAATTATCAATATCAAACACTATTAGCATTTTTGGATAGCTATGTTTAATCTTTTTACTTTTTATGTCTACACCTTAATACAATCTATGATTATAATGCAACGAAATTAAGCACTACTAGGCACCCATATAGTTACTCTTATAATATACATATATATAGCGGCTTGTTGGAGTAGTTATGTACGTCACTAGTAGTAATCTCATCAAGCCTATATATATATATATATATATATATATATATATATTTTGACATATCACACGTATACATTACAAATATATATAACATCGCCGACCTCTCTTGATCAAGACTCCGAGGTACAGTCTAAAACAAGGGTTACCAAAAGCGAGAGGAGCAGTCCACACAAAAGAGGCGAGAAAATTACCACATTTTGTGGTCATGTGAGTCGAACTTTAACTTTGCATGACAAGCAAAGATAATGTGCGTTGTCGCCATTATAACAACACACCAAACTCACATATTTGGATAGTTAATCTTAATCTTTTAAGGTTTTATTGTTTAAAGAGATGTATTCAATATAGAATTTAATAAAATATGGGTGTATTTAATCTACAATTCATTAAATTTTCGAGCATTTTATAAGCTTAAGTACATTCAATCCAAATTTGAATGGATTATTTTGATATCTAGGTATGTTTAATCCATATATGTATAAAATTCATTAAAATCTAAGTCTATTCAATTTAAATTTATATAGAATCTAATGCAATTTAAGTGAATTCAATTTAGATTTGTAAAAAAAGAAAAAAAAATCTAATAAAGTCAAGATATATTCAAAAAGTTATTGATTTCACATATTTTGATGATGTAATGGATTTGATGGATTTTATAGTGATTGTCATAAAGGAGAAAACTCTACAACAAATTTTACCATTTTTTAAAAATATTTTACTGGATTTCATAAAAAATCATAATAAAATCAATATAGAATCTATGAATTCCACTCGAATCTATCATTAAAGAAATAATAATAATTAAACTTCAATAAAGTTTAGATCGAATACATAATCTTTTAATACGATATGAGATCATTCAAAAACTTACGAGATTAAACACTACTAAGCACTGGAAATCTGAAATAGCTATTCCTACGGCATAGATAAATATTAAGACTTTATGAGATTAAGCATTATTAGTGACATGGTCACAGGGATAGTTTCTTTTAATCTTTTTTGTATTTATGTCTTACCTTTTAGTAAAAATTAAAATTCGTTAGGATATGATGAGATTAAGCATTATTAGTTATTCATAGAGCTACTCGTACGACAGAGGCCGAAGATCTTCCCACATTTATTTTAAATGAGTAGAATTGGAATTGATGCATCATTTTCAATATAAAGCAGAAGGTGCACAACCACGAATTCAATTTAAGATTACTATAGTTTCAATTGTGTATTAATTTCTGGGTCGTGATCATTTGAAAGCGTGTCTAGCTAGAGAGCTTAAATGAAATGAATCACCTACACCAAATCAATTACAAAATCTATAAATGCTGTAAACCCTAAAAGTCAATATCTGCCAGCCAAATTAATATGCTGTTTGTAGGGGCACATGGGTTACTTCATGCTTCAACTTGTAACATAAAATAGCATTAAATTCTTTGACATTTCCTGTTATCTACAATTAAAAACTAAATAATTAAATTAAGAAATTATTAATTTTTAGAATATCTATGAATGTAAGATTTGCAGAAGAGTAGGGATCTCGGTGGGAAAATGGAAAAGGGGCATGGACAACAAATTAAATAAATAATAAAACAATAAAAAATTTGAATTGGGTGCATAAAAATATTAGAGGGTAGCATGTTCTCCTGAGTGTTGTCACCACAGACTTCTCCAATCTCCATATCAGGTGTACAACTTCCCTAGAACCTCAGTCATTGACTCAAAATACTTCTTAGAATATGAAATTAATCACTTAAATTAATAAATAAGAAAACGACTGTTATGTATCATCAATTATCAATATAGTCCACTAATTGTTTTTCGTCTTTCATAACCATTAGAAAATTGAATGGATATAATTTTGAAAAATTTTTATTTTACTTATTAGATTTTTACGATTTATCTTTTCTTTTAATTAAATTTTAAAAGGATCACAACTTTTAATAATATAATTGTAATAAAAATAAGATAAAACATCAAAATATAAATATTAAAATAAAATTTTCGTTGTTACTTTTTAGAACTTCTCAATCACACAATTATTAACCATATAACAATATTATGGTACTATCAATCAACAATACTAGGTTAATGTAGATAGAACAAGCACTAAATTTAAACACCCTCCATCTCCAAAATTGATCTGAAGAGATTATGTTCATGCGCCATTTTCTTTAAATAAACTTTTGGATAATTTTTCTTTTATCAAAACTCGTTCATACAAAATTTATGACATTTTAATATAATTAAAGGTAATCTATTGGAGGGAAAACACATTAAGAAAAAAATAAAAAAATCCCTCATTTAATGTGAGAATTACACTATGTTGATTCACTTTAACTATTTTTTCAATCAAACCCCTTAAAAACAACAAAATCTTAGAGCAAATTGCCAAAGCACATGGTCTTTTTTTTTTTTACTTTTTTTTGGCTCTTTTTTTATTGTTGACACTAGATTAGATTATTATCATAACTAACTGAGATAAGATTCCACAATATAATTGAGATTTTTGCTTCTAAAAGATGAAAGAGGATTATCTACATAAATATTGAAAAATTACCCATAAATTGATAGAATGGGTGAGTCGAACCCACCATTTAAATGTATGTGATGGGTGAGAATGACATTTACAGTGAGCAAACCACTTTGCTTAAAGCACTTGACTGCTGAAGAAAGGAAAATTAACCTAATATAAATTAACCCAATCTAAATTAGGTTGAGATTTAGATTTGGAACGGTGCATGTACAAGGCAAAGGTACACCCTTAAAGGAACAAAGTCACATCCCTATTCATAGGGACCTAACTTTAGGGCAGCTATTTCTAGGGTGCTAGGGTTCTGACTAATTAATATTTAATCATTGAAATTTTATCTTTAATTATTATACAGTTATAAAAATAAAAGTATAAATTTAATTAATCCAGAATTGGATAACATGCTGATCTGTATATGTTACAGTTTTCTTTTCAGATTGTTCAGAATCCAAGAAAGAAGAATATTGGCCCTCAAAAAATTAAAAATATATATATGCATGCTTGTGTGGCAGAGAATTGTGACAGACCAATCAGAATTTGACATATAAATTAACGTGTGACGGCCAATGAATGATTGACAACTGTAGTAGTGGGTGACCTATATGGGGATCAAGACTTGTTTGACGTGAGGAAAGAAGAGAGAGCACATTCTATGTTCTAAAGTTTAATTTTGATGGAATGTGCCATGTGAGAGTTTTTATTTTTATAAATATATTTTTTATAATTTATGTGATTCACTGATTTATTCTGATAATGGAATTATTCAAATAATCATTTATTAATATATATGAATTTGATTTTTAGCTTTATCATATTATTAGAATAATATCCAAATTAAACATTTATTTTTCTAATTTAAGTCAATTTTGTAATATTACAAAATTAAACGCCTAATTTTATAATGTTGTATAGTTGGTTTCGTAACATTACAAAGTAAAAAAATAAAAAAAAATTCTTCAATAACTCTTGACTTGACAAGCACTCATAATTAGAACATAAATGACTTCAATCATTTCAAAATAATTAAAAGCCTAATTAAAATACTTAAAATGTTACTGAGAAACATTCCTTCTTGTTGAAATTGTCCTTCGAAAGCAAGAGAATAGACTTTATTAGTAGTGTAGTAAAATATTAAGTAATAATTTATATTTGTCCAAAAATTATTTAAGAAAATTTGATAAATTCATTTTTTTAATCAACCTTATATAAATTATTATTTACGCTCCCCTGTATTATATATGCGTTTGATGCGGCCGTGGGGGACTGCCGAAGAATAATAGAATATGGTCCCCATATAGTCTTGTCAACCCATCCAAAGAATAACATTTTGATATTGGATTGTGAGGCAAAATAGCATAAATTAATTGTTATATGTGCCTATGTACTATAGAGTATATTTTGTGACCACTTAATAACATGAGAAATAAATCTATTTTGAAATCAAAATAAAAAAATTATTGAATCTTGTTTGCAAAAAATAATATTTTGATGTCGGTTTGTGAGGCGAAGTAGCATAAATTAATTGTTAGATGTGGCATATGTACTATAGACTATATTTTGTAACCACTTAAAATAGCATGAGAAATAAATCTATTTTAAAATCAAAATAAATAAATTATTGCATCTTGTTTATTCGAAATTTCTAAAGCTGCACAAAATTATAGAAGTGAAAGCTAGTTTAAGACATAATGCTAGCTACACAAAAGAATTGAAGTAAAAGCTAGTTTGAAAAACGATCCAATTATGAGAGTGGTTGTGTAATGTGCATGTGGGAGACCACTTATATACATTTTAAACATATATATCTACATCGCATTAATAGTATTTGATTTTGACAGGTTTCAATATATTTAAAGGAATACAAATAAATAACTTAATTTTCTGTTGAGTTGAGTAACTACTTACGTAAAAACCACTTTTTAATATAATGAAAATCGAGTAACTGTTTACATAAAAACCACTTTTTAATATAATGAAAATAACTATCTTAAGTACTAATTGAGTTTGAGTTTGATAGATTTCTATGTGCTTGCACGAAGGAAAGTAGAAGGAAATGATCACATATGGAAATCATTTTTCTATATAACAACATTTGCAAATTCCAAATCATCTAAAGCCTGTAATTCTTCAAGAGTCCAATGTTTGTCTTTTGATATCTGTGAGCATGATTTGTTATTGACATACTTGAAGGATGTAGATAAAACAATACTACTCTTTGTTAAGTTATTGCATTGAAAATACCACTTTCCTATATATATTGTGAGAGTATTTATCCTGTTACTTATGTAAGTAGTAGTCATGTTTGATTCTGACATATTTCGACATATTTCCGGCCACACGGCCTATATCAACAGCATCACGATTTTGGCAGGTTTTGATTATTGTGTTTACTCCATTATTGCGTATAGTGTACAGTGCATGCTTTTATGATATAGACTTGGAGTCTTGGACAATGGAAATGGCATCTTATGTGAAGTCCATAGGCAGAAATCACTTGCCACCAGTTACGAGATGAGGGTCCTTGTCCCCTGATATCCTTTCCAGCAGCGGTCAACTGAATAGTCTAATATGATGCATCTGCGGATGCACAGAAAGATGGGGATTCAGGTGCCTTGATATCTTTTTAACGAGCATTCTACGGGATGAAAAAATCTTTCATGAAACTGTCTCACGATTGATATAATGAAATGTATCAATAAAAAAAGTAAGAGACAAAAAAAAGACCAATGAAAAATTAAAAGAAAAGGAAATTATACTATTTTATTGATATGTCTTATTCCATTAACTGTGAGACAACTCATAAATGATTTTTTTCAAACAAAATAGACTTTTTTTTTTTTTAAATATATCATTTAGAGTGAGAGCAACTTGAACTTTGGTTATTACTGGAGCAAATAAGTGCTCCCTATCACCAAATTACATCGTGCAGTGGTGAATGGGCTAGTTATAGGTGTATGCTTATGTGGTGCAAAATCAAAGCAACACGAAGAAGAAATACGGACAATTGCATTAACTTTAAATTGAAAAGCATGAAGTCAGTTGTGTGATCTTATACAACAGAGCAAATACAGCCATCTTTAAAGGGCCTTTTTTTTTTTTTTTTTTTCTTCAAAAGATCAAAAAATCAGAAAGCAATTCATCAACCAAAGAAGTTAATATTCCATTCTCTATTTCTACACCCTCTTCGAATGCTTCGATGTCAAAGTCGATCCATTTCCCATAATGTGAGCTCATGTCTTTGTCTACAAGCTCATCCACCATCAAGTCTCCCATGCTTTTCCAACTCACAATCTCCCCGTACAACTCTTCTGCCAACCAACTCTTTCTTCGAAACAATGTTGATGATTTAGCCAATACCTTATGGCTTCCAATAAAGAGTTGTTGACATCTTACATTCAGGCATTCACAGATTGAATCAAACAAAGCCTTTCGTCCAAGCTTGGACAGCTCTTGCCCGTTTCTTCCTGTTTCACTTTCCTGACCCTCCAAAAGATTGAAGAGATCTGGTGTTATAACCTGGTCGGTCTGACCCAATGCAAACTCGTGAACCGTAAGTTCCGCACAGCCAAGTATTTCTCTCACATAAGCGAGTTCCCAATTGCATGATTCCTTAAGTCCTACAAAACTTACAGTTTTAATTGTATCCCTTTCACCTTTGTCCTCCGCCACTATAGACAAGGCCAATAACCTCGTCTCACTTTCCACCGGTTGACACACATCTGTAGGACACCAACCGGTTTCTACGTGATCTTGTGCCAATGAAAACTGCTTGCTGTCTGAAACAACAAAAGCGTAAGTTTTGGTCAATATTACCTCACTGAAGCATGCACTAGGAGAAAGAAAGATACCATAAAGATGTTCTCTATAGTCATATTTAGACTGTTGTTTAGCATATATACGCATTTTAATGAAGCATACATTACAAGTAATCGCAGATCATCCAAAATAATTCGTAAAGATATCATCAGTAAAAGAAGTCTCAGACAATACATGATGCCATCATTGATTGATACTCAAAGACTTAATCACTAGGCAGAAAATTTAAGAAATTTCAGGTGCATCAACATGTACAATATATGGTGCAAAGAAACATGGAATGTAAATGGAAAACTACCGGCAGTACTGTTTTCGTTATCTGGGCAACAAACACTTGTGATAGAGGGTTCAAGACTAGAAACTGGACTATAATGCCGACAATCAAGTTCTCTTCCAGGCTCATTTCTGTTGCTGCCACAGCTATCATTTTCCATTTCTTCAGATTGTTGAAACTGTTCAAGGGTAGTTAAGTAGTGTAGTGAGTATCTTTCAAGAAAATGTACATCAAGACAGAATAATACGAAAAAATCTGCTCTCGGAATGAGGACATTCAAGGACATAACAAGAAAACAGAAATGCATTAGTTAAAAGTAAAAGATATCATTCGGAATTGCAAATCTTGCTAGCATTATAGCTATGAGTAGTTTGTTCAAATATTATATATTAGTACAAGTAAGAGTATCAGTAGCTGACATTATTGCTAGAAAAGGGAAACTATAGGTCATCATGCAATGTTCCGTTGGACTGGAAACTAGCATACAGGGCTAGTTGCACACTATAAGGACCAACTTAACTAGTTAAGTTCAGTTAATAGGCCACTACATCAGCCTTTAACTCTTCTAGTGATGGCAAAATATGCTATACGAAGAAGTTCCATTATTGGCTCTAGCATAGCCAATGTCATTTAGATTATGTAAAAGTGTGTAGTTGAGTTGAGTTGTTTGTTCAAGCAAATGTATTGAAGGGAGGAAAAAAAAAACCTTTATCTTAAACTAAATTGGTTTAATATCATTCTCTTTCCCATGAATGAAACTTTCATCTTTGTCTTTCTTTTCCCCTAAAATCCTATTACTAACAGGTTCAGCTTTGGAAACGCTTTGAAGTTTCAGTTTATCACTTGAGCATAGTAAAACAAAAGCGAGGAAAATAACTTATAAGACTATAAAGGAATGGCTGAAACAGAATGACAAAAAATCAACAAGACAAACCTGCCACTCCTGCTTGATTTTAAGCTCCAAACTATTAGTTGAGGTGCAACAGGAGTTGCCTAGGCTATCGAATATATCTTTATCTTGATAAATTTCAGACCTCTGGACTTGTTCTGCTGAATTCATGCTTAGCACATCAAAATTGGATACTGAGTCTTGCAAACTGGATGCCGAACCATTGGTACTCCCTTCTCTGATCACATTACAACCGGATGACTTGACCTTACATGTCAATTCCTTGAGTTTTTGTTCCAAAAGGACAGTCAAAGCATCATTGCCTATTAAATTACACCCGGGAGAAGAAAATGCTAAATTTTTCAAGTACCGCCGCTGATTATTGTCACCAAAAGAATCAATGTTAAAGCTGTTAGTCTTTTCCATGACTTGACCAGACGACTGGGGATCAGGTACAGATCTTATTGGAGACAAGAACGTAAATGAAACAATATCCATTCCTCTCTTCCCACTATCTGCACTCCAATTAACACATCCCTCAACTGCAACATTACATTTTATAGACCTTGCATCTTTCTTTTTCCATACATTATTAGCCTTGCTTTCTTCAGACTGAGAATCCCCATTCAGAAACTGTTTCTTTTGAGTTAGACACTTTGCTCTAGATGATGAATGCTCCTTTCCAACGTCATTTTTTGTTGAGCCTGTCTTTCTAGACACAGTTTCAGACTTAGCGATGACCTTATTTAGGGTCCCATTTGTCCCATTACAACCACCAATGGACTTAGCTTTTTTATTTGGCTGATTGTAAACAGAAGTCTTCGGAGTTGCACTATCTTTATTGGGTATATAATTCTGCTTCTGGTTATTCTGCCTAAGCACATTGTTAGTCCTGTTTGCATATGTTCCAGTGTCAGTTCTGGTTGCAGAAGTTCCCTTCTGCAGAGGCTTCTGTGTATCTGGCGCCTTGGAAAATTGGTTTGCTTTGATGTCACACTTTTCTTTCTTTTGCATAGAACTCCTACTACTACTACTAGTAGTCGAGGTTGATCCTTCTCTTCTCTGAACATTGAACTTGGACTGTTCTCCTAGTGAGACTGATTTTCCCTTCTTCCTCATGTTGTCAGAACTTCTCTTATCCAAATTCATAGAAGCCTTGACCACTGGTGCACTCTTTGGTTCACTATTTCTTTGGTCACTGTTTTGTCCATTGGTATAACTAACAATGACAGGCTCATTAGACTTTTGAGGCCTCAATCCTATATGTGCTGCTTCCATTTTGTCCTTCAAATCCCAAATTCTCAAGGGAACCGAAGACACAACTGATGGCCTTCTACTTTTGGCAGCTGACTGGGGAGTTGCCTCAATTATCTTAGCAGCAGCCTCCATTATATAATCTGTATTTTTGGTTGGGACAAAACCAGGACTCTTGATAGGAGACAAGAGCTTATGGTGGGTGATTGGGATTGTTTTAGTCGATTTTGGAGGCAGAATTTCAGTTTGAAATCTCGCAATTGGTCGGTTTTGCACCTTACGTACCTTTGACTCCACAGCATGATTATAAGAAAGCCACTCTCTATTACGAACATTGAGATACTCCTCAGGATGGTCTTCACTCCACAAATGAGGGTCACTCCTATTGTAATGAGATGCTCTAAAAAAGGGCAAGTCATGATAAGGGTCAGAACAAGCCCCAGAAACATTTGATGTAGGCAACGAATCCAGCCCCATCAGTCTAGCAACTACCCCAGGTGCTCTAGCTCCGCATCCATCATCACTAGTTACCGATGAACTACAATTGAACTCACTACTTCCCTTGTTACTTGAACTTCCTCTACTCTCATCCACTTCTATCTGTGAACGTAACAACATTAAACAATCAATCACAAACCATAATTTCACAAAACAAACTAGTAGTGTAATTACTAAAACTAAAACACGCAAAAAGTACCCACCACATGAAGCAGTGACTT
Source organism: Litchi chinensis (assembly GCA_019925255.1). Lineage (NCBI taxonomy): Eukaryota > Viridiplantae > Streptophyta > Magnoliopsida > Sapindales > Sapindaceae > Litchi > Litchi chinensis. The sequence goes on from CM034466.1 coordinate 31,194,542, forward strand.
TGCTAGTTTCCCAACATTTTCTTTTCCTTTCTTTGATTCCTCTATGATGAAAACGACAAGAACAACAGCATTAAGTAAATACAGTAGACCAAATAATAAAATAGTATGCAATAATTCAAGGGGATATTAATGTACCATCCAATTCAAGATTGTTAGCGAACAGCTTTTTCCGAGATTTGCCATTCCAATCAAACAAGTTGAGAAAACCACCCTTTGATCGTTTCTTCTCAACCTCCATTACTTCATCTACCAACCAAACCACAACAAAATTTTAACAATACATAAGAAATTACGAACATTCAAACAAAACTCAGAAGGCAATATGAACTATGTTTTATCATGCTTTCCCACTCATAAATTTACAGACAAATTCGGATGGTAAAATGACATGTACAAACACCACAGAATCTAATCACATCCACCTGTAATTTTACCTGCATCGTTCATTCAACTAGAATATGTTCACAAATGACAAAATCTACCCCATTAAACCTCTAATTAACATAAAAATCGCATCTTTGATCTTCCTGGCCTCACAAATCAGCAAACACATTGAACGCATATAAACAAACATGAAACAACTAATCGAAAGACTACTAACAAATTTACAAAAAATGTTGAATCACATCAAAATAAAAATCTTACCTAAAATCCTTCAAACACAAAATCCCACTTTGCAAACTTCAAGCTCCTTCTTTTTCATCCACAAAATGCAACAAATCCCCCAAATCACACAAACTCAAACACCAAAAACCACAATGGGGAGCCACCAAAAGCATCCAACTTCAAAAGGGTAGTCTTCAAAATGACAGAAAGACACAAACTTTAGACAGTCTCAGCTCATCAAATCCAAAGAAACCCCAGTCAGCAACTCAAAGCACCTTCCTTTTCTCCCTCCTCGGCTCACTTTTGAAGAACAGAAGCCATCCCCAGATTAAAAATCAAGCCTTTTTGAAGAACAAAAGCACCCCCCCAATGAAGCCACACAAGACAAGAAAGCAAATACGAGTGACATTAGCAGATTCTCTTAAAAAAACAAAACAGAAAAATGTAGGTGAGATGAGAAAAGAGTGAGTTTGAAGAGGGTAATAAATGTCTGGTCTGATTTCAGAGCAATAAATCTTGGAGAAGCGAGAGGGTTTGCCGGTTATATTGAAGGATTCAAGCTTCTTGTCTGTGAAAACTTTTACTTATGTTAGTACTTTATTCACCAACTTCCACGTGGACAGCTTCACATGGGTTGGTTTTGGGTTCAACAATTGGTCGTCTTACTGCTCTCTACTCTCCACTTTGTAAATTCAAACACTTAATGACTCATGGCTCCTCTCGGTCCACTCTAGACCATGTGTAAATACTATACCTGCAATTTGAACATTAAGAAAATCAAGGGTATTAAACAAAATTTAATCCCTAAGTAGAATGGGTTGAATACTCCTTCAGATCCTAAAAGATTAAAGAGTTTAAGTCTCATCTTTATCCTAAAACTAGTTTCATCTTCGTTCTAAAACACATTGTTCCAAATATATATATATATGAAAGTCAATAAAAAATATAACAAAAATTTATCAGATGTATCAAGATAGATTATAATTTGAGCAATATGGATCTTTACTTCCATAATATTATGGGATGAAAACTATTCTTATAAAATGCATTTGATGGAAATTGTATATTTATCATCTAATTGAATGAAGAGATGTATAAATACAAATTCTAAAAGATTGTGTGTTTTAAACTATAATTAAGGAGTGAAAAAAGCACACAGAAACTCTTGCAATTTGTTTTGGATTTGGCACCAATATTTGTATTATTGTATATGTAACCCTCCCCTTTCACATCCATGCTAGAAGTTTATATCTCACCGAATATATTTGCTAATATATGTGAAGTTTTTAATAAGAGTACATTTCCTGACTAGGGCATATCAATATTAAATTACGTTATAATCTTTAAAATGTATATAGGTAAAAATATTATGAATTAAATAGTTATTCCCACAATTAGAGGAAGAAAGAGAGGCGGGTTCCAGCCTCCAATCGCTGAGGGAGTGGCAGAGGTGCATGAAAACTTTGCTTGTTAAGAAAATGCATTAAGTGAAAGTTAATGATTATTGGCATGTGATTTCAACGCTACTGCGAAAAGCTGCAGGAAATTTTGGAAGGAATGACAAATGGGGTTTTTATTCATTTTTAAAATTATTAAAATATGCAACATAATTTGTCATTATGTTACCAACTTTGTTTGCAATAACTCGTCATCTTGGACCAGTACGATTTTTTTGCTTCCAATGGTACACCAATGCTTACCAAATTCTTATACTTCTTTAAATCCTTTGTTAATTTAATACTGTCACCTGCCACCTATTCAATTTACCTTTTTAAGTCAAAAATACCATCCACACAAATATTTTCAAATTTACTAATTAATTCTATTTTTCATTATAGGATTCAATTCCATTACAAACTTAAAATCTCTATTAAATCAACTTTTACTATATATGTGTGTATATCATGGTTACATAATATAAAGAATTTTATGAGTTACAACACCACTTATAGTTGGATTAGATCTTCAATGGAGACTTAGTCAACAGAATTTGTTGCCATCTTTATAAAGTCAAATCCATTGGAAGTACTTCTTGTCTTTATAAACCAAAGAATATAAGAATTAATTAAATAAATTTTTAAGACAACAAGGTAGGCTTTTGTCTTGGGGAGATTCTCGGGGATCTCCCCATATCAATTCTGGACCCTTTTTAACTTAAAAATGAGTGAGGAAGAAAATTTTGGATTCAAGCAAAGTTATCACCAACTTTAGGAAAAAAATAATTATTATTTTGCATGAGCGATTATTGTACATTATTGGTTTTGTTGGCATGTCATTGTCTTATCAATTTTTCTATTTCTTTATTCTAAGTATTTTTAGTCACAATATAGTAATTTCATAGTAGTTGCATGTGCTTTTGTCAATATATTCCTCTCTAAAAGTCTTCATGGGCATTTTTTGTAGATTGTAGATCTTGGATCTTAGATTTGTTGCTGACTGATAGGTTGCAGTCAATGTGTAATGTGTGTGAGAGGTAAGCGAAAAATATATTAAAAAAAATTTAGCTTCTGCTTAGAAAAATTGCTTTTAAAGGATTGACAACAAAGCAGAAACTGCCAATTAAGGTTCATGTTCAAAACAGAATTTGGATTTAAATTCATTTTGAAGTGCTTATTGATATTGTCAAAAATGTTTGCAAAAGTGTTGTGTTAGAGGCCATTGATAATTACATTTTCAAAAAGCAATTTTAAATGCTTGTACAGAAAACGCTTTTACTTAAAAGCACTTCTAAAGAAAAACACTCATAAACAGCCCTTGAGAAGGAGAGGCAAAATCAAAACTGATTTGACACCAAGATAAACAAAACATGTTTCAACTAAAAATCTCAAAAAAGGAAGAGAACTAAGAAAATGAATCTGTCCTCTACCAGCAGGGTGTATGCAAAAGCTTCTGCTTTGCACAAAAGTTCCTTTTCTATGCAATTAGTTACCAAAAAGTGCTTTTTTCCAAAGGAGGAAAAATGCAAAAGCAGTAAGTAATATTTGCCTAGAAAAAAGTACTATAGATAATGCTTTTGCTCCTAATTGCTATGAGATGAATCAAGTAGTTTGGAGCAAATGTGAGCTATCAGCAATTAATCTTACTGAGTCATCAGAAACTAATAAGTTAAAAAGACAGATTTCGTTATAAACTAAACGTGTCACTAATTGATTCAAATTCAATGAAAGCATACGTTTTGGTCCATGCTGAGAAGTGTTCCAACAAACAGAAGCACAATGCCTACACCAATGCTTTTATGTGTATTTATACATGCCTCACCGTAAAGGAAACAATGACATAAACAAATGCCCCTCTCTCCTTGAGAACACCCATAAGATACACAAATGTGCACATGAGAAAACGTGCATGCATGAAGACACAAACGTGCTGCAAAGAGGCAGGTTGAGTCTGTAATCAAAGAGGAAGTGTCGGTTGAAGTACTTATACTCGAGATAAACAGATCAGTTCTCGTTCTTTTGATGTTACAGTCAACAATTTTGCTGATTTGGAACTACATTGACATGCTACAATAACAGGTTGTCTTCCATAACCTTTCTAAAAGAAGGATCAAGGTGAAAATATCATTTCTTGAACTATAATTAAGACGTCATCGAGAAAGTAGGTATATGATATCAACCTTGAGTTAGAGAACTCACCTCAGCCACAAATTAAGCAAAACCATGTAGTGACTCATAGGGAAGTCTTGAGACAGTTATCACAAGGATTCAAACCATATTTGCAAGCTTTATGGTCAAAAGATTCTCCAAAGTGTTCGAGTAAGGTTT